>JAANYP010006319.1:0-448445 GCA_020465985.1 Centrapalus pauciflorus | reverse complement strand
AGGACTCGGAGTAGTGTAAATAACCACACTGTGTTGTTGTCGATGATAAACGACTCCGAGGCATATCACACATGTCTATATTCATGTTTCATATCGCAAGTAGAGCCCAAAAATGTGCAAATGGCACTTAAGGATAACTCCTGGGTTGAAGCGATGCAGGAAGAACTTTCACAATTTAGGAAACTAGAAGTGTGGGAGTTAGTTCCGTTACCTCGAGGGGAGATTGCAATAGGAACCAAATGGGGTTTTAAGTGCAAGAGAGACGATCGGGGTATAGTCACGCGCAACAAGGCGAGATTAGTTGTAAAGGGTTTCAACCAAGAGGAGGGAATCGATTACAACGAAGTTTTTGCACCAGTAGCAAGGCTGGAAGCCATTAGGTTGTTTCTAGCGTTTGCCTCCTTCAAAGGCTTTAAGGTATATCAACTGGACGTTAAGAGTGCTTTCCTGTATGGGAAAGTGAAGGAGTTGGTGTATGTAGAACAACCGCCCGGATTTACAGATCCAAAATATCCTGATAGAGTATATCGCTTAGATAAGGCTCTTTATGGATTACATCAGGCACCTAGGGCGTGGTATGAGACTTTATCCAACCATCTTTTAGAAAACGGTTTTGAAAGGGGTAGGATAGATAGTACTCTATTTGTGAAGAGGAAGGGTGAACACTTTATCTTGGTACAAGTGTACGTCGATGATATCATTTTTGGATCATCAGACGAACAGATGTGCAAAGATTTCGAAAAGGTGATGAAGTCTAAGTTCGAGATGAGTGCTATGGGGGAGTTGAATTTCTTTTTAGGGTTACAAGTTGACCAAAAGAAGGAAGGGATGTTTATCCATCAAACTAAGTATGTCCATGACATATTAGAACGGTTTGGGATGGAGGGAACTAAGTTGACTGCCCACTTCAGCACACCGATTCAAGTGAATCACAATCTCGGGCCGGGTACTGAAAGTGATTCCGATGTGGATCCGACTTTATATCGGGCCATGATTGGGTCACTTATGTATTTAACTGCTTCAAGACCTGATATTATGTTTGCTGTGTGTATTTGTGCTAGGTTTCAAGCGAATCCGAAGGAGATGCATATGAAAGCTATGAAGCGGATTCTACGATACCTCAAGTCGAAACCGAAGCTGGGACTTTGGTATCACGCGGAGGGAGATCTAGAATTGGAAGCATTCACGGATTCTGACTACGGAGGATGCAGCTTGACGCGCAAATCTACAACTGGAGGTTGTCAGTTCCTAGGAGGGAGACTGGTGTCCTGGCAATGCAAGAAACAAACGTCGGTAGCCGTGTCAACGTGCGAGGCCGAGTATGTTGCTGCTGGTAGTTGCTGCTCACAGGTTCTGTGGATACAACAACAATTGCGGGATTACGGTTTGGCTTATACTCAAACTCCAATTAGGATAGACAATCAATCTACAATTGCTATAACTAATAATCCAGTTAAACACAGTAAAACAAAGCACATAGACATAAGGCATCATTTTATTTGTGATTGTGCTGAAAAGAACTTAATCAAACTAGTAAAGGTGGCAACAGAAGATAATAATGCAGATTTATTTACCAAAGCGTTTGATAAGTCACGGTTTGAGTATTTAATTCAACTAAATGGAATGCGCAACCCAGAGTAATTTGACTTTAGTAGTAGTAAAGTTATTTTCTTTTAGAGTCGTAATATTTCTTTCCTTACAGTAGTATGCTAATTTAGGAAAGTTTCTATTTTTAGTAAGTTTCTAATTTTAGTAAGTTTCTATTTTTAGTAAGTTAGTAGGTTAGCTTGTTTTACTGCTTTTTCTTATGAAAAACAAAAAAAAAAAAAAAGGAGAAAAAATTACAAAAATACAAAAAAAAGAGAATATCAGAAAAGGAGTTAAGTCTTAGATTCATAGGTTCAAAGTGACGAAAATTAGCACCGTCGTTACAGACTCTAAATATTTAGGCTTTCACACATAATGCAACTAAATCCTAAGTGTTATACGTTATTTAGTTTGATGCGTTGGTAGGCATAATACATATAGGGAATCTCAAGGCTAATAAAATATTCTAGAAAAAGTCAAGCGTGTCACTAACTTAGATGTACGACCAATCGGTCTTAATTTTTATGTACAAGACATACAAACATTGAGTCTAAATGAGGTATGCAAACTTTCTGGGGTTGTATGGCAACATCAAATACATCTGAAAATGGAAAGACTAGAAATATCATGTAAAACTGAGAGTCGAAAACATGCAACTCTGTTGTACGTAAGTACAGACCTGTTGTCTCTGTTTAGATTCGGGTTAGCAGACATGTCGCTTTGTTGTACGTCAGTACAGACCTGTCACCACTATCTGCTAACTTTAAAAATAAACCTTAAGTCGAACTAAGACACTTTGTTGTATGAAAATACAGACCTGTGTCCGATGTTTGTCTTTTAAAGAAAGTTTGCAAATACCAACAAGTTAGAATCTTTGTCTGTGTGCCTTGATCATAAAAGTATGTCTATGTCTGCGTCACGTAAGATAATTTCCTGATAAATAAAAAGGCCAAGGGATATTCCGAAATGTAGAATGTTTAAAAGGGGCAAAATACCAACAATCGGCTAAATAGGTATGTCACGACAAACAAACAAAGGAATAAAAATTACTAAGTGTGAAAGTTTAAGTACTGAAAGTTAGTATCAGACATCGCTATCTGATTGAACCTTTCTTAGACTATACTCATCAAAAATATGTTGTTAAGTATTTAGCTTAGATTGTAAATTTTTCTTAAGTATAGATTAATTTTTTTTTTTTGGTCAAAATTTTATTTTACTTTATTTTTACCTTAGTTTATTTTATTTCATTTTAGTTTAGTTTAATTTTTACTTAGGTAAAAGGTCAAAAGTTACTGAGGGTGCATTCAAAGTTGAATAAAATAAACATTGCGTGAAATATTTGTTGCTTAGGGTAAAAGAATTGGCATAGTGTATCTAGTTACACAATACCGTAGAAAAAAGTTGGAAAAGTTGAAATTATTTCAAAATTTTCGAAATTTTTCTAAGTATTGGTGGTTTCGAATCTAAGACAGACTCGAAGCAGTAAGACTTCGAATCTGTCAGTAGATTCGAATCTACACTTAGACTCGAAGGTTGGTAGTATATATAGGTCAACAGTGAAGTTATTTAATACTTTCTGCTGTCGAATCTATACTCTCGAATCTATATTGGAGATTTCGAATCTATTCTCGAGTCTACCGTTTCTCTCCTAAACGACATTTTGTCGACTTTGAAGACGTTGTGTTCGATTCTACAGACACTTCTAGGTATAATCAACCGGATTATACAAGATTTGTGTAGTTTTATACACAATTTTAGGCTAAAACATCAAATTTTGAAGTTTTATAGGTCGAAATACGGTTTTTGTTAAATTACCAAGATTGGACCTATAAAAGATCAAATTAAAGGCATAAATCATTGATTAGAACCTAGTTGAACTAATGTATGTGATTTACCAAGTTCAAAATGGTTAAAATCGTGGGTTTTAGTTGAAAAATCAGACGTCGGGGCTTCGAGTCTATTCCTGGACCTTCGAATCTGTTCATGGGTTTCTCGAATCAGTCATTAGATTCGAGATGACCATGATATTCGAATCTGTCCATTAGACTCGAAGAGGGACTCTTCGAATCTGTCCATTACACTCGAATATGGACACTTCGAATCTGTTATTTTCGAATCTGTACTTTATTTATTTTGATTAATTTAAATTTTATTAAACTTGTGGAAATTTAATTGTGTTAGATTCTGTATTTAAAAAGGTACAAAATAAAACAAATTTGAATTTAAACAAGTTTATTGATTTTTAATGACTCTAACAGTTTTATTTATTGTGCAGATATGGCAGTTCGCGCTTTTGTTCCTAAACATAATATGGTCCTTAATCCAGACATGAATCTCCCTGAGGCGCAGGGATTCCGTGAAATACTGGATTTTCTAGCTGAATCAAGGATCGGATATGCACTATGGCATAATGTGCAGCTAGTGTTACCCTACATCCGTCAATTTTATGACCATTTGCAAGTAGACTGCTCGGTCACTCCGACAGTTCTACGCACGCGCATTGAAGGACAGCCGTTAGTATTTTCGGCTGATATGATTCGTCAAGTGCTGCAGTTGGGCACTCAGGAACAAGAAGCTGGTCCTATAGAATTTCCGATGAATATAAGGCAAGCGGCCTTTCAAAGAATGGGGTACAGCCTCGATGTGACAAAAGTGTCATACATGAAAAGTGGATTGATAGGACAATGGCGATTTTTGGCGCATGTATTCATGGTGTGTTTTGCTGCGAAAAAGGCAGGATTTGACTATATTGTCGCGAAGATTCAATCAGGGATTGTCGCAATGGTGTATAATCGCCCATATAGTTTTTCAGAGATGATCTTTTCGGAGTTTGTTCATCAGATCTCTGCTCCCGAAAATCAGCAGTTCTTGCTCTATCCGAGATTCATTATGATGTTGATCAGACACTTTTTGCCGAACTTGCCAATAACAAATGACTTTCAGAGTGTTGCCATCCTAGACAAAAGGATTTTCGCTGATTGTTCCTCACACCGAGGAAGGTTGGCTGTTCCTGTTGCTCGTCCATTGTTCGGAGCTATTGTGGATAGGGATTTTCAAGCCCCGGAGAATGCCAACTGGGCAGGGGTCGTTGAGTTTCCACAAAAACAACAACAGCAACAACGTCAACAGCAACAACAACAGCAACGTCAACAGCAACAACAGCCTCGTGCTCGGCCACGTGATCCAAGACGCCGACAGAGACCAGCAGCGAGTCAAATTCAGGCAACCAGGCCTTCGACAAGCCAGCAACCAGAAGTTACGGAAGCCGGGCCCTCAAATATTCAAGAAGCTGGGCCCTCAAATATTGCGAGAGAAGCTGAACAGCTAAGCCATACGCTTAATGAAATTTGGGAGGCAGGGCCTCATGCCAATGAAGACGTTGCAGCAGCACTGGTTGGTGAGCTGTTTAGTCCACCAGCAGAGGAAGATGATATTTTTAGAGACGTGGAGGAATACGAGCCAGAAGGGGCAGATGACGGATTAACATCCTCGGAATCCGACTCAGAATCCGCGGACGTTCCGGCAGCTGCAGTTCCAGATATTCAAATTGGAACTTATGGTTCAAGATTGATTATAAATGAGGGTGGTTCGAGGAGGCGCGTGAACAGGGAATTGGAAGAGTCTGATTTTGAAGAAGAAGAAGTTCCTCAACTAGTGACAAGGCAACGGGCCAAACGTCACAGGTTCATGCAAGGATCATCTTCAGCTCCTGTAGATCAACCAGAAATTCCACAACATCAAGAACCTCAAACCACCACTCCACCACCACCACCACCTCAAGATGAACCGTATATACCATCACCGTTCATTCCTACTCCTATACAGTCCATTCCATCTGCCTCGACCACATACACTGACAATCAAAGGTTTCTGCAGCTTAAAGCTCGCGTTGACTTCCAGAATGTCCAAATCTTAAGCCTAACCAAGGCGATCGGAGAAATTCAGACTCATAATGCAAATCTTGATAAAGAAAATGCCGATTTGAAGAAGATTGTGGAGCAAGTCCAGGAAGAGAACGTAGAAATCAAAACTTTTGTTTGCGATCAGGCGGCTGAGATAAGGTCGATGCGCTCCCTAATTGAGCAGTTAATGAAAAATTTACAGGCTCAGGGGGAGACATCGTGCCGAGATCAGGAAGTGCAGAGAAGGGATGATAATGAAGGCGATGATCCCGGTGCGAATAAAGAGTTTGAGTCTGTAGATTTTCGTGCAGCTCAAGTTACACAAGTTGAGGGGGAGCCTAGTCAAGGCGAAGGAGAAAGGGGTGAGGCTAGTTCATCTAAACAGCCTACAGACTTTGAGATCAGCAAGAAGATTGAAGCGCTCATGGATCTTGAAGATGATCCACTGGATGTAGGTTTTGATAACGAAGATGAAGAGCTGGAAGAAGGGGAGTTTGTGCCAGAGGAGATAGTCGACTGGCGGTCGGATGATGAAGTACTTGCTGATGAGGATGATGAAGCTGACGAGATAGTTGTGCAGCAGAATCCTATCACTGATACTTACATGATTGATGGAAATAAAATTGTCGATGCAGATATAGTTAATGTTGCATTGAATCCTCAGCCATCGACAGAAGAACCTACAAGAGAGCTAACTAATGAAGAAAAACGAAAGCTATGGTTCAGGGCTGAAGAGAAAGAAGCAGCAATTAAAAAGACAATGAGAGTTCCAGGTACTGGGAAGCTGTCGGAGCGAATTTTAAGCTGGTTCTTTGACAGAGATCTGCAGCTATTTATAATAAAGAGAAAAGATGGGCTTCAGTACATGAGGCGAACTTTAAAAGCATTCAACTCCCTGCCAAAAATCGAAATCACTGCGCTAGCTTGGAAAGATCTTATAAACATTGGCAATGATCCCTACGCGAGCGTAATCGAAAGAATCATAAGAAAGGAAGGGAGATCAAGGAAGTTCGAACGTTTGAATCCAAGGGTCGGGAGAAGAGTTGAGGATCCGTCACGTATTGATCCTCTAACTGGACGACCTTGGATGAGGATTCACTACAAGCCGGCTAGATGTCTTAGGAGGGTTCCTCTCAAGCCAATGCCACAAAATATTCTGAAGAATCTGAAGTGGTGGTATGCTGACACGGAAACTGGGGAAGCGGTTATGGAAGACTTAGAAGAAAATGTTATTCTTAGAGTCTATGACCCGCTTCACCTGGTAAACCTATCTAAAGAAGATCTGCAGATTTTGTATAATTGTAAGATTTCCAGTGACGCACATATGGATACTGAGGCTAGTAAGTATGAAAATGTGGTCAAGGTATGCATCGAGAAAGGTCTGTATGCTGGTAGTGTTTTGAATCAATAAATAAACAAAGTTCTTAAATCAAATGTGTGAATTATTAGAAGCTATCGTCAAGGGGGAGTCTGTTGGTACATCCTGTGTGACGACAGCAGTCTAAGTGATCCTACATTGTGATTTTAGGAAGTGTGTGATATATATGTTTATATATGGTTGATATTTATTAGTGTTTGTATGTTTGAACTTGATGTAACGTATTACAAGAAGTTCAAACATAAAGTACAAAGATAAAATCAATCATAAGTAATAACGTAAGGTTCAACACTTAGTTGTTTATGTAAAAGGCTAGATTCGAATTATATATGGGTTGACATTCGAATCTGTGATAGATTCGAATGTAACCATAGATTCGAAAGAAGGCTAGATTCGAGACTGTCAATATGGACAGACTCGAATGGGCCTTGGGCCAGATTCGAGGTTGGCCCACAAAAGACTCGAATCATGGTCTATAATTAGGGATAGACTCGAATAATTAGAAGACTTTTTGCAGAATTCGTGAGGAATTAAGCAAGAGGCGATCTCGAGTTTATCAGCTAGGTGAGTGCCATTTCGGAGAGAATTAGTACGTAGGATCGTTCGTGTGTCGTTCGTTCAGCGTCTAATAGTCTCCGTGTTCCGTTGGTTGAGAGTTGTCCGTCTAACCGTCAACGAGGATTCCGCACTCGTTCACGGATCCGCGTCTAGATAGATCTTGCAGTCGTAGACCTTACAAAGCAAGTAAGTCAGTTCGAGAGTATTTATTACATCGTTTATCAGTAAAATTATTATAGACATAAATTTCAAAATGACTAATTCTATCTGTAACAATACTTTCTTTGACTCTCCACTTTTGTCTTAAACTCTTGTTTTTCACTTCTTGCTGCTTCTTGCGCCATTCTTTCTTCCGAGAACTTTTCACAATATTATCTGACATAATAGAAACACGAGAATTAGTCGTTTTACAAATATGTTGATCCTGTAAAAATCTCTTACCTTTGGAGGTATGGACCTTTTGTGCAATAGAATCCATTGAGGAAGATGATTCACCTTTTTCATATGTAGGAGTTACAAAATGAACTTTTGTTTTCTCCTTTTTCAGTTGTAAAACTGGTGAATTTTCTGATGTATCCTTAGAATCTATAGATATTCTTTCCAGAATATTAACATGTCCTTTAGGCTTTTCAATTTGTTTGTCATGTAATGGTTTAACAAATTCATCTATTTTGAAAAACATTTCTTCCAATGAGTTAAAGTCCGAGTTCATATACATGTCAAAATCTTGTTCAGAAATAATAGAATCAAGTTGAATTGACAGTTTTTTATCTGATTGAGATTTGTTTTTAGGCCGAGTTTGAAGCTTTAATTCCATAAATTTAATTTCAGCCTTAAGATTTTGATTTTCTGTCTCAAAAGTTTTGATTTTCAATTCAAGATCAGAGTTTATCTTCTCAAGAATTGAATTTGGTGAATATGGATTTTGAGAATGAGTAGTATTTTCAAATAGATCCTTATCACAATAAGTCTGAATATACTCCTCATAAATGCATGAATTTTGATAAAATTCATTTATTATTGTATAATCAACAGTATTCTGCATTTTATCAGATCTCAACCTTTTTGAATCTTCACTTGATGCTATTTCATCCGAAGCTTTCATAAAAGTCATTTGTAATACTAAATTCATGTATCTGACATCATATAAAGTAGGTGAATTTGAAATTTCTTTTGTCAGATATTTAGGATTAGTCCAACCTATAGCTGATTTAGAATTATAAAATTCGGTATCTTTAGGTTGATTTAAATATATCGTTTGATCTGTTTGACCTCGTTTTATAAACTCATCTTCCAAATATTTGATTTTCTCGTAAAGTTTCGTTCTTTCATCAAATATGGCATGATATTTTACAGAATAACTTGATGCTTCTAATTCAGCTAAATTCAGTTTTTCTGTTAGGTCAGATATATTGCTATTCAATTTTTGAATTTGACTTTGAAGATCATTTGCTTTATCTTGTAAATCTGATACAGCTCGTAACGCTAATGCCTTATCCTTGAAAAAATCTAACACTAACGTATATTCTTGACTTAATTTGTTTTCCAAGGAATGGACATTTTTCTTTTCAGCTTTTAAAAATTTTTCAAATTTCTTTAACATGTAAGCCATTTGCGTCAGCTTTTATTCTAGCATACAGGACTCATCATTTTCAGAATCAGAGTTTGTTTGTACCTCAGGTGTCTCTGAACTCTCTGATGTATCTGAATCTGAGTCATCATTTTCCATATCTTTGCTGCAGCCAGCATCTCCTGTTGCCATCAGTGCTACCTCTTCAGTCACTTCCTTTTCTTCATCAGACTCTTCTTTCTCTTCATTCTCCTTGTCCGTCAAACACACACAAACTTCATCTTCTGCTAGCATCACAGACTCACTAAGTTCTGATTCATTAAAAACATCAGACTTCAGACAGATGTGTGCATCCTCATCTAATATATCTTCGTCTTCAGATAAATGGAGCCAGTGATCATCTTCAGGCATTAGAGCTTTGCCAGCTTCCTTTTCCGTTGCTAATAGTGCCTTTCGTGTGTAGTATTCTAAATTTTTTACTACAGGCAATCTACATTCTCTAGCATAATGACCCGGCTTGCCACAGTTGTAGCACTTTTGTTCTGAGTTCTTCTTGGATGATTTTTCAGATTTATCTTATTTGTCTGCTTTATTGCCACTGCTCTCTCCTGATTTGTAATATCTGTCCTTCTTTTCAAACTTTCGTGAGCCTGTTTTGTATCTAGTCTTGTTGTTGGTTGGTTACCGGTAAAACTTCTTCTGAAATGCCTTTGTCAGTAAGGCCATTTGTTTCTTCATTTCCTCAATATCAGAATCAGCTGAGGAATCTGATGAGTATGATTCTGATGAAATGCTGCTTATTACTAACGGATCAACAGTTTCTTTCTCAGCCTTCTTCTTTCCGGACATCTTCCTTAAAACAAGTTCCTGGTAGTTGTTCAGGTTTTCAAATAACATGTGAGGGTCCATGTCCTCAATATCGTTGGTTTGCTAAATTATCATTGCATACTTTTCCCACTACGGATTTAGTACGTTTAGTAATTTAACATTGATGTCTAAATTGGACTTTGTGACACCATTCCTCTTCATTTCACTACCTAGGCTGACAAATCTCAAATATGTACTCTCCAGCAGTTCCCCTTCTCTAGCTCTGAAGTTCTCAAACGTCATTAAACTGTTTGGGGCTCTATTTGTTGCTTCTCTATCTGAACCCCTCATCAACTTACAAATGTCATCCCAGATGGATTTGGCTGTTTTGGTATTTGTCAGACAGGCATATATATCATTTGGTATGGATATCAACAATAGTTTTCTAGCTGTCTTGTCCCCCAATTTTCTACGCTTTTCTGTTTCATTAAGGTTGGTAATTTCGACTGTTCTTTCAGAGATAACTGGATTGCCATTTGGTACGGCAGGTATGGTCTCAAGAAAGACAGTCGGTCCGTCATTAAGTAACTTCAGCATCTCATCGGACAGGTCATGGAAACTAATGAACTCAAGAAATCTCTCCCTCCATTGTACATATTCTTCTCGGTATAGAATTGAAGGTTTTGTTTCCGACCCCATGGCTAGTGCGTCTTTGGACATGTTGACTGAATAGCATGAATCTTCCAAGATCTTTTAAGTGAAATTTTTATTGAATTTGAAAATTGATCAAACTTGAGTGTAAGTTGATCAAACTCGAATAAGTAGTGAATGAAACTCGATCAATGAATGAACTCAACTCGATTAAAGAATGAGAAAAACTCAAATAAAGAATGTGATCAACTCGAATTGCTAAGATGCAAACTCGAATCTTGAAACAATCAATCAACAAGTTAATAAGACAACTCGAATGGAGTGAATTGTCAACTCAAATGAATCCTCTATGAAACTCGAATCAAATGAGAGTAAACTCGAATCTTCAAAGGATTCACCAAGAACACCTTGCAAATGAAGAACACTTGAAAGAAATATTTTGTGGAGTATGTGTGTGTGTGTGTGGCCGGTATCTAGAGAGGGAGAAAGAGATTTTTGGTGTGATAAAAATGAAAGGAAAGCTCTCTATTTATAGAGAAAATCGGATCATGAAAAGATGGTGAAATGATGAAGGGTATGGAGGTGGAGTGTGAGATATTGTTCGTAATGAAAGAGGAGGATTTGATTTTGATATGTTGGGTAAAAAAAATTATTTCAAGGTCCTTCTAGTCCACTCCTATGGCCGGCCCCTAAGGGGTGTATTTCCATGTATTTTTTTTGGTATAAAAGTATTCAAAAATGTATTCTTGTATTTCCCTTTCTTGTAGTTTCATAAATACTTTTGGGTGCTTTATTTTAATGAGTTGTTTTAGTGTTGCATAATTAATGTTAAGTTATTGTATTAGTGTATGATTAGTGTCACTAATCATAATTTATTTATGTACTTAGTTGAATTAATCCTTCATATCATAAATCTATCTGATTAATTGATTTCCCCATTCATCGCACCGATGAATTTGATTCTAATTGAGTTGAATTTCCTTATGAACATTGTTAATCACTTTGATTACTTGCTATTGACCACTGATTACGTTATAATTGGCTAGTAAGTACTGATTAGGTCATAGTTGCTAACCTGGTTTAATGTCGGATGTTACAAATTTAATAATTTTCAACTCGATTGAGGCATGAACACTTTAATATCCGAGTTTTACGAGTTTTCTGAAATTCCAAGTCCAGATTTTAATATTTTTCAGTGAAAATGCTTCATATGATTCCAAATTGAACTCGAAGGTAAGGTTTTCAATTACAAACACTTTTTCTGAAATCACTTTGATTAAAAACAGATTAAACCCCTTGTTTTTCACAAGAACAGTGAAGAACAATAGGTTTTTCAAAATTTTAGAAAAATCGATGAATCTTTTTAAGTGTTTTAAATTACAGATTAATCTTATGATCAATCTGTTCGTTATTCATATATCTTCCTTTGATCCAATTATCAACAACTATGAACCTAAAAATCAAAAGCCCTAAGAGGATTTATGATTTTCTGACAATATGCGATGAAACAGTAACCGAATTTCAAAATTTCATTCCTAAGCTCTGATTCCAATTGTAATTCTAGTAATTCAATCAACAATCATAAAGAACACAATTAATAATAAGAATAAAGCACTATCCGAATGATTGATTATATCCAATATGATTTAAAGATGAGAGAAAAAGTCGACTGCACACTGTAGCCTTAAAATTGTTCTTCTAGCTTTTCGTGCAATTCCAAAAATACCATATGTCAGAGTTGACATTCACGAAAGTCTGAATTCTATTTATATGAAAATATAACTATGCACTATTTACAATTTCAACCTAAGACTTATTTATTTCATCAATTACAAAAATAGATCTAACACCCATCATCCCCACTAGTTCGAAGTCATGGTCCTCAGATTTTTCAATCCTACGCATAGTGGCGAACCACTGTTGAATTAAACTAGGATGGATATATGGTAATTCCCACATGACAGCCCTATTCCATCCTAGACGCTCAAATGACTCAGTGATCTTGAAATCATCAAAATCAGATTCTTTTAGGGTACGCTCTATGAGAAACCAAGGGGATTTTCCGTTATTGGTATTCATGGGAATTTCAGGGAACTCCGCATTGAGGGGATTCTCAAAGCGGACATTCCTAGGGTCGTGTGTTCTTATCCTAGGTTTTTAGGAAGCTCCAGGACGGTTACCGTTTGCGTGGAACTAGGTTGACATCTAAAATAATACAAAGACAAAGGATTATAAAACTGGGTTTTTACATAAATGATGCATGAAGATTTAGACACCCTTTTTCAATAATAAACAAACTAATGCTAAGTCTCACCAACAATGTGAGCCCAATCCAACCCTATCAAATGCATGAACTTTAATAATCAATAATTTAATAATCAAAACATAATTTTTACGATAAAAAGTTTCAAAATTTATTAAATACGGAAAAAAAACCATAATTTTTACACAAGTTTTGCAAAAATAATTTTATATTAATTAATTGAATATTAGAAAATTATTAATAACCTTTTTTTTTCAATAAAAACCATGTAACTCCCAAAAACCCCAACCCATGCATGCATGATAAATCTATACAAAACTACTATAGAATGAAGTTAAAGGGGTTATAGGGAGTATACCTTGCTAATAAATGAGAAGAACTAAAGTCGGATTGAAGATTTGATGTGAAAAAGATGAACTTTTTAAGGTTTTTAGGCTTAGAAATCGAAATCCGCTGTTTCTGGAACTGGAATTAGGGTTTTGGAGTTATGGGGACGATCATTACTGTTTTTATAAAATTTTAAGCGTGTCGGGCCGCAGCGCAAGCGCAGGCCTGCGCCCGGGCCTCTGGATTTTTGATCTGGGCCGTGCACTCGTCTTGAAACCCTAATTCTTTAATTTTTTTAATTTTTACGAGTATTCTCCCCAACTTACGCTCGTATTATTGGGTTATATAATTCTGCTACGTGCTTAAATTTTTTTATATTCTGATGCGGGGCTTATTATTTAATAAATCTTAAATTCTAAACACAACTAATTTTAGGAGGATGAATCCTCCCCAACTTAATTGGGTACACACAAGTAACACAAATAAGCAAATAAACACTCTTAAAAACAATTAACTTCAAATAATCAAAATACTCTGGGTTGCCTCCCAGAAAGCGCTAAGTTTTACGTCTGATGAGTTCTGCTCCTAAACTAATTAATTAATCTTAGGATCTTGTAGTATGATGAGTTTAGATACTCACATATCGTTGGTGGCCCATTTAACATATAATTTAAGTCTATTTCCATTGACTTTGAATGGCTCACCGCCTTTTAGGTCCTGTATTTCTACTGCACCGTGTGAGAAGTATTCGTTACAACGTATGGACCTGTCCATTTACTTTTTAATTTACCGGGAAATAGTCTAAGTCTGCGTTAAATAACCAAACTTTATATTCTTTGTTAAATACTTTATTTTTAATCATTGTGTCGTGGAATGTAACACCCTACTTTTACGTCTAATGCCACATGGGACTCATAGTCCACGTCATCCAATCATAGACAACATCATCAAGGGTTAAACAGCTAATTACTACCAGCATTATCATCAAGCATAAAGTAACACGGGACGGGAACCAACCCCCGTCGATAATGTCAGTCAACCACAACGTAAGTATAGGTTACAGTCATCCAAAAGTCATTGGCTCATAAGCCAAACCGCAAAATAACAAGACTACTTACAAGAGTAGTCACTAACTACCGTCCACGTGGCGGGTCTCGGCTACTGCCCGCAGTATCCCTAGCCTCAGTCCTCGTACCTGAGATCCACGGTTAAAACAACAGTCAGCGGAAAGATGGTGAGTTACTATAAACAACGTTAAAACAGTTTATAAAATAGTTAGCACAACGTAACAACTGGTGAACAACTCTACATGCGGCCGGCATCAACGGCCCGACGCCTCATCGGGAGCGACCCGGCACAGCCTGCATAGCCCACTCCACAAAGTAGTGGGTTGTCAGGTCCACTGAGTTGGGAATGACCCAACAGGCCTCTCTACTCTGCGTATAGCAACAATACGCGCGATCCACGTGCTCTGCTCAGTGCTAACAAGTATTAACGTATAAAAGGATCCACATCGGACCCGGATAATAAACAACAAGTAAGTAACTCACCTGAAGCACGACTACAATCCCGCTATCAACGACAGGCTCTACAAGTCCCAGGTCTAGCTACGAACCCTGGCAACAATAAACACAACTACACTGTAACAACTAGCTACGGAATTCATAACGACTATACTACTAAACTCCCTAGCTCAACATGAATCAACAAGCCAAGACACACGAGCGCGGCCAGGAGCGCGGCCGGGATCGTGGTCGCGGGCTCCTCGTCGCGGCTAGCCATCGCGGACGCGATGATCCCGCGCTGCCCCAATTGTCGCGGCCGGGCTCATCCGAGCATGCCCGAGCTCGTCCGACCCGCGACTAACGACTCGGTCGCATTCCATTACCAGCGACCACCCTTAACCGCCTCACCCTGATCGCGGGCGCGACCAGGGGAGCGCGGCCGCGGTGCGGCGACGAACAGAGCAGTTCATGCTCTGTTTTTCATACAGCTACGGGAATCATAATTTAACCCGTTTTTACACTTCTGAGGGGTTATAATTCAACCCCAACACCTACTAATTACTTAACACATCATTCTAACTGAATTGAACGTGAATTACTAACCTTTACACGTTCCTTCCTTCTCGAATTCGAGTTTTTCACTTGCAACTATGATGGTGGAGCTAGTTCTTGGCTATGGCTGCTGCAACCTCCCTTCCCTTGGTTCCCTCTCTGATTTCAGCTGGAGACACACACACATATACACCTTAAGTTGATTATGATGGAGTGAAGAATAAGGATCACAACGTATTATATATACGTTTTGGGTCCGACACCCAATCAAAATGGGTACGATACTCATTAATCACTGGGTAGGCACCCGTCAACCCGATTAATTTCAAATTAACGACTTAGGCTTAGAATGTCAATTAACTCATTAAAACAACCCCAAATTCTCAATTACTACTAGACCGGTTATTATCTCAACCGATTAAAATTACACGTAATAGCAACCTACTTTACCAACTCACGTGCAATTAATCAATCAAAATTTACCAACTCGTTGAGACGACTCTTAAAGCCAGTAAATAAATTACACGTACCTGCTGCTAGATTCCGGATGTTACAAATCCTCCCCTCTAGAACTGATCCCGTCCTCGGGATCTCAACTCAGGTGAATAGATGCGGATACCGCTGCCGCATGTCCTCCTCGGGTTCCCAGGTAGCGCTGGAACCCTTATGATACCGCCATTGTACTAACACCAGCGGGATCTCCTTCTTTCGTAACTTCTTTATCTTGCGGTCTAATATAGCCTCGGGATGCTCAACATATCTCAGCTGCTCGTCTATTTCAATCTCTGTCATGGGAACCGTCTCCTCATGCGGGGCCAAACATCGTCGTAGGTAACTAACATGAAAGGGAGGATGCACTCCACGCAATTCTGGAGGCAACTCTAATCGGTAGGCCTGAGTGCCCACTCGCTCAACTATACAGAATGGCCCAATAAATCTCGGACTGAGCTTACCTCGCTTCCGGAATCGAATCACACCCTTCCACGGGGATACGTTCAGTAGTACCCACTCACCCACGTCGAACTCTAATTCTTTGGTCCTCTTATCGGCATAGCACTTCTGTCGACTCTGAGCTATCTGTAATCTCTCTCTGATCACTGCTATCTTTTCGCTAGTCTGCTGGATGATCTCAGGACCTGTAATCTCTTTCTCCCCCACTTCGGTCCAACATACAGGAGTTCGACACTTACGACCATATAACGCTTCGAACGGAGGCATCTTAATACTGGAGTGGTAGCTATTATTATAAGCAAATTCAACTAACGGCAAATGCGAATCCCAACTACCACTGAAATCCACTACACAAGCCCGTAACATATCCTCCATCGTCTGGATCGTACGCTCAGACTGGCCGTCCGATTGGGGATGATAAGCAGTACTCATCTGCACTCGAGTACCCAATGTTCGCTGTAAGCTTTGCCAGAAGGTGGACGTGAATCGAGCATCTCTATCGGAAACTATCGAGGCTGGAACTCCATGTCGGGAGACAATCTCATACAAATAAACTCGGGCGAGCTGTTCCAACGTATAAGTCTCCCGGATTGGCAGAAAATGCGCTGTCTTCGTAAGCCGATCTACTATCACCCATATCGCATCATACCCACGCGGAGTCCGCGGTAACTTCGTAACGAAGTCCATCGTGATATGTTCCCAACTCCACTGAGGGATCTCTAATGGCCGTAAACGGCCATGAGGCTTCTGGTGCTCGGCCTTCACTTGCAGGCAAGTCAGACAACGCTCGACGAACTCGGCTATATCCCGTTTCATACCGGGCCACCAATATAACGTACGGAGATCCTGATACATCTTTGTACTACCAGGATGAATAGCAAGGCGAGACTTATGAGAATCCTCCAAGATCAACTGTCGTGCATCACCGGCCCTAGGAACCCAAACTCGGCCCTGTCTCACATATAATCCTCGAGAGTCAGTCTCAAACTCCTGTAACTGACCCAAAATGTGCTCTCTCCGGTGGTTCTCTGCACGCATCCCAATCTTCTGTGTCTCTCGGAGTCTCTCTATCAGGGTAGAAGTCACCTCGACTCTATAATTACGGGCTCGACTCGAAGATCCGCGCTCCTTTCGACTGAGCGCGTCTGCTACCACATTCGCCTTACCTAGGTGGTACTGAATGTCGCAATCATAATCCTTGATCAACTAGAGTCCCCGTCTCTGGCGCATATTCAGATCACGCTGGCTGAACAAATACTGGAGACTCTTATGATCGGTAAACAAAGTAAACGGAACTCCGTACAGATAATGGCGCCAAATCTTCAGCGCAAACACGATAGCCGTCAACTCTAAATCATGGGTCGAATAATTCTTCTCGTAGTCCTTCAACTGGCGAGAAGCATAAGCAATCACTCGGCCTCTCTGCATCAATACACACCCTAACCCTGTCCCGGAAGCATCAGTATATACAACAAAATCACTGGTGCCTTCAGGCAGGGCTAACACTGGAGCCTGGCACAATCGACGTTTCAGCTCCTCGAACACGAACTCCTGATCCTCAGTCCACTCAAACGGAACTGACTGACGAGTCAAACGAGTCAACGGCACAGCAATCAGAGCAAAGTCCTGGATAAATCGACGATAATATCCGGCTAATCCCAGGAAACTGCGAATCTCTGCTACACTTCGGGGCCTCTCCCAGCTCATAACGGCCTCTATCTTAGCTGGGTCAACAGAAACGCCCTCGCCGCTAACGACATGGCCTAGGAACTGAACTTCTCGAAGCCAGAACTCACATTTCGAGAACTTCGCATATAGCTTCTCTCGCCGTAACACACTTAAAATCTCTCGCAGGTGCGCCGCATGCTCCTCTACTGATCGGGAATATATCAGGATGTCATCTATGAACACTATGACAAACTGATCAAGATACGGACGGCAGACCCTATTCATCAGGTCCATAAAGGCTGCTGGGGCATTGGTTAGCCCGAACGGCATAACCAGGAACTCATAATGGCCATATCGGGTCCTGAATGCTGTCTTCGCTGTATCCTGCTCATAAACCTTCAGCTGATGGTATCCCGAGCACAAGTCGATCTTCGAAAACACGCTGGCTCCCTGTAACTGGTCGAACAAATCATCTATCCGCGGAAGAGGATAACGGTTCTTCACCGTTACCTTATTAAGCTCGCGATAGTCTATACACATCCTCATCGACCCATCTTTCTTCTTTACAAATAGAACTGGAGCACCCCACGGAGAAGTACTCGGTCGAATGAAGCCACGATCCAACAGCTCCTGTAACTGACTCATTAGCTCCCTCATCTCTGTAGGAGCCAAACGATAAGGTGCGCGTGCAATAGGAGTTGCACCTGGCACCAATTCTATACGAAACTCTACCTGTCTGTCCGGTGGCAAACCAGGTAGCTCCTCGGGAAACACATCGGGGAACTCAGAAACGACATCAACGGTCTCTATACTCTGCTTCTCCTTCTTCGCATCAACTACATATGCTAGGAAGGGGGAACAACCCTTGGCTAAACAACGACTAGCCTGAATCGCAGAAATGAGGCTAACACTGCCCCTACTGCGCTCTCCGTACACCGTAATAACACGATCCGCAGAAACCGGTAGCCGAATGATCTTTTTGGAACACGCAATATCAGCACGCTGAGAAGCTAACCAATCCATACCTACAATGGCATCAAAACTACCGATCTCTATAGGCAACAAATCGATCCTAAATGGATAGCCGTCTATCTCTAATATGCACTGTGCATAAATATGCCTAACTACAGAAGCACTGCCATCAGCAAGCTCTATGACCAATGGCTCTGACAACTCAACAGGCAAAGCAGTAAAATATGCAGTAAAGGCAAGCGAAACAAAAGAACGGTTCGCTCCGGAATCGAACAACACTCGGGCACTATGACCATTTAAAATGAACGTACCCGAAACCACGTCGGCTGTATCTCGAGCCTCCTCTGCTGTCAGCTGAAAAACTCGGCCTCTGGCTGGCGGGACAGTATCTCTGCGTGCTGAAGAGCCTACAGAACTCTGACCCTGGGTCGGCGGTCTCGAATCCCCCTGCCGCGGAGCTGTACAATCTCTGGACTGATGACCAGGCCGCCCGCAATTAAAACATAGCGGGTCTCTCGAAGTACATCCTGTCTGGGTGTGGCCGGGCTGACCACAACGGAAGCAACGCACATGGCGGGGATCACACTCCCCTGTGTGCCTCTGGCGGCATCTCCTGCAAAACCGCTCTCTATTAGCTGACCCCGAACTCGACGCTCCTCCCCTCTGCTCGGACCCTGCAAAACGACTGCCCCTGTCATCGGGCCTGCGATCTGATCTCTGAGAAGACCTATCTCTGTGCCTATCTCCTCCCTCAGACTCTGCGCGTCGACGGTCGTCGCCTCTAGGCTGAAACTGACTGGGACGACTATCTCTATCCCGATCTCTATCTCTACCTCTGTCAAAACCACCTCCCTGTCCAGCCGACTGAGTGACTCGTGGCTGCTCGACCACTGGATCTCTACGAGATAACTCGCTCTCTCGTCTACGAGCCAACTCGACTGCTCTGGCATAGGTCGGGATTTAACCAGTATCAATAAACTCCCGGATCTCCTTACGCAAGCCCATCAAGAACCTATTGATCTTCCGAGACTCTGTACTAATCTGAATCGGCGCGAACAAACTCAAATCGATGAAAATCTTCTCGTACTCATCAACCGATCGCTGTCCCTGAAATAACGTCAGGAAATCAATCTCCAGCTGAGCCCTGCGGTCCTCAGGACAGTATTGCTCCTCGAAACGAGCCCTAAACTGGCTCCAGGTCATCTCATAGGCTGGTCCGTCTCCCATCATATCTCTAATCGTACGCCACCACTGCTGAGCGCTAGTCCGTAACTGGGCACTAGCGAATGTCGTCATCTGATCCGGATGGCATCCTGTGATACGGAAGGCCATCTCCATATCCTGTAACCAGTACATGGCCTTCACGGCCCCGGGTTCGCCGTGATACTCTGGCGGGTGTGCAGCAAGGAACTCCTTATATTTACACCCCTTGCCTGCCGCTCGTGATGAACCAGCTCCTGAATCTCTACCTCCGCCTGAACTCTGGGTCTGGGACTGAATACCCTCAGCACGGCCTTTCTCGTAGGCCTCCTGTAGTCGTCGGGCAAACTCCTCGTCTGATACTCGTCCCCCAGTGGGACCCTCGGGTCTCTGCTCATCTGCCATAGAATCTCTGCATAGTATAACAATATTACTATAACGACAACAATATAATTTTACAATTCTTAGACCTACTCATCAGAGATCAAGCCCAAGGATCTAGACACTGGTTTAAGCCTAAGCATCACTAATGATACTTAAACCTTAAACTAATGCTCTGATACCAAGCTGTAACACCCTACTTTTACGTCTAATGCCACATGGGACTCATAGTCCACGTCATCCAATCATAGACAACATCATCAAGGGTTAAACAGCTAATTACTACCAGCATTATCATCAAGCATAAAGTAACACGGGACGGGAACCAACCCCCGTCGGTAATGTCAGTCAACCACAACGTAAGTATACGTTACAGTCATCCAAAAGTCATTGGCTCATAAGCCAAACCGCAAAATAACAAGACTACTTACAAGAGTAGTCACTAACTACCGTCCACGTGGCGGGTCTCGGCTACTGCCCGCAGTATCCCTAGCCTCAGTCCTCGTACCTGAGATCCACGGTTAAAACAACAGTCAGCGGAAAGCTGGTGAGTTACTAGAAACAACGTTAAAACAGTTTATAAAATAGTTTGCACAACGTAACAACTGGTGAACAACTCTACATGCGGCCGGCATCAACGGCCCGACGCCTCATCGGGAGCGACCCGGCACAGCCTGCATAGCCCACTCCACAAAGTAGTGGGTTGTCAGGTCCACTGAGTTGGGAATGACCCAACAGGCCTCTCTACTCTGCGTATAGCAACAATACGCGCGATCCACGTGCTCTGCTCTGTGCTAACAAGTATTAACGTATAAAAGGATCCACATCGGACCCGGATAATAAACAACAAGTAAGTAACTCACCTGAAGCACGACTACAGTCCCGCTATCAACGACAGGCTCTACAAGTCCCAGGTCTAGCTACGAACCCTGGCAACAATAAACACAACTACACTGTAACAACTAGCTACGGAACTCATAACGACTATACTACTAAACTCCCTAGCTCAACATGAATCAACAAGCCAAGACACACGAGCGCGGCCAGGAGCGCGGCCGGGATCGTGGTCGCGGGCTCCTCGTCGCGGCTAGCCATCGCGGACGCGATGATCCCGCGCTGCCCCAATTGTCGCGTCCGGGCTCATCCGAGCATGCCCGAGCTCGTCCGACCCGCGACTAACGACTCGGTCGCGTTCCATTACCAGCGACCACCCTTAACCGCCTCACCCTGATCGCGGGCGCGACCAGGGGAGCGCGGCCGCGGTGCGGCGACGAACAGAGCAGTTCATGCTCTGTTTTTCATACAGCTACGGGAATCATAATTTAACCCGTTTTTACACTTCTGAGGGGTTATAATTCAACCCCAACACCTACTAATTACTTAACACATCATTCTAACTGAATTGAACTTGAATTACTAACCTTTACACGTTCCTTCCTTCTCGAATTCGAGTTTTTCACTTGCAACTATGATGGTGGAGCTAGTTCTTGGCTATGGCTGCTGCAACCTCCCTTCCCTTGGTTCCCTCTCTGATTTCAGCTGGAGACACACACACATATACACCTTAAGTTGATTATGATGGAGTGAAGAATAAGGATCACAACGTATTATATATACGTTTTGGGTCCGACACCCAATCAAAATGGGTACGATACTCATTAATCACTGGGTAGGCACCCGTTAACCCGATTAATTTCAAATTAACGACTTAGGCTTAGAATGTCAATTAACTCATTAAAACAACCCCAAATTCTCAATTACTACTAGACCGGTTATTATCTCAACCGATTAAAATTACACGTAATAGCAACCTACTTTACCAACTCACGTGCAATTAATCAATCAAAATTTACCAACTCGTTGAGACGACTCTTAAAGCCAGTGAATAAATTACACGTACCTGCTGCTAGATTCCGGATGTTACATGGAAAACCTTAGTTTTCTCTTTATAAATTCTTGCGCTTTCGTAGGATTCTCTACGAATTTCCTCCAGTTCATTTAATTGGAATATCCTGTCAACACCGGCATCATGTAAGTTAAAATTAGTGTTTTTGATTGCCCATAGAGCTCGGTGTTCTAATTCCACTGCGAGATGGCAAAGCTTACCGTAAACAAGTCTGTATGGGGACATACCGATTGGTGTTTTAAATGCGAAATTGTATGCCCATAGAGCATTCTCTAATTTTTGTGACCAATCTTTACAATCAGGTCTAACAGTCTTTTCAAGGATTCAAGGATTCTGTTGATCTCTCTATTAGAGATCTCAACTTGTCCGCTTGTTTGCGGATGGTAAAGCGTTGTTATTTTATGGTTAACTTCATACTGTTTAAATAGTTTAGCAAAATGCCGATTATAAGAATGTGACCTTCCGTCACTAATGATAGCCCTTGGGATACCGTGTCGTGCCAAAATATTACTTTTAACAAATTTACACACGACCCTGTTATCATTAGTGCGTGTAGCTTCTGCTTCCACCCATTTGGAAACATAATCTACTGCAATTAGGATGTATTCATATCCAAATGTTTTAGGAAAGGGTCCCATAAAATCAATGCCCCATATATCATATATTTCAACAATTAATATCAGGGTCAAAGGCATTTCATCTCTTTTCGTGATGCCACCAGTTTGCTGCCATCTTGTGCACCCTTTAACAAACACGTAGGTATCCTTAAATATTGTGGGCCAGAAAAACCCACACTGCAGTATCCGGTGGCCAGTTTTCTTTGCGCTGAAATGGCCACCGCATGCATATGCATGGCAGTGTTTAAGAATATCTTCGTGTTCCGAGTTCGGGACACTTCGTCTTATAATTTGATCTGCTCCTATTTTAAATAGATCAGGCTCATCCCAAATGTATTGCCTTGCTTTAGCATAGAAATATTTTCTCTGTTGTGAGTTCCAGTGTTCTGGCAATCTTCCTGTTACGAAATAGTTAACTAAATTCGCAAACCAGGGAATTTTAGATACAGATAACAATTGTTCATCATTCAAGGAGTCTCTGAGTTGATTAGTTGAGTTTGTTGGGATTAAGTGAAGCCTTGATAAATGATCGGCAATAACGTTTTCTTTGCCCTTTTTATCTTCTATTTCTAGGTCAAATTATTGTAATTGAAGGATCCATCGAATCAATCGAGGCTTTACATCCTTCTTTGCCAATAAATGTCTTAAAGCACTGTGGTCTGAGTACACAATTACTTTTTCCCCCCAAATATAGCATCTGAATTAATCTAGGGCAAACATTACGGCTAATAACTCTTTCTCCGTAGTGGTGTAATTGATTTGTGTCTCATTAAAGGTTTTACTTGCGTAGTAAATGACCACTGTCTTTTTCTCAAATCTCTGTCCTAAAACAGCACCAACTGCATAGTTACTCGCATCGCACATGATCTCAAACGGTTGAGACCAATCCGGAGATTGCAGAATTGGCGCTTCGGTTAATTTTGATTTAAGCTTCTCAAATTCTTTCATACAAGCATCATCAAAATTAAACTCGATATCTTTTGAAAGAAGATTGCATAACGGCCTTGAGATCTCACTGAAATCTTTAATGAATCATCGATAAAAACTAGCATGGCCTAAGAATGATCTTATTTCTTTAACGTTGGTAGGGGGTGTATGTGAGGAAATTAATTGAACATTTTCTTTATCTACCTCCATTCCTCTCTCGGACACAATGTGACCTAGGACTACCCCTTCTTTTACCATAAAATGACTTTTCTCCCAACATAGAACTAAGTTGGTTTCAGTGCATCTCTTTAGGACATTTTCTAAATATCCCAGATAATTTTCAAATGTTTTATCGAATATGGAGAAATCGTCCATAAATATCTCAAGAGAAATACCCACCATATCTGAAAAGATAGCCATCAT
Organism: Centrapalus pauciflorus; assembly: GCA_020465985.1. Lineage (NCBI taxonomy): Eukaryota > Viridiplantae > Streptophyta > Magnoliopsida > Asterales > Asteraceae > Centrapalus > Centrapalus pauciflorus. The sequence continues at coordinate 424,300 of JAANYP010006319.1, read as the reverse complement.
ACGCGTTGGAATTTGGCAGGTGCATTACATAGCCCAAACGGCATCCTTCGATAGGCAAATGTGCCATAGGGACAAGTAAATGTAGTTTTCTCTTGATCCTCAAGATGGATTGGGATTTGATTATAACCTGTATATCCATCGAGGAAACAGTAAAACTTCTGTCCTGCTAATTTTTCCACTATTTGATCTATAAATGGTAGCGGAACATGATCCTTAGAAGTAGCAGCATTAATTTTTCTGTAATCGAGACAAACTCTCCACCCAGCTACAGGGCGAGTAGTTATCTTCTCTCCTTCTTCAGTATTAATTACTGTAATTCCCGATTTCTTAGGTACAGTTTGGGTTGGACATACCCACTTACTATCAGACATAGGATATATAATTCCAGCGTCCAACCATTTTAACACTTCCTTCTTAACTACCTTTCTCAAATTAGGGTTCAATCTCCTCTGTGCATCCCGAGCTGGTTTAGCTTCTGGATCAGTAATGATTCGGTGCATACACAAAGTCTGACTGATTTCTTTTAAATCAGCTATTGTCCACCATACTGCTTCTTTATATTTGACTAGCACTTGCAGTAGACCTTTCTCTTGCTCTTCATTCAGATCTGATGAAATTATGATAGGCAAAGTGTCATTCTGACCTAGAAAAGATAATTTTAAATGAGATGGCAGCTCCTTTAATTCTAGAACGGGTGGTTTCTCTATTGAAGGTTTGGTTGACTGAGGTAAATCAATATGTAATTTTTCAGTCCTATGGGTCCATGGTGGTTGTGTTGACTCTAATGTGGATTCCATGACTACTTCTAGCTTATCACACTCAGTAGAATTTAATTTGGCTAATTCATTCTCAACAAAAAATAAGTTAGTAACATCTTTGGTGTTATGCTGCTGCGCAAGTTCGTCCACCATGTCCATAAGATAACATTCTGAATCAATAGCAGAGACACTTGAAGCATTAAAAACATTCAGTCTTAATTTCCTATTACCAAAGGCAATATCCACTGCTCCTACCCTACAATTAATTTGCGCATTAATCGTGGCTAAGAAAGCTCTGCCTAGGATGATAGCCGGTTGATTATCTCCTATTGAACTTTCGGTCTCCAATACTAGGAAGTCAACTGGTTAGTTAAAATATTAACAGTAGCTCCAAGATGAAGCTATGTCTTCTTAATTTGCACATTGCCTATTGTTACTGGAATCATTGGTGATCCAGGATCTTTCAGCTTAGGAGGAAGAGAACTAGAAACTATTGCACTTAATTGCTCTAACAAATTGATCTGCTTTGGAAGCGAGAACTTATATTTTCTAGTCTGAGTACATAGATCTTTCAAAAATTTGGCATAAGATGGAACCTGTTGAATGGCTTTTATCAGAGGAATAATGATCTTAACTTGGTTCAATAAGTCCCAAAGATCCTCTTTGTTGGGAAATATTCCAAGTATGTCAAGCTGTTAGTTAGATTTCTCAAACCGTTAGTAGATTTTTCTGTGTAATTACATAGTTCAAGCTGTTAGTTGAGAAAGTTTGTGCTGCTAGTTCAAAAGTTCAAGCTGCCAGTGTTCAAGTTCAAGGTGCTCAACAGATATTCTTCAAGCTGCTCAACAGCTCAATAAACAGATAGTAATGAAATTCAGGAAGATATATATTTGAAGATTCAAGCATATGTACTACCAGAGAAATCAGAGTTTCTCAAGGAAACAAATCAGAAGGCTTTATATATACATAGAATAGGAAGATTCACCTTCCTGGTATCAAATATTGGCATGGTTAATATGGATTAATTTGTTTCTCACCATTCTCCCTTATTTTATGAAGAATATGTTTCTTTCATATGCTTGATTAAGGGGGAGACACTGTTTCATTAGAATATGCTTACTTTTCAACTAACAGCTTGAGTCTTTTCTCAAGCTGCTAGTTCATTTCACTCGGACTGTTAGTTGTTTCACTTGGTCTCTCAAAGTGTGCAGGGTAATTTGGTAAATTCTTATAAGTGTGTGCACGGGATTAGATATTTTCGAAACCCCCAAACCTTTTAAGGTCCCAGTTTCGTTCAATTGCAACTACCAGTTGCAAAAATATCTTCCACGACCCTCCTTTTCTCTCTGAGCGATTCACACACACTTCTCTGAAACCCTAAATCATTGTTTGATCGTCAATGGAGTTTGTCAAAGAACATAATTGTCTTCCCTATTCTCTCAAACACACTGACCTTCAACCATTCCACGACATGATGGACTTCCTTCGAAGTTCCCATATCCATCATGCCCTCACTATCAATCCCACCATCTACATACCCCATATAGAACAGTTTTGGAAATATGCCTCTGTCAAAACCATCAATGGAGTCACTTCTTTGACATCCAAAATCGATGGAACCACTGTCACCACCACTGAGGATCTCATCCGCCAACACTTGAATCTTCAAGATGTCGCAGGTATAACAGATCTATCTCTTACTGCCTTACATGAAGGCCTTTTTGCTATAGGGTATAGGGGCCCTACTGATTCTTACACTTTCTTTAAAGCTCATTTTGCCCCTAAGTGGAAATACATTATACATATGATACAACAATGCATAAGCCCAAAAAGAACTGGTCGGTCAGAATTTTCTTCAAATATAGCCACTGCCTTAGTGTGCTTATCAACGGGCCAACAGTTCAATTTTTCAAATATGATTTTTCAGGGTATGTTAAGATATCATGCCCTAAAGAATGGGAAATTTTTGATGTATCCTTGATTTTTGGCTTAAATAATTGCAAGAACTTGCAATAATTTCAATGTATATAAAAGGATACATGTTTTCGATAGGCACTCTTTACCATCAATAAAAAGACTTTTAAAACCTAGTGAAAATTTTTTTGAATATAGATGTCCCATTGCCCTCTGCAATGTTGGGCATCAATCCAATAAACAGAGGAGAGGGTCCTGAGCAGGCTCATCCTTCAATCACTGCTTCACCCTCAGGAACCCAACCCACTCCTCATGATACAAAAACTTCATCTGCTCCTTCTGTCAAACCCACATCCCCACTCATACTATATAAAAGAAAAAGCGTTTCAGGAGCTCCTTCCTCCTCAGCCCAAATACCAGCGCCAAATATCCCTGTGCAGGAGGACACTTCTGCACAGAATATCCAAAGGGCACCCACTGAGGACACTCCCATCCTCAATTTGGAGGTGGCCATCCCAACAGAGGATGTCCATATGGGTTGTGGCTGACACTACTGATGTCTCTACACAAGAGGCACAGGACAGTGTCAACATCAATAAGACCACACCCATGGCAACAGAGGGTGTGCAAGCACCTTCTAGAAATCCCCAGTACCAAGAACAGAGGGGCCCAGATGTTTCTACTTCTGGAATTGCTGACAGTGATAGATCACAAGTACCACTCTCATTTGCTGATCTTGAGGCTAGTCTGCAACTCATGATTTTAACGGATCCTCAGCTGAAACATGTTGTAGCAGTTTTGGAACATTACCAGTCCCTTATTACTACATAGGGGGCACAAATTCTAGCACTTCAACAAACAGTTACAGCTTAACATCAGAGAATGGATTATTTTCATAAGAGGTTCACCCCTCTGTGGAAATAAGATCATTCAACTTGAGAAGATGATTCGAACCCTAATGGCAAAAGTTGTAGGTCCTCCTGACCAAACCAATGCATCCAAAAAGGGGGAGAATCAGGAGATCCCTAGTTCAATCCAAACATCTCCAGCTCCTGCTTCAACAGTCCCAGATTCTAGGCTAACAGTCCCAACAGCTACTCAAGCTGTTCGCCTAGAAACTCAAGATGTTCGCCTAGAAACTCAAGCTGCTCATATAAGAACAACTGGAGTTGTTTTCAGAGAAGGAAATCAAGCTCCTGTCAGCTGTCCAAGCTACAACTCCTGCAACCAAAGATTAGGGCAAGAGCATACTCATAAAATCTCCAAAGCTTAAATTTTCATCTAAAGAAGCCCAGGTTGCTCATGATGCTGAATTTGTCAGAAAATTAGCAGAGGAACAGGATGAACTCTTGGACCAACAAACCCATGCTCCAATGCAGGATGATGAAACCTTAGGTGATTACTTAAGAGGGTTTGTGGTCAAACAGAATGAGAAGAAAAGGAAAATGCCAACAGGGCATTCAAAGGCAGAGCAAAGAAAATTTTTGATAAATTTGTCTTGATCAGTTGGGATTCCGAAGAAGATGGCTCAGTCAAGGGACACAGAAAAGTTGCAGCAAATTCATGACAAAGAGATGGAAAAACGAAAGATAGCCAAAGTCTCCCATCAAGTCCAAAGCCAACAAGAACCAGTTTAAGCTTGTGTAAGTGATCATCAAGCTGGTGTCAGTGATCCTTCTCCTCCTATTCAAGCTGTTGCTAATGATCCACAATCAGAAGCCATTGAACAAGCAAAGCTTGATCAGGTGAAAAGGGTGTTGTTTGAGCATCAGCTTCAAAAAGTGATGGAGATTGAAAAGACCTTCGATCAGCATGACTTCTCCAAGCCTCCTATTAAATACTGGTATGCTAAGTCAATGGATGACATTGATTTAAAATATCATTTTGTAGTCAGAAGAGAAGCTGGTCCTGAGGAAGAATACAAGAGTATAGTGCACCTAGTTCAAGGGATGACCAGAGATGAACTGACTAGAATGCACCATATTGGAACTGTGAGTCAGTCTAGGTCTTCACTACTTTGGGTAAAGCAGGCTATAAAGGATTTGAAAAGTATTTTTGATCCAGAATCAATCAGAAAAGATATAGAAGATGCCAAGGATATGAAGATTGCAAATGTTAATCTGTATGTGAAATCAAAACTATATAGACTCAAATTTGCTAATGGATCCAGCATGTTCTTCAATTTTGAATTCTTTGATCTTCCAAGGGCATGGTTAGTGCAACTGAGCTCAGTGAGGGTATACTGTGATAAAGAAGAGATGAAAAGAGAATTTTTGAAGGCAATTAAACGAAAACTTTCATAACTGTAAGTTTTTGGATGCCTTAGTTTGTGGATAACAGTTTTACTTTGTTTTATTTCCATATTTGTATAGAAACTTAAAGTCTTATGTAAAGAATTTAAGTTAGGGGGAGATTGTTGGGAAATATTCTAAGTATGTCAAGCTGTTAGTTAGATTTCTCAAACTGTTAGTAGATTTTTCTGTGTAATTACATAGTTCAAGCTGTTACTTGAGAAACTTCGAGCTACTAGTTCAAAAGTTCAAGCTGCCAGTGTTCAAGTTCAAGCTGCTCAACAGCTCAATTAAAAGAAAGTGCTGAAATTCAGGAAAACATATATATTTGAAGATTCAAGCATATCTACTACCAGAGAAATCAGAGTTTCTCAAGGAAACAAATCAGAAGGATTTATATATACATAGAATAGGTTTTTCTATTGTAAGTCTACACGTACAAGTTTATTTCAGTTGTAATTGCTTTTCTGATTAAGTTTTTATAAGCCTCTAAGGTTGTAAAACCCTAAGAACAATTTGTGTTCTTCGTCTAATTAAACAAGGTTATTGGTTTATAATCTGATTGATTCAAACTAGTTAATCTTAGGTAGTGATTTACACTCTTGTTGTGGGCCTCTTTTGCAGTAAGGAAAAGATTTTGAATTATCTAAAGCAGCAGGATAAGGAGGAGGAATTGAAATGTCCTGACTCTTATCCGCCTCCCCAACTTTGGGCATTGGAATATATTCTTTAATTGGCTCTTGAAAAGAAACCTTCTTAGGAACCTCCTTCTTCTTTGGATCCTCTTTCTCCTCATACACAACTTCAGTTTCGGTATCTTCTTCTGCCTCTTTCTCTTTAGGCATCTTAATTTTATTGTCTACATCTCTTCCACTCCTTAATGTGGTTATCTTAGCTACTTCATTAACTTCGTTAATCTCATGTTTCTTATCTTTGTTATCATGATGAGCATGTGAAGGATTGGGAACAGTGTTGCTAGGAAGCTTCCCGTTCTCACCCCTAGTGAGCGTTTCAACTATCTGACCCATCTGGCGAGTTAACATCTCCATGGTCTTAGTACTGATAGCTGATTGCTGTTTCATAAATCCAGCAAACTCTGCGAACTGCGCAGAAGTCATGTTTGTTTCCACTTGGAGTTGTGGTTGATCACGATGATTTTACTTATAATATCGCTCATCCTTAGCTGCTGAAGTTGAACCATTTTGATATTCTCTCTTTGGTGGTTCATATCTTGGTTTGGATTGATGATCGGTAGGCTGATCATTTTTCCATCGAAAGTTAGGATAGTTTCTCCATCCCAGATTGTATGTTTCTGAAAACGGATTATCCCTCTCTCGATGAGCTCTAAATCCGTAAACTTCTTTAGCAAATTCCTCAGTGGATTGCACTTGAGGTCATGCGTCGGAATGATGCGATGGATCTCCGCATACAACACAATTAATTGATGCGCTAGGGTTTGGAAGACCCTCATCAATTGATCCATTTTCATTCCTAGTTCTGAAATCTCACTTTTGACCTCACGTTTCCAGACATTATCTATGCCCATAACTTGAACTCCTATGCTATTTTCAGAACCAACTTGGACTTTAAGACCCTTACCGAGTTGACTAAGCAACTCCCAAGCTTCATCGTCTTCTTTACCTAAAAATGTGCCTCCTGTGGCAGCTATAATCATATTACGACTTTCTTGACTCACACCATCAAAGAATGTTTTATTAAGCATCCATTTGGGTACCTCATGGTGTGGACAAGCTCTCAATAATTCTTTCATAGAATTGTTCGCCCGGTTTTTGTTTAAATCCAATGATTTCCTTTCTTTTCCTGGTTGTTTTACTAATGGGGTAATATTCATTAAGGAATTCTCGTTTCATTTTATCCCATCTTCTAATGCCATTGGTTGGTTAGGATACAAACCAATTCTTCGCTTTCTCTTTTAAGGAAAAGGAAATAATCGAAGTTTTAAACCATCAGTGGTTATACCTCGAACATGGTTGGCTTTACAAATAGTTGTGAACTCAGCTACATGTTCATAGGGTTCCTCGCTTGGCATGCCTCGAAAGATCGGAAATAATTGAGAACGAACTTCGGGTTCGTTCTCGTTTTAGGGATAACAGATTGAAGACGGGTCGGGCACATCACCTGGACGGTAATGCGACTCAACCGTACGCCTCGGTTGATCACCCGTTCTAACAGCTATGCGCTCGGGTTCTTCTTGATCACGATTTCGCGTTGAAATCGGAGGGCTTTCTAAATTGGGAATTTCTAAATCAGGAATTTTTTCCTATTGTGCGTTAAAATTCTCCGAGATTAATTGTTGATTTTGAATCCTGACAGTCTGTACGTTTGATCTCGCAACTTTTTCGATCTCAGGTTCGAATTGTAGCGGCAATCCTTTAGTCGATCGACGTGTGTGCATACACTAAATAAAATACTAAAATTAAAATGCTTAATTACTAATTATATTTTTGGTGGTAAAGTAGAGGACTACAATTACCTTTTTGAATTTTTAAAATTTTAATGTGATTTTTCTTTAATAATAAAATAAAGACTAAAAATAATCAAAGGAAGGAACTTAAACTTAATTACTTAAAACTAAGGCAACAGACTAACTTTAAACCTTAACTACCGTTACACTACCCGGCAACAGCGCCAAAAGTCTGACGGGCCATTGTTGTGACCCGCAGATTTAGTCCTTAAATCCACTATTTAGCTAGAGAAGTAAGGGTCGAGTCCACAGGGAGTGTGGTCGTAATTAGGATTAGGTTATTAGCCTTATAAGTTTATTGAAAGCACTTAAATTATGAATTTGTGCATTTGAATGATTTGTTTAGAGAAACGATTTGCTATCGCTTTGTAATTAAAATTAATGGTGAAATAACTAACGTAGTAGATAAACAATCAAGAGACGAATAACCATTCACGGGATCACCACGACATAAGTATTACTCACTATTATTTCATGCAACGATCACATAGACATAATCAATTGCGCGACTAAATTAATCAAACATGTTTTAACCAATAACTCTCGGCATAGCGTATGCAATATTAAAATTTGTCTTAATCCTTAAGCTAATGGACTCGGCACAAATAATTGTACCACTATAAACTATCTTGCTTTTAGCAATCAAAACATACAATCATAATCATAGCCGAATGCTTATCATTTGCATACACATAATAGATCTCATTTAATACAAATACATCAAAGCATGAGAAATTAAAGTAGAATAAACTTAGCCGTAGATCCTCTGCAAACGGCTAATGGGATTAGTCGCTCATCGTATGCTCTTCACTATCGTAGATCTGAGTCATTGAGTAGCTTGCGAATCATCGTCTTTGTTCTCGTATCGTAGATCCACCCCGGCAGGGCTTCGACACACTTTCACACACGTCGGGACTCTCTCCAAGGCTGCCCCTCGACTTGTATTTATAGGGTGGTCGAGATTAGGGTTCCAAAGGCTGTAAAACGCATTTTTGCGCCGCTCTAGCGCAGGCGAGGCGCAGGCCTGCGCCCCCCCTATGCCCGGATGCGGCTAGGGTTCAGCTGGCATGCGCTGGAACGTATCTAGGCAGTTGGGACTCTTTGTGGAGCGCAGCGTGGCGCAGGCTTGCGCCCCATTTGGCTCGGTTTGCTCTGAATTCTCTCGAATTGCTTCTTTTCAATATGTTGTCCCTGAAACACAAACTTGGAGTAATAATATGGGTTTTACGAAGTATCGGTGCTTAAAATGATTATAACACGACTCTGAAACCATATAAATTACAGACTCATCACATATCAGAATTATACAATGATTTATCATTCAAAGCATGGCATTTAGCTAAATTAAACGATAACAGTTCAGCACGAGAATACTTTGAGAAGTGTTTAACAGTTGATTTATTACAGAAATAATTCCCTACACAGCTAATCCTCTCTCTAATTCTAGTATCTTTAACTCTCCACTCTTTTGTAAAACTTGTCTTTTTTCATTTCCACTTGCTTCTTTCGCCATACTCGCTTCGATGTTCTTTTCACAATATTATCTGACATAATAGAAGAACAAGAATTAGTCTATTTAGTATTAGCTTTTTTCTGCAAAACTTTCTTACCTTTAGAAGCATCTGCTTTCTTTGCATTTGTTACCTTATACGCATATTATTCACCTTTTTCAAATTTAGGAGTAACAAAAGAAACTTTTGTTTTCTTCTTTTTGTGTAAAACAGGTGATTGAACTGATTGAACCATAGGATTTGTAGGTATTCTTTTCAAAATACCTACTGGTCCTACAGGTTTATCAGTTTGTTTGTCATGAAGTGGTTTTATAAAATCGTCAATTTTGACAAACATTTTTTCCAAAGAATTGAATTCAGAGTTCATATACAAGTCAAACTCTTTTTCAGAATTAATAGATTCAAGTTTAATTGAAAAATCTGATCTGCTTGAGATATGATTTTAGGCTGGTCTTTAATTTTCATATCCAAATCTTGAATCACAGCCTGAAGCTTTTCCTTTTCAATCTAAAAACTTTTCATTTTTCAATTCAAGATCTGAATTAATCTTCTCAAGAATTGAGTTTGGAATTAATGGCTTTTGAGTGAAAGATATATTTTCAGACAAATCTTTCTCAGAATATGTTTGAATATACTCTTCTGATTTACATGGATTTTGATAACTTTCACTAAGCTTGTTATAATCCAGATTAAGTTCCATTTTATCTTTTCTCAACCTTTTCAGATCTTCAACTGATTCTACTTCATCTGATGCTTTTAAAAATATCATCTTTAATCCTAAATTCATATATCTTGTATCATATAGAGTTGGTGAACACAAAATTGCTTTCGTTAGATACTTAGGATTATCACAACTAATTCCTGATTTTGAATTATAAAAATTGGTGTCTTTTGGTTGATTCAGATGGATTGTATGATATGTTTGACCTTTTTTGAGAAATTCATCTTCTAAGGTTTTGATTTTCTCACACAGTTTTGTTCTTTCAGCAAAGATAGAATTATATTTTTGTTGGTACATCCCGTGTGACGATAGCAGTCTAAGTTGTCTTACATTGTGATTTTGCATATGTTTGGTATATATATATTATATATGATTGATGTTTATCAGTGTTTGTATGTTTGAACTTGATGTAACGTATTACAAGAAGTTCAAACATAAAACTCAAAGATAAAATCAATCATAAGGTAATATTATAAGTTTCATCACTTAAGTGTTTAAGTGTATTGGTTAGATTCGAATATGTAAAGGAAGACATTCGAATCTGTGATAGATTCGAATGTATCCTTAGATTCGAATAGGTTAGATTCGAATCTGTCAGATGGACAGATTCGAATGAGGCCTTAGGCCAGATTCGAGGTTGGCCCACAACAGACTCGAATCAGGGTCTATAATTAGGGATAGACTCGAATGATTAGCAGACCTTTGGCAGAATTCGTGAGGAATTAAGCAATACGCGATCTCGAGTTTATCAGCTAGGTGAGTCCCGTTTCGGAGAGAATTAGTACGTAGGATCGTTCGTGTGTCGTTCGTTCAGCGTCTAATAGTCTCCGTGTTTCCGTTGGTTGAGAGTTGTCCGTCTAACCGTCAACGAGGATTCCGCACTCGTTAACGGGTCCGCGTCTAGATAGGTCTGTCAGTGGTAGACCTTACAATTTTACAGAGTAATTTGCCGATTCTATTATGCTAATTTTAGATTTTCTTTTAAGTCAGAAGTATTGTTACTCAGCTTTTGATTTTGCAGTTGAATGTCACTATATTTTTATTCCCTATTCGACACTGATTGTAATGCAATGCCTTATCTTTGGAAAACTCTAACACTAAATCTTGTTTGAGTCTTAATTTGTTTTCCAGAGAATGGACATTCTTTTTCTCGGCTTTTAAAGATTTTTCAAATTGCTTCAGCATATAAGCCATTTGAGCTAGTTTTTGTTCAAGCTCACAGGAGTTATCTTCATCAGAGTCAGGATTAGAATGTACCTCTGGTGTCTTTGATTGATCTGAAGCATCTTAATCTGATCCATCATCCTCTAGCTCTTTGCTACACTCAGCTTCTCCTGTAGCCATTAATGCCACATCTTCTCTCAGTTCAGTCTCGGAATCAGAATCCTTTTTCTCTTCCTATTCATTGTTAGTCAACCCAACCTAGACTTCATCCTCAGCAAGCATAGCAGATTCAATTTGCTCAAATTCATTGAAAATTTTTGACTTTACGCATACATGGCCATCTTCATCCAGACTATCCTCGTCTTCAGATAGTTGAAGCCAGTGTTCATCCTCCGCCATCAAAGCCTTTCCAGTTTCTTTTTGTTTAGCCAGTAGAGCCTTCTGAGTATAGTAATCTGAATCTTGACTACCGGCTGTCTGCATTACCTAGCAAAGTGGCATGGCTTACCACAATTGTAATACTTCTGCCCATCTTCTTTCTTAGCAGTCTTCTCAGGCTTCTCATACTTTTCAAACTTCTTGCCACCATTTTCTCCAGACTTCTCATATTTCTCTCTCTTATCATACTTTCTGGAACCAGTCTTGTATCACATCTTATTGTTCATTGGTTTGCGATAGAAATTCTTCTGGGATGCCTTCGTCAAAAGTGCCATATGCTTCTTCATTTCCTCTATCTCTGAGTCTGCTGACGAATCCGTTGATTTTGATTCTGATATACTGCTTATAACAACTCGCTTCTCCTTTTTCAGCTTGTACTTATACTTTTTGTCTGCAAGGAGAGCCATTGGATCAACCGTTGCTTTCTCAGCTTGCTTCTTCCCAGATACATTTCTTATAACAACTTCTTGATAGTTGTTTAAGTTCTCAAAAACCATATGAAAATCCATGTTATCTATCTCCTTTGTCTGTTGGATTATCTGGGTGTATTTATCCCACTCCAGATTGAGAACATTCAGAAATTTGACGTTGATGTCCAAATTATTCTTTGTTACCCCGTTTCTTTTCATTTCAGTTACGAGGTTAACAAATCTAAAATATGTATTTTCTAATAGCTCCCCTTCTCTTGCTCTAAAGTTCTCAAATGTCATCAAGTTGTTTCGTGCTCTGTTTGTAGCAACTTTGTCTGACCCCACCTCATCGCAGATGGATTTTGCTATGGTTGTGTTTGTCAGACTTATGTATATGTCATTTGGCATTGAGATTAGCAGAAGTTTTCGGGCTATTTTATCTCCTAACTTCCTTCTTTTCTGAGCTTCTATCATATTAGCAGTTGTAACCTCCTCTGTTCTCTCATTTATTGGAGGATTGTCGTTCGGTACCGCTGGGATTGTTACAAAGAATCTGGTTGGACATTCCGTCAGTAAGGCCAGCATCTCCTCAGATAAACCATGAAAGCTTATGAACTCTATAAACCTTTCCCTCCATTGCACATACTCTCCTCTTTATGGGATTGGAGATTTGCTTTCGGAACCGATGGCTAGTGCGTCTTTTGACATTGTGAATTGATGATACTGAATCTTCCAAGATCCAGTTATGGAATTAAGAATGATTTCTGAATAAACACTGATAACAAATGAAGAAAACTCGAAGTGAATGTAATCAAACTCGAATAAAAGAGTAGCCAAACTCAAATAATAAAGGAACAAACTCGGTCTATGAAGGACTAAACTCGATCAACAAAGAATGAAACTCGAACAATGGAGGATCAAACTCGAATATTGAAGGATGAAACTCGAATAACAAAGTATGAAACTCGAAGTATAAAGTGTCAAACTCGATATAAGAATGACCAAACTCGAATAATAAATTTTCAAACTCGATCAGTAAATGAGTAAACTCGAATGACTAAAGAGTCAACTCGAATGAAACTTGATCACTTTCAAAATGGTTTTGTGAAACTCGGATGAAAACAACGAGTGTGGATTGACTTCTAATCAAACTCGATTCAACGAATGATTTAATAGATGATGAGAGAATTACAATGCGGTTTCTTGAAAGCACAAACTTCTATGTTGACCTAGCCGTACACAATGTGAATATTCGTGCAACAATCAATTGCTACAGTACCCGTATCCTTCTAACTAAGACATAAAAGAAATCTTTTTGAGTTTTTGATAGTTTAAAATAAGCAAACACACTAGATAAAACATAAAATCTTTTTGTGTTTTTCTGAGATTTTACCTAAGAAGAATAAAATTTAACCTGAGAATAAAATACTAGAAAATAAAAATTAAATTAAAGTACACCTTACATCCTGATTTTACTAGTTTTCCTGAGATTTTATCTAAGAAGAATAAAAATTAACATGAGAATAATATACTAGAAAATAAAAATTAAATTAAAGTACACCTTACATCCTGATTTTACTCGCCCTCAAGTAAACAAATATCCTTTTAGATCAAATCCCTAGAACCTTTATACCCTTTGAAATACTGACAAACCTGGATATAATCAGCGTCCCACTCAACTTTGAACAATTCACATAGCAACTTTCAGGATCATTAATCATTAAAAATATACATAGATAAAAAAATATTGAACTTAATTTTGTGACACGAACTTAAAATTTAAATAACAGATATTTTTTAAATAAAGGAATTTCAAACATTCATATGTTTAAAATAGAATTATTTAGAAAATATCTGGAAGTTAACTAGAAGGTGGATTCAACATGCCGATTTGAGATACTAAGAACTGAAAACGAGGTTCGTCTAAAGCCTTAGTAAAAATATCAGCAAGTTGAAATTTTGTGCTTAAAAAATAGAGTTCAACTGTTCCTTTTTCTACCTGATCTTTAATGAAACGACACCTGATGTCTATGTGTTTCGTTCGTGAGAGTTGCACGTATTCCAAGAGATATCAATTGCTCTTCTAGAATCACAGTATATTGGAATATTGGTGAGTTAAAATCCATAGTCACGTAACTGTGTTCTCATCCACAGCACTTGAGAACAACAGCTTGCAGCTGCTACATACTCAGCCTCTGTTGTGGATGTGGAGACACAATTCTGCTTTTTGGAAGACCAACTCACCGATCTATCACCCAAAAACTGTATTCCGCCTGAAGTACTTTTCCTATCGACTCTACAACCTGCAAAATCAGCATCTAAAAATACGGTAAGATCAAAACTGGTTCCCTTTGGATACCATAGACCAAGATCGGGTGTACCCTTAAGATAACGAAAAATGCATTTTACCGCAGTTATGTGTGATTCTTTTGGGTCGGCCTGAAAGCGAGCATAAAGACATTTTGAGAACATTATATCTGGTCTACTAGCCGTAAGATAGAGTAGAGAACCAATCATCCCTCTGTAAGTTGTATTGTCGACACTTTTCTCGGCAGGATCAGTGTCTAACTTACAGTTTGAAGCCATGGGGGTTGCGATACTCGTGCAAGAGTCTAACTTATACTTTTTGAGAATGTCAATAGTATATTTCGACTGGTTCACAAATATCCCATTTTCAAGTTGTTTGACTTGTAATCCGAGGAAAAAATTCATTTCCCCCATCATACTTATCTCAAACCTGGACTCCATTAGGGATGAAAAATCCTTACAATAATAACGGTCAGTAGATGCAAATATAATATCATCAACATATATTTAGACTAGCATTTTGTGTTGGCCTTCCCTTTTAGTGAACAATGTTGGATCCACCACACGTTTGCTGAAACCAGCAGAGATAAGAAAGTTTGAAAGACTGTCATGCTCGAGGTGCTTGTTTTAAACCATAAAGGGCTTTATCTAGCACATAAACATGGTCTGGTTTATATGCATCAACAAATCATTGTGGTTGTTCAAAGGAAACATCTTCGTTGAGTTCACCGTTAAGGAAGGCTGTCTTGACGTCCATTTGGTACACCTTGAAGTCTTTGTGATCCGCGTACGCCAAGAAGATTCTGATTGCTTCAATCCGTGTAACTGGAGCAAAGGTCTCGTCATAATCTATTCCTACTTGCTGTCGGTAGCCTTCAGCGACAAGTCTTGCTTTATTTCTTATCACGATGTTGTTTCCGTCTCGTTTATTCTTAACGATTCACTTTGTTCCAATTATGGTTCGGTCTTTTGGTTTGGGAACTAACCGCCATACTCTGAGCTGTTCGAACTGGTTGAGTTCATCTTGCATTGCTACAATCCAGTCTGGATCTTTCAATGCTTCATTCACACGAGCAGGCTATATCATGCTAAGGAATGACGTAAAGAGACATTCATTAGCAGATGCCCTATGAGTTTGGACCCCTGTAGAGATAGCACCAACGATTTGAGCAGTTGGGTGACTCCGGGTCCATTTCGTCTCATGTGGAACGGGTGAAAATGCTGGAATTTCAGTGGTGAGTTTGGGGATGGATGAAGAGTTATGGTTGATGGTTTCGAATAAAGGTACCACTGGTTCCGGTTCAGGTTCGGCTTGATCTTCTAGAGGGATAATGTTTGGAACTCTATGTGAGGGCATTAACGGAGTGGATTCAACTGGAAATGTGTCTATGGATGAAGTGGAAGGTGGAGGTTATAAAGTGGATGTAAGGGTTGGTGGATCGGACGGTGTTTGTTGAGCAGTTGAATCGTTGGAGGATGTGTTAACTACCGAAGAAGAAACATGAGAAGGATTAGTACTAGAACCAAAAAATGCAACATAAAAAGGATCAAATAAGTTAACTAAGTCAGAAGAAGAAAAAGAAGAAGATTGAGATGGGTGTCCAGGCATTGGTGTAATGCGAGGTCCGAATTGGTCACTTCAGGAGCCAGTTCAGCCATTTCATCGAAAGTGGCATGCACACTCAAATTTATTGTCCTGGTGCGAGTGTTGAATGAGCGATATGCCTTTGTATTGGATGAGTATCCAATGAGTATGGCTTCATCCGCCTTCTCGTTAAACTTCCTGAGGTTGTCCTTATCGTTTAGCACATAGCACCTGCAACCAAAGACTCGTAAGTACTTGATATAAGGAACTTTACTAAAAAAGAGTTGGTAAGGAGTTTTATTGAAGCGCTTATGGATTATGGAGCGATTTTGCGTGTAGCAAGCTGTTGACACGACTTCGGCCCACAAGAACGGAGGTAGCTTTGAGTAGGTCAGCATTGTGCGTGCAGCTTCCACGAGGGTATGGTTACGCCTCTCAACGATTCCATTCTGTCGAGGTGTTCAAGCAGCTGAAAACAGATGGTGAATACCTTTGGATTGATGGATTCTCTTAACTACCGAGTTCTTGAATTCTGTGCCGTTGTCAGATCAGATTGATTATACAGACAGTTGTTGTTGGGTTTCCACACTCTTGATGAAGTCTATGATTTCTTGAGCTATCTCATCTTTGGATCGCAAGAATTTAACCTACGTGTATCGTGAATAGTTATCAATGATAACCAACACGTATCGCTTCCCGTTTATGTTTTGCGTGCGCATGGGACCACATAAATCCATATGAAGTAACTTGCAACACTCTCTTTGATGATGGTTCGGGTTTTGGCTTGTGAGATGATCTTTTCATCTTTCCTTTCTCACATGCTCCACATACATTATCCTTTTCATAGCGAAGTTCTAGGAATCCTTTAACCAGTTATTTTGAAGCCAGCTTGTTTATATTGTTGAAGTTCAAATGGGATAACCTTCGGTGCCACAACCAAGAGTCTTTTGACGAGGCTTTTGAAAATAGGCAGATGCTATCCTTGACCATAAGGTTGGCTACGTCTATGGTGTAAAGGTTTGAGTTGCGGGAACCAGTTAGAATCTCTTTTCCATCAATGCTCTTAACACTACAGTTCTTAGCCTTAAATGTGACATATTGCCCTTTTATCACAGAGTTGTCCTATGCTAAATAGATTATGTGATAACCCCTCAACATACTCAACATCGTTGATGACTAGATTATTTAAGACTAAATCTCCGTATCCTTGATATGAGCATGATTATCGTTACCGAACTTTACTGTCCCACAATACTGTTCTACAATGTTAGACAGTAACTCTCTCCTCCCAGTCATGTGTTTTGAGCAACCCGAATCCATATACCAGATGGATTTTGCCTGAAAAGAAATTTGCATACAATGAAAATCTATGGGCAGTAAATAAATCCATCGGAAATTTAACGTGCAAACCGTGATTTGAACCGAGTTGTTCAGAATACATAAAGAGTTTAGACCGGGTCGTGAGCTAAGTGCACAGAAGCCAAACATTTCGGTTTAAGCACAACCGACAAGCAGAAGAACGGGTCCTAGTCTAAGATAACTAGAACCCATTTCTTTGAAGTGCGGGTCTTGATCTGAAGTAATCAAGAACCATCTGCATTAAAATTACACAACTTTGGGTACCCATCTTAGGATCGGTCCTTTTGGGTTAGGTGTTCCAGGTGTATATGGCATGTTCATAGTCTTAGGAACCCATGTTGCAATTTTATTTGGACTAAATGCAGAGCCTTTTGGAATCCATTTAAGTTCGAATTCAATAGGCTTTGGAACCTTAGGCGATGAATTTGCCTTTGGTTTTGGACGTCTTGAAGCCTGTTTTACAATTGCTTTAGGTTTGGGCCTTGGCAAAGTACAAGTCTCAAGTTTTGTTGTGGCTAATGATGCACTAATTTTTATTTTCTTTTTGCGAATTATTTTTGCAGGATAAGGCACAAATTTATTTATTTCAGGCACTTGACGTCTAAAATGAGTTGGACATAAATTAAACAATCCCCAAATGAATATTTCAAGCAAGAAACAAAATTTGGTAGATCATTGCAAATACTGTTTTCAGAGATTACATGAATCCTATCTCTAGAAACAAAATCAACTGGCATTTTAGCCTTCTTCACAAAGAAACTTGAAAAGTCTTGCGTGGATGTTTTTGGCACTCTTCTCACATGATCTGTAGGAACAAAACGATGAGAATTAGTATGTTTGGAAGACTTAGATTTGGAAAATTTTCCTTGGTGAGGGTTTCTTGGAAGACTCAGATTGACTGTGAGTCTTCTTCGAAAGCTCAGCTTCGGAAGATTTTGAGCACTCACCTTCACAAATGACAGAAGGAACTTGAATCTTGGCTTTACCTTTCTCAGATGATGCAAGAGGGACTTTGATAGGATGAGAAACTTTTGAGTCTTTTAAGTCAGAAATTACACATTCTGAAACCATGCCAAACTTTTCTTTGTAGATGATTCATTCTACATTTTGCTCAAAACTTTGACTTGCCAATTTTTCCTCGCTCTTAAGAAGAGCTTTTTGATAACCAAGAAATTTCTTTCAAGCTGTCTTTAATTCCTTTTCTAAAACTTTTATTTTATGTTGAAGAACTTTTGTAGGAACGTAAAGATGAGGGATTGGTTTGGCAGGTTCAACGTTCATTTCAGCTGATTAATAGCTAGACAAGAAGTTCTCCTCTAGAGTAGGTACTCTATAAGGATAACTCTCATTTAGTTCATCATATTTAAAAGGCATTTCCTTTTCTTTATTTTCACTTTGTTTCTCATCCTCTTGGGTTAAACCTTTTTCCGATGATTGGTAAAAGAAAGATTTAAACCCAACACCCATATACCTCATATCATAAAAATAGGTAAAACTGACTGAACCTTTTCCAAATACTTAGGATTTTTAAAACCAATTCCTTGTTTGGAATAATATAACCTAGTGTCTTTGGGTTGATTTAGATGAATAGTTTGTCCAATTTGACCCCATTTTAGAAATTCATCATCTAGGGTTTTTATTCGTGTGTACAAACCTATTCTCTCTTCTTCTATCATTTTGTATTTTTCCAGATTGTCTAAGTTTCCCATGCTTACAGACTCTAAGCGTTTAGAAAGAACAGACATTTTAGATTTTAAGGAGTTCTTTTCCTCAGTGATTGTATCCATACAACTCTTAAGTTAAGTATTCCTATCCTCAACATCTACTTTTTCAATTAGAATTTTCTTTAACTGCTCATGGTTGTTTATCCACTTCTTTTCATATTCATCAGATGTTTCTTTTAAGGATTGGTCTATATGTTCATCCTTGACACACTTTTCCTTTTCAGCATTATACCTAGCTTTTAGGTCAAGTATTTGTGTGTGCAAGTTACATTCATTTTGTACAGATAAATTATTTACAGACTCATGATCGTAAAAGGAATGTACCTCGTTGGTGTCTGAATCTGACGTGGAGCACTCTGAGTCCCCGGACTACGCCATCAGACAGGTTGTAGAATCTTTCATTTTCTCCCCCTCCACAGTCTTGTCTAATTCGGGATTTGAAGTAGTTTCGTAATCAGCCAATCCAACTCTGTCAACCATGTAGCAGTTTCTAACCCTATCATTTTCATCGTTAGATTCAGCGTCAACCTAGTTGTCTTCTTGAGCTACTAGGGCCATTGCATCAGATCTTTTCTTCAGTGCCTCAAGCTTTCTTTCATAATAACCGATGTCACGCTCAAACTGGTTCTTACATTCTCGAGAAAAGTGAACCGGTTTCCCACATTTGTAGCATAGTCGTTCATCAGTTGCTTGGGTTCATCCGCTCTAGGCCTGTCTTCTCTTCTTTCAGCTGGCATTTTGTCAGTTCGGCGTGGTTCGCGACTATCATCCCGACGATTATACTCTCTCCTATTGTCTCTTCTATCGTCACACCTTTCGTAATGACGATCATCTCGATAGTCCCTTCGGTCATCACGTCTATCTCTCCTATCATCGCTTTTGCCTCTCCTCTCATCATATTGTCTGTCATCTCTTTCATTCCTCCACCAGTCATCACAGGATCTATCATCCCTATCATCTCTCCTCCAATCATCTCTACGCCTGTCATCCCTATCATCCCGTCTATCATCTCTTCTATCATCTGAATACCGTCCTCGACCAATATCATAGCGCAATTGATTATTGGTCTTATTCTGGAAAAAATGTTTTTGCTGAAGACGGTTAGAAAGAAGAGCCATTTGTTCATGAATATCGGCCTCTTCAGCGTCAAGAGGCTCGGGCAGTTGAGGCATGGCAAACGGATATTGTGAAGAAGAAGATTCAGATTGGGGGTAGTAGGGTAGATATGTGGGATTTGGATGTGGTTCAGTTGGGTATGACTTGCTGGAAAGTAAAGCTCATGAATCTGTGGGTTTGGTGCTTGGGTTAACGGTTAATAACAGAAATGCCAGAGTGGTTGCCATTTGTTTCTGTTGATCTACATCACCTTGGTATTCTTGAGTTCCTTGAACACCACATTAATTGAGACATTCAGGATGTACAGAACTCTTTTGGTGGCTATACTTGCGATTTTCCATTCTGGAGCTAAAGAGGAAAGAAACTGGATGTTGATGTCATCTTTGTCCTTTTGGATTTGAAGTTTGTTTAGCTCATTAAGAACGGCGCAGAACCTTGTAAATGTGCTTTGTAGATACTCTCCATCTTTGGCTCGAAACTCTGTAAATTTGGCCTTCGTTTCCTTAATATTGGCCCTATAATCCAAATCTGCCCCAAGCATTTGCATTTCTAACTCATCTCACATTTCTTTAGCCGACATTTTGCTGTCAACTCCAACTAAGATTTCAATAAGGAGGGCCTGGTAAATGAGATACATTGCCCGTTTGTCTGCTGTTTGTCTGTCCCTTTTTTGCTTCAGTGGTAAGTTCACGAACTGTCCTTGATGCTGGGACTGGAGGATCAGCATCTGGCCTTGTAGGACATTCTCGGTAATAGATAGCAGGTCCTTCACTGATAGATTGGATCAACATATTCCCATGGGCTGCATGCCAATGAACTTTAGAAACCTTTTCTTCCATTGTTTGTATTCATCTGGATAGAGAACGAGTGGTCTGTTCTCTGATCCAAGAACAAGGGTTTCGCGAGACATGATGTGATGAGTGTTGACAAAGAATTTAAGATCTTTGGAAGTGGAAACTGATTTTTTGGATGGAATCAAACCGAAATTAGGGTGGTCCGAATTCGGATGATGAACACTAACTCGGGTGGTATGAAACTCGAAGGTTATGACTGGTGGTGAATAGTAACTCGGATGATGAGTAATTCGGATGGGTGGAGTTTGGATGGATTGAAACTCGAATGGATAACAGTTACTCGGATGAATGGTAACTCGGATGGACCAAATTCGGATGAACATCAGTATCTAGGATGGTTAACTTCAAAGTGATTTGTTCAACTCTGGTGATCCGAATTCGGTTGGTGATCCGAATTTTGGATGATCCGAGTTGGATTTGAAAATATTTAAAACTAAACAACAAGTAATTTTAATGACCCGAAAAATATTTTAGCAGTATTTTGGATGACCAGAATTTCGGATGGGATCCGAGATTTGGTCCAAAATATGTTAAAATTTGATATGAAATGATCCGAGTTGTGATCCGAAATTTGGTCCGAGATGATCCGAATTTAAAAATTGTTGATTAAATTCCAGGTTTTTAAAATAAATAAAAATGTAGTTTAAGGACTTTAAATAATTTCTAAGTGTTTGGTTTGATTTTTAAAACATGTTTTGTGAATAAAAGTGACCAAAACACCTAAAAATCTGGAATTTTTAATGAAATACCGAGAATAAATCCTTAAAAATGTGATTATCAATTTCACCCAAGAAACAATTAAAACTTGTAATGATTTAACTAGATATGCTCGAAATCAGTACAAGATTAATTATATATGATTATAGAATAGAAAAAAAACGCAAAAACAGAATATTTTGAGAGGATTAGAATCAAAACCATGACTTTATATGATGAACCTGAAGAACACAATGAACACCAAATACGAATCAGTTGAAATCCGCTCCTGAGGCTCTAATACAAATTTTAAAATCGTCCCCGATGAATAATCAGCACACAATATTAATATCAACACAATATCCAAGACAAAAAGAATGAAAAGCACTCGATTGATGAATATGAATATTGAGAGAATAATTGTCAACGGTGGCGGCCGTGTCTTCCTTGAATTGCAAAATGAGAAAATTGTGGGAAACCCACCTAGGGTTTCCCTTACATAATTAATCTAACTTTGAGGGAATTACACTTAGCCCCCTCAACTTCTAAAAGCAATAAATAAATTACAATGGAATTAAATAACATTACATTGAAATAAAATAAACTAACTATTACAAGATAAAATTCCACAAGATCGAAACATAAAGTCTAACAATATCAATATGCTCAATAAGATTTGAATGCCAATAAAGTCTGGATAATGCAACAAAAGTCTAAATTCACATAATTTGCTGTTAAAATAAAATCTACAAGTCACTGTTACTGGTTAATGTGCTTTCTGGCTCTGGCTCTGTTGCTCACATTCTGTAGTGGGTTAGAACCATTATCTGACTTATATCAGAGTAACAGACAGCTTGCTACTTTGCTACAGCCTTCACTGATGCACCATAATACGACTTTTAGCTTTCTTGTATTGCTCGATCTGTTATTCATATCAATTCTGATATTGATTAGTCTTGATATCATCTGAATAGCACATTTAGTGTTCTGTTGTTGATCTTTAATATCAAAGTATCATATTTTGATTATATTGAGATGAATATGGCCAACTATTTTGTTAGACAATGACATACTTATAACATCTTACCAAGCAATTGTCTTTATACTTTAGCTTACAAATAAATTAACCTCAACTTATAATCTTATTAAGAAGATGCATGATAGGTCTTTAATGGCCTTTAAGCATTTCTAGGGGTCATGTATTCATGAAGGATCATACAAGGACGCATATAGGTAATATTAAT
Organism: Centrapalus pauciflorus; assembly: GCA_020465985.1. Classification (NCBI taxonomy): domain Eukaryota; kingdom Viridiplantae; phylum Streptophyta; class Magnoliopsida; order Asterales; family Asteraceae; genus Centrapalus; species Centrapalus pauciflorus. Next base: position 401,723 of record JAANYP010006319.1, on the reverse strand, counting down.
TCAAGTGAGGTGTATAATATACTCATGATCACCCTTAGCTTGTTTACACTTTCTCAAGTCATTTTAAGCTTTACTTATATTTGAAAACATGTACGATTGCATATAAATCATGTCATGAGCTTATTCAACATCTATATGTTCATATGGTTGTATGTGGATTCAATTAAACATATTTACTTGATCATGATACTATTATGTTTTTGAAATGCTTTCAAATGAATTAGATAATTTAAGGTGTATAGGCTGTTGTGAAACATATCACAACATCAACACTTGATCAAAACTCATGTATGTGAATGCATGTATGTGTAAAAGGCTGCACACTTTTTAAAACATATATAGGTGTACTGGTGTTGTCCACAACCCACAGATCACACACAACCCACATATTGATTCAAATGTTAAAAAGGCTACTGTTTATTTCTGTTTTTCACAGCAGCAACAGGGAACAGTTTAAGGACAATTTATGCATCTAATATGAACAACAAACACGCATACATGAGGATTAAAAAGGTTGAGAAGCGGCTGCTGATTTATCTGTTCCAAAACACACATTCGAGACATAAAGAAGGGAACAAAGCTGTTGGTTTGCTTCTGTCCAGATCACACACATGCATTTCTTTACTTATATACATAAAAGGAAAAGAAGGAAATTGGTTGTTGTGTTATGAATTTAAGCACATCCAAGACTTACAATGTTCCTTGATGAGTCTTGGAAGTTTATTTATATATCCACTCAATACTAGACTATTTATATGTGTTATAATAATTTTTATATATCCACTCAATACTAGACTATTTATATGTGTTAAAATAAAAGGACAGTTGCTGGTTTCAACACACATCAAAGACTCATTTTAAATTTAACTTGTATGCTCAAAGGAAAAAGAAATCAGCTGCTGTTTCCGTTTGGATCAACCAGCACACATCCTAGATTCACATCCTTTGTGAATCTCGGTCCTATGAGCATGACACCACACTTAACTTGTATGCAACAAGGAGTAAAATGGAGAGCTGTTTTATGTCTCAAACATCCAAGATCCTCATAGCAAGGTGAGTCTTGGATCCCTCATGCCAAAGACTACACACACACACACTTAACACTTAACTTTAATTTAGGTTTGCAATGGCTGCTATTTACGACATCCGAGACTTGAACAATTGATGAGCCTCAGATCTTTTCACTACCACACAACACACTCCTTATTTACTTAGTTTATATAAATGAAAGAAAAGGGTGAAAGTGCAGCTATCTTTTGATTAAAACTTCTTAGACTTGCACCAAAGAGATGGGTCTCAGATATTTCTTTGTTTAACACCTCATACACACTTACTTTTACATAGTTTATTTCTTGATGATGTGCATTATGAATAAAACATCTGAGACTTATGTGTTGGGAAATAATCTAAGTATGTCAAGCTGTTAGTTAGGATTTCTTAGACTGTTAGTAGTAATTCTGTGTAATTACCAAGTTCAAGCTGCTAGTTCAAGAAACTCGAGCTACTAGTTCAACATGTTCAAGCTGCTAGAGTTAAAGTTCAAGCTATTCAACAAACAGATAACAGAAAGTGCTACAAATCAGGAAATGATATAGATTTCAAGATTTGAAGATCTTCCAAAGATATCCACTCAAGAGAAATCGCAGTTTGTCAAGGAAACAAATCAGAAGTTTATAATAGAGATAGACTAGGTCTTTCTTATGTAATTCATTGCTTAATCAATTCATAATTGTAACCTCTATTCTGTCTAAGTTTCTAAACCTCTAAGGATCTTTTATTGTTCTGAAAGTTTTCTTAAAACAATTAAGTGTTATTCCGCAAACTTCTTAATTGGACTTTGATTTAAAACAAGATTATTGGTTTAACTTTGATTTATTCAAACCACTTAATCTTAGGTTATTTGATCCTGACAAGTGGTATCAGAGCCTAGGGTTTTGTTTTGTTTTATTCTTTGTTTTCAAAGTCATAAATTTTCATCTTTTAGTATCTAAATCGTTGCCTACAATGGAGTTTGATTGTAGCAGTAGTGGATCTGGGCAAGGACTTAGGGTGCATATGCTCAAACCCACTGAGTTCGAGATGTTGAAACTCAAGATTCAACAGCACATTCAATTTATTGACTATGCCCTATGGGAAGCCGTTGAAAATCCTCCTGCAGTTGATCCTGAACTGGATGCTGAAGGCAAACCAAAAAGAACACCTCCAAAAACTGAGATTGAGAGAAAGGCTAGAATGAATGAAGTCAAAGCTCTCACTATTTTACAGATAGTTATTCCTAATACTTATCAACATCAGTTTAAAAAATTCTATGCTGCTCATTCTCTATGGCTTGCTTTTAAAAAAAAAAAAGATTTGCTGGCAATGCTAGCACAAAAATAAATCAAAAGGATCTTTTAAAATAGCAGTATGAAAATTATTCTGTGTTAGATATTTAATTTTGATATTGTGGATTTATTTTGTAATAAATACTTCTAGTTAATTTACTTGTAATTTATTTCTAGTTTAGAGAAGCCCTTGTGCTAGGATCCGAGAATAGACCACCTGTTCTGTATCCGGATGAATATGAGCAGTGGAAGTCCCGATTTCTCAAATTTTTCGGTATGCAACGGAATGGCAACCTTATGCTCCAATCGATTTCCAAAGGCCCAGTTATCTATTATCGGGAAATTGCTGCAAGACCCGAAGACGACCCACCTGTTCTCGCATCCAAAGTTGAGTGTGAACCTACAAATGAGGCAGAGCGAGACAGGCAACATGCTGACAAAAGTGCTAAATATCTTATCTACCAAGCCATGCCCACTGATATCCTTGTAGGTGTAGACAGCAAGATGTCCGCTATGTAAATGTGGGATGAACTAGAGGTTCAGATGCTAGGGGCAGACTTAGACGACAGAGCCAAGATTGAGGAGGCAAAGGCCAAGTTTACCGAGTTCAGGGCCAAAGACGGGGAGTAACTACACACCAAGTTCACCAGATTCTGTGCGGTTCTTAACGAACTTAACAAACTGCACATAAAGAAAGACAAGGATGACATCAACATCCACTTCTTTGCTGCCTTAGCCCCTGAATGGAAAATTGCATGCCGAGCCACACGCAGAGTGTTTGACATCCCCAATGTGTCTATCAATGTGGTTTTTAAGGAATTGAAAAAGTATGAGGGTGACGTAGACCATCTGAAGCAGATGGCCAATCAGTTAGCATCCTTGTTACTATCAGGCCAATACGGGCATTAAACCAACTGATTCTCTGGCCCTGATATCCAAGAAGAACCTCCCTACTGCATCTTATACTCAAGGATCATCATCATCCCAGTGTCGATATGCTTCTCCTCCGCGTGAGATTTTAGATGAAGAAGAAGCGGCAATTCAAGAAGAAATAGCCTTATGGACTAATCGACTACAACATACACGCTTCTTCAATAAGACGAACAATCAGCTCCGCTACGACACCGGCCCGCGGTGGTATTCAGTTGACAGAAGAGATGACTATCGCCGAGATGACAGAAGGGATGATTATCAGAGAGATGACAGAGATGACAGACGATATGAAGACAGATGGGACTATCGGGATGACCACCGTTATGAAAGGCGAGATGATAGGAGAGATGATCACAGGGACGATAGACGCGATTATGACCGTAGGGATGATCGTCGGGAGGATAGACGGGATGAACGACGTGACGATCGAAGGGACTATGATCATCGGGAGAACAGAAGGGACGATAGTCGAGAACCTCGTCGTGCCGACAAAAGGCCGGTTGAGAGGAGAGATGAAAGGCCAAGACCTGAAGAGCCTAAGGGGAATGAAGAACGTCTGTGCTACAAGTGCGGCAAAACGGGTCACTTTGCTCGGGAATGCAAAAATAAGTATGAAAGGGACGCTGGTTATTACGAGCGGAAGCTGGAGGCCGCCAAGAAGAGGATTGATGCTATGGCTCTGGTTGACCAAGATGATTATTGGGTTGATGCGGATACTAATGAAGAAGATGATAAGGGCAAGAACTGCTACACGGGGGGTCGTAATGCATTGGCTGACTACGCCACAACGTCCAATTTTGATTCAGACAATGCTATTGAGGGGGAGACACCGCAAAATCCACTAGCATGTTTGATGGTCAGATCCGAGGATCCAAAATGTTCTTCATCAGATTCTGAGGCACCTGAGCTACATTCTTTTTACATTCCAAAGCATGTAAATAATTTATCTACTTATAGTGAATGTAACTTGCACACACATATACTTGATTTAGAAGCTAGATTAAATGCTAAAACGGAAAAGTGTGTCAAGGCTGAACATCTAGCCCAAACATTAAAAGGGTCATCTAAGCTATATCAATTGAAGTGGTTAACTAATAATAATGTGATAAAACAAATGCTAATTAAAAAGGTAGATGTTCAGGATAGGAATACGTATCTAGAATCTTGTATGGATAGGTTATCAAAAGAAAAGCACTAATTAAAATCAGATATATCTGTTCTATCAAAACAATTAGAGACGGTTAGTATGGAAAACATAGATAGCTTAGAAAAATATAAAATGATAGAAGAAGAAAGAATAAGTTTGTACTCTCGAATGAAGACCCTTGATGATGAATTTTTAAAACGGGGTGAAATAGAACAAACTATTCATTTGAACCAGCCCGAAGCGACTAGGTTTTACCATTCTAAACAAGGAATTGGTTTTAAAAATCCTAAGTATTTGGAAAAGGCACAACAACTGTTACCTCTTTTTTATGACATAAGTTACATCGGTGCTGGGCTTAAATCCTTCTTTTTTGAATCATCAGAAGAAGTCTTAAGCCAAGAGGATGAGAAACGTAATGAAAATAAAGAAAAAAAAATATCTTTTAAATATGAAGAACTAAACGAGAGTTATCCTTATAGAGTACCCACTCTAGAGGAAGACTTCTTGTCTAATTATTCTGAAGCTGTAATGAAAGCAGAACCAGTCAAACCAACCTCTCACCTTTAGATTCCTACAAAAGTTCTTCAACATAAAACTAAAGTTTTAGAAAAGGAATTAAAGTCAACTCGAAAGAAAGCTCTTGATAATCAAGAAGCTCTTCTTCAGAGTGAGGAAAAATTGGTAAATCAAAGTTTTGTAGAACTAACTGTCTACAAAGAAAATTTTGGCATGGTTTCTCAAAGCTTAAAAGATCAATTAAAATTGCCAATAGTTTCTCGTCCTACCAAAATCCCACTCGTGTCATCTAACAAAGGTAAAACTAAAATTGAAAATTCTTCTATTAGTTTTAAAGGTGAGTGCTCAAAATTTTTCAAAGCTGAGGTTTCGAACAGATTCAATCCAAGTCTTCTAAGAAACCCACTCACCAGGAAAAAGAAAAATCTTTGAAGTCTATGTCTTCCATGCGTACTGACTCTCGTTGTTTTGTTCCTAAAGATCATGTGAGAAGAGTGCCAAAAACAACCATGCAAGATTTTACAAGTTTTTTTTGTGAAGAAGGCTGTTATGCCAAATGATTTTGATTCTAGAGATAGGTTGCATGTAATCTCTAAAAACAATGATTGTAATGATGTAACGAATTCTAATTCTTGTTTGAAGTATTCTTTTATATCCAACTCGTTTTAGACGTCAGGTACCTGAAATAAATGCTTTTGTGCCTTATCCTACTAAAAGAATTCGTAAAAAGAAAATAAAAAATGTTGTATCATCGACCATCACAAAAAATGAGACTTGTACTTTGCCTAGGCCCAAAACCAATGCAAAAGTCAAACAAGTCTCAAAAAGTCAATAACCGAAGGTAATTTCATCGCGTAAAGTTCCAAACCCTGATAAATCCAATTATTAATGGATTCCAAAAGGCTATGCATCTAGTCCACACATAACTGCAAAATGGGTTCCTAAAACTGCAAACGTGTCATATTCACCTGGAACTCCTAACCCAAAAGGACCCATATTGAGATTGATACCCAAAGTTGTGTGATCTTAATGCAGATGGTTCATGGTTACTACAGATGAAGACCCGTACTTCAATGAATTGGCTTCTAGTAACCATAGGCTGGGACCCAATCTATAGCTTGTCGGTTGTGCTTAAACCGACACGTTTGGCTTCTATGCACATAGCTCAGGACCCGGTCTAATATCATCATGTTTTCTGAAAATCTTGGTTCAGAACACGGTTTGAATGTTAATTTAAAATGGATCTGTTTGAATGCTTATAGATTTTTATTATATGTATTTATTTGTTTTTCAGGCAAAGTCCATCTGGTATATGGATTCGGGTTGTTCCAAGCACATGACTAGGAGAAGAGAATTGTTGTCCAATATAGTAGAACAACGCTGTGGGACAGTCAAATTCGGGAACAGTCACAATGCTCACATAAAAGGATACGGGGATTTAGTCTTAAATAATCTAGTCATCAAGGATGTTGACTATGTTGAGGGATTATCACATAATCTGTTTAGCATAGGTCAGCTCTGCGATAAAGGATTAGAAGTTACGTTTAGGGCTAAGAACTGTAGTGTTAAGAGTATGGATGGTAAAAAAAATTTAACTGGTTCACGTAACTCTAACCTTTACACCATAGATGTAACTAAGCTTATGGTTAAGGATAGCATCTGCCTTCTGTCAAAAGCCCCGTCAAAATATACTTGGTTGTGGCATCGTAGGCTATCCCACTTAAATTTTGAAAACATCAACAAGCTGGCTACTAAACAACATGTGAAAGGACTCCCAGAGTTGAGATATGAAAAAGATCATCTTTGTGGAGCATGTTCAGAACACGGTTTGAATGTTAATTTAAAATGGATCTGTTTGAATGCTTATAGATTTTTATTATATGTATTTATTTGTTTTTCAGGCAAAGTCCATCTGGTATATGGATTCGGGTTGTTCCAAGCACATGACTAGGAGAAGAGAATTGTTGTCCAATATAGTAGAACAACGCTGTGGGACAGTCAAATTCGGGAACAGTCACCATGCTCACATAAAAGGATACGGGGATTTAGTCTTAAATAATCTAGTCATCAAGGATGTTGACTATGTTGAGGGATTATCACATAATCTGTTTAGCATAGGTCAGCTCTGCGATAAAGGATTAGATGTTACGTTTAGGGCTAAGAACTGTAGTGTTAAGAGTATGGATGGTAAAAAAAATTTAACTGGTTCACGTAACTCTAACCTTTACACCATAGATGTAGCTAAGCTTATGGTTAAGGATAGCATCTGCCTTCTGTCAAAAGCCTCGTCAAAAGATTCTTGGTTGTGGCATCGTAGGCTGTCCCACTTAAATTTTGAAAACATCAACAAGCTGGCTACTAAACAACATGTGAAAGGACTCCCAGAGTTGAGATATGAAAAAGATCATCTTTGTGGAGCATGTGAGAAAGGCAAGATGAAAAGATCTTCTCACAAACCAAAATCCGAACCATCATCGAAGAGAGTGTTGGAGTTACTTCATATGGACTTATGCGGACCAATACAGACCTAAAGCATAAATGGAAAGCGATATGTGTTGGTTATCGTTGACGATTACTCACGATATACCTGGGTTAAATTCTTGCGATCCAAGGATGAGACAGCTCAAGAAATCATAGATTTTATATAGAGTGTCGAAACCCAATAGCAATTGTCCATTCAATCAATCCGATCTGACAACAGCACAGAATTCAAGAATTCGGTAGTAGAGGGCTTCCTTCGATCCAAAGGTATTCAACATTAATATTTTGCTGCAAGAACACCTCAACTTGAAAATGAGATTTTTGTGAACCAGTCGAAATATACTCTTGACATACTCTAGAAGAATAAGTTAGACTCTTGCACGAGTATCACAACACCCATGGTTTCCAACTGTAAGTTAGACAGTGATCCTTCTGGGAAAAGTGTCGATAATACAACTTACAGAGGGATGATAGGATGCTTACTATATATGACTGCTAGTAGACCTAATATAATGTTTTTGACAATATTTGTGCTCGTTTTCAGGCCGACCCAAAAGAATCACACCTAACTGCGGTAAAACGCATTTTTCGTTATCTTAAGGGTACACCCGATCTTGGTCTCTGGTATCCAAAGGAAACCAATTTAGATCTTACTGCCTTTTCAGATGCTGATTTTGCAAGTTGTAGAGTTGACAGGAAAAGCACATCAGGCGGAATACAGTTCTTGGGAGACAGACCGGTAAGTTGGTCCTCCAAAAAGCAGAATTGTGTTTCAACATCCACAGCTGAAGCTGAGTATGTAGAAGCTGCAAGTTGTTGCTCTCAAGTGCTGTGGATGAGAACACAATTACGTGATTATGGATTCTCGCTCACCAACATCCCAATTTACTGCGATTCTTGAAGTGCGATTGTTGTGTCTTGCAATCCCGTGCAGCACTCACTAACGAAACATATAGATATCATGTATCATTTTATTAAAGATCATGTAGAAAAGGGAACAATTGGGTTATATTTTGTAGGCACAGAATATCAACTGGCTGATATTTTTACTAAAGCTTTAGACGAACCTCGTTTTCAGTTTTTAATATCACATGTCGGTATGTTGAATCCACCTTCTAGTTAAATATCAGACATTGTCTAAAATAATTCCATTTCAAACATCCATGTTTGAAATTCCTTTATTTTAGAAAATATCTGTTATTTAAATTTAAGGGGTGTGTCGCAAAATTAAATTTCAATATTTTCTCATCTATGTACATCTTTAATAATTAATGATCCTGACAAATTGCTATATGAATTGTTCATTATTGAGTGGGACGCAAATGTATCCAGGTTTGTCTGTATCTTAAAAGTCTTAAAAGGCTCACGAGTTTAATCTGAAAAAAAAAAGAAAAAAGGATAGGTGTTCATTTGAGGGGGACTATAATTAGGATGTTGGTTTGTATATTTTGTCGTTTTTAATTTCACTATATCTTAGAGTTTTAGGTTGCTTAATTTTTTAAATTTTTAGGTTTAATATAATATGTTAGAAAAATCACAAAAGGATTTTATTTATTTTAAATATATCAAAAAGAAAAAAATATTTTTTTATTCTATTTTCTATTTTTCTTTTGTCCCAAATTAATTTATAAAGAAAATCTCAAAATTATTTTCTTTCATTATTTTGTTTTTCGAAGAAAAATCAGAAAAATTCAAAAAGATTTTTAATTGGACTTATTTCTTAGTTTTAATTATTGGTCCCAAATTTTTTAATTTCTGTTTAGCCCAACTATTGTTAAATGTTAAAATCCGGTTGGCCCACATATGTTAAAACGCGCAGACCCTTGTTAGCCGACCCGACCCGTCCTCACTTTAATAGGCGGGTCAAACTGTCAACCCCCTTTCTTCTTCCTTAAGTCTTTCTTCTTCCTCTTTCTCTCTGAAAAAACCGGCGACCCAACCGCCATTATCATCATCATCGAAGCTTCTAACCACATTTCTCCATCGTTTTCAATCGTTTTTCTTGTTGTTTCGTGTATCTGCACCATCAAGTAAGTTCTCTTCTCTCTTATTTCAGTCAACAACATCTTATTTAGTGTGTGTACTTTTCAAATTTTTTAAAGTTTTTAGTCTCGGTTTTTGCTAATTTTAGGCCTTTATTCTGATTTTGTTAGCTTAGTGTAGTTATAAAAAATGTTCATTGCATGTTTTTAGACTAGGATCTGCATTTTCAGGCATTTTTGTACATTTTGGAACTGTTCACGTTGCATGTATGCATGAACATTAACTGCTGATTTTTTTCTAAGTGTCGAATTCGGATCATCCGAATTCGAACCACTCCGGACTTCGGATTAAAATACTTAGAAAATTTTCAAATATTTCAACTATTCCATCCGAATTCGGACGATTGTGCATCTGAATTCGGACAGCTGTTCATCCGAATCCGGACCACTGTCTATCCGAATTTGGTCCTCATCAGCATTGTTCAAATTTTCAATTATTTTTCTAAGTTTCCTTTTGTGACACCCTTGCCACAACAACCACCAATTACAAAACACCCAGGATTAATCACCAACATAACATTACATAATGATCTGATAACCTAATTTAAGTGCGGAAGCATTAAAAACACATAATTAAAGTATTGCAATAGTGTCAAACACCCTATGGTGCTACAAGGTATCAAATCTAAGTCTACACACCCAATTAAATTATTACAACATCCAGAATATATTACAACATTGTCTCAAAGCATGATTACCGATTAAGTAGTATCAAATCTTCCAAATCTTCACAAAAGACCTAACTAGAAGCTCCAGCTGCAGATTTTCCCTTTCCTGTAAAAATAAAGCAACTGAGAGGTAAGCGAATGCTTAGTAAATACAAAGATTACGCATTTTATAAATCTTTATGAAGCCCCAAGGGTAACACCGATGACAAACATCGTATACCCTCTTCGTACACCAAGTACGGAACCAGAGCCGCAGCCCCTTCGAGCCCAAAGCTCGGCATTAAACATACCATCTGAGACTAACGTACGATCGGGGATGACATACTGTCTACCAGAACCTCGGAGGGATCAGCTCCAGGTCATATAGCGCAGTAACATCAGAGTAATCGATGCGACCCACCGGTCCATCACTAGATGCACAACAATCGAACGGACATGCAACAAGTATGAATGTGCATCTAAATCTACGCAAGTTAGTAGAATTCCAAACAATAAATGAAGCAACAGGTCTCAGCAGGCAAAGCTAACATAAAACAGATATAAACATGTGAAATCTAATGTACTCACAGTGGGTGCGAAATTAAAACTTCAATATTATTTCTCTTCGGGCTTTCAACCGGATCCACCAAGTACCCTACTGTGGGTTAAACAACACCACAAGGGACCTGTTAAATTAGTTGCAACAATACCTCGTGTCAAAAACCGTTTAAATTCATAAGACCAAGTTTTGTAAGTTTTGCAATATTTTATCCCCATTTCGGATCCATATCCGTTTCATAAGTTTAAATCACATCATTTGATGAGTTCTTATTCTCAATTATCTCTCCTTTATTTGCCTTACTTTAGTACAAGAGATATCCCAAATGTGTGGTTATTAGACCATAATTTTAGTTCCTTTAAACCCATTCGAATATTTCCCAAAAATTGATAGAACTCGCCGAGTTGGTCATAGGAACTCGCCGAGTTCCTATTAAACTCGAACCAATTCGACTTTAGGTGCTAAATTCGAACCCCATTCGAATTTAGGGGTTAGATTCGAACCCTATCTCGAATTTAGGGGCTAAGCTCGAATATATACTCGAATTTAGTACAAAAATCGAGTTTGTTCTTGTATTTCGACTTTGTTCTTGTCGTTCTCGAGTTTGTTCATCTTTACAACTTAAATCCTTCATTTTAAAGCCTAAAAATCACTGATATATCATGTATGATGCCTAGGTTCCATTCTATTACACATATACTATCATATTCTTGCAAGATTTCAAGCAAAACTAACTCCATTCACGTAATAATTGATAAACTCGAATTTAAACTTTCAAAAACCAAAATAATAAACTTAAAAGGGTCGATTCTTACCACAATCCGTACGAAATCAAGAATCCAACCGTATATTGTTGTAGTACTCCTCGAGATCTTTCCGATGACGTATAAATCTCGAAAATCGGCCGGTCGGTTTGTGAGATAATCTAGAGAGAAGTAGAGAGAGTTTCTAGAGAGAGAGAGTGTAGAGAGAGAGAGAGTGAAAATGAAAATGAATTGCTTTTTAGCCTTTTTATTCAACTTTCATCATTTTTACACATTTCACCCCTCAACTTAACCGGTTCCATAAAATACTGATTTATTCTTAAATTTATCATTACTAACTTTTATCATCTTAATACTCCATAATAATAATTTCAGAGTTCAAATTTTCTTAAAATAACAACAAACTTTCTAAATATCCCCAATACATAATAATTGCTCAAAATTCAACTTAATTATAAATTATCCTCCTAAATAACTCCGAATTACAGTAATTTAATTCGAGGATGTTACACCTTTTTCACTTACTGTGCATCCGAATTCGGATCTAGCCTGAATTCAGTCCCCATCCGAATTATGTATGTATCCGAATTCGGTCCTCTTCATTACAGGTCCATGCATTATCATCTGAATTTCGGACTGAACCGAATTCGGACCACTATACATCCGAAATTCGGCTCATCCAAAATTCAACACTTAGCATTTTTTTAAATTTTTCCATTTTTTTGCATTTTCATCCAAAATCAAAAATCCAAAAATATTTCCAGTCCTTTGCACTATTGATTATAGTTAGGATCAGTGTTTGAGTGGAAATGTATGTTTTAACATTGGTCTCTTAACGATTGACTCTGATGCATTTCTACAGGACTCATGGAACCAGCTGTTGTTCTAACCATGCCCCATTCACCAATCCCTAACAACAATGCCCAACTCCTAGAAGAGTCAATCCTACCCTAATGACAGTTCGTCGAGTTCTTCGCCCGTAATTTGCAACTTGACGTATCCACCCTTCGCCGTGAAGTCGAGAATATAGCATGTGATATTCTCAAAAACCACTCACTATATTACTCCCTATCCACCGCCATATCCGTACTCCAAATATACCTGCAACAGTTCTGGCATCATCTCAAGTTTGTATCTGATGCCGAACCATACGTCACGTCTACCATTGACTGTGTTCCAGTCCAGCTCACAACCACAGCCATCGGCCACATTCTCCGCCTCCCAGCCGAAGCCTTTTCACTAACCCGACTTGCCTTTGCCCCAATCCCTTCTCTTCTAGAAACCCTGGAAGAAATCAAAGCCCTGGGATATGATGGCCCTCTCACAAAGCCATCAGATTTTATATGATTTCCGAACAAAGAACCTTCAAGCGCATTGGAGGATTCAATTCGACATAATCAACAAATGTTTCACCGTAAAATATTCTGGCCATGACTCGGCGTGCATTTAAGTACTGTCAATGTTTCGTTGGTACACCCTGTGTGACGATAGCAGTCTAAGTGATCCAACATTGTGGTTTAGCAAGTATTAGATATATATGTTTATATATGGTTGATAATTATTACTGGTTTGAACTTGTTGTAACATATTACAAGAAGTTCAAACATACAGATCAAAGATAAAATCAATCATAAGGTAAAAACATAAGTTTAAATACTAAGTTGAGTATGTGAAAAAGTAGATTTGAAATGTCTAAGGACCAAGATTCGAATCTAGGACAGATTCGAATGTGACCACTTAGGCAGATTCAAGAATGTCAGATGGGACAAACTCGAATGGGCCTTGGGCCGGATTCGAGTTTGGCCCATGACAGACTCGAATTAGCCTCTATAATTAGGGATAGACTCGAAATATTATCAGACTTTTTGCAGAATTCGAGAGTGATTAATCATTAAGCGATTTCGAGTTTATCATCAGTGTTAGTGTCGTTTCGGAGAGAATCTTCTAGTAGGTGCATTCGTGTGTCGTTCGTGCAGCTCGTTGATAGTCTCCGTGTTCCTGGTGAGTGTTGTTACCATCTACCCGTTAACGAGGATTCCGCACTCGTTGACGGTTCCGCGTCTAGATAGATCTGTGGTGTGTAGACCTTACAAGTGGTATCAGAGACATCGGGGTGTTCTTGGTGTTCTTCGTGTTCATCTAGATATATCCTAGGTTTCTTGACGCTTTTGGACGGTTTTTTTTCTCTCATCTTTGTGTTTTTCGTGTTCTTCGAGCTTAGCAAATTGTCATCCGGGAAATAATTCGTGTTTTTCACGGTTTTGATCGAAATCAATATTTTTCGTTGTAAAAATATTGATTTAATCTGCAAAACGTAAAGAAATCGAAGTGTTAGCCGTTTTTCGAGTTTGCGGCGCTCGAATCTATTAGGAGTAATTAGGGTTATTCTTAGTCTCGAGTCTAACCAAATTCCACTCCTCTCGAGTTTGATAAATTGTGTTTCGAGTTTAATTCGAGTCTGTGCTAGTTTCGAATAGGTTCTCGAGTCTGCTGACATTCGAGTTTGTTTCGAATTTGGTCTAGAGTCGAATAGGGCTTCGAATCTGCTGATTGTTCGAGTTTGCCTTGACCATCGAGTTTAGGGACTTTCGAATCTGTCATTATTTTCGAATTTAATTGACTTACAAAACTTAATCGAATTTAATCCCAAATAAATTGAAATTTAATTGTATTCGAATCAACCTAGATTCGAAAGAATTAACTCAAATTAGTTTCGAATTAAATTAATTAAGTTACAATTCAATTACTTTCGAAAAGATGTCAAATCTTCAAAAATTCCTGGAAATGGACCACGAGGTCGGGAAGGCAAACACTTCGCCTAAGCTGATGAAACTCGAGGATTACTATTGGTGGAAAGATCGTGTGAATTCATATTTCATGCAATTCAATCATATCGAACAATTCATATGAACAATTATCAATCCAACACAATCTATTGAATGATTAAGAGAGAAAATATTACATTGATGTTCTTGGCTTTCTTGCAAAGCACTTCTTCTTTTCTCTCTAATTCCAGCCGTGTATTTTTGTGTAATCTGAGATTCTCTCTCTAGATCCGTATCCCCTTTTTTTTATTCTGTTCGATCCCTTACAAAATAGAAATACTACTTCTATTTATATACACAATATAACTATTGTGTATTTACAATAAATTCCCCTGAACTATTACAAAATATTGTTTTCAACTCTACTTATAATTGTACCCAACAATCTCCCCCTTAGAGATGAAAACAATTTTTCATTTAAAGTTCTCTGTTCAGGTTAATTCTTATCTTGAATCTTCTTCTTTTCTATGATCTCTGAATCTTCTGATTTAGAAACTTCTTCTTTATTGTCTCTCTTTGATCTTCTCATCTCTTCTTTTCTGATCTTCTCTTTTCTTGATAGGACACTCCCCCTTGAATCATGAATAGCTATTAAATCTCTTTCTTGATCAATTGTCTTGAGATGATGTAGCAATCGCCTTCAGTTGATTTCAAACTACTCAACAGTTGTTTCTGAAATTCAGCTTTTCTCCCCCTCATGATGATCATAAAAAATTATGAACATCATGCAAAAACTTCAGAAACATTAATTCAATGAAATTACAGTAGAAATACAACAACAATTACAACTCAGAAATTATTACAAATTGATTTTCTCCCCCTTACACTGATATCTCTCCCCCTATACAAAACAGATTTATCTCACTCCCCCTCAAATTGATACATTTTCTTTACAAAACAAAGTCAAAGCTTTTCAACTTGATTTGAGGAAAATGAAACAAATTCATTTGTGAAATAACGATTCCAGGTCCACATAGGATTCCTGTTTGCACAATAGACATAATCTATGTGACCTACTTTCAGCGCTGGCATTATGTTAACACTGGTAGGATTTCCAAATAGTCATCGTGAAATCCTTTATCATGAAAGAATCACTCATATTTGTTCCGGCTTAGTCACTTTGGACTCGCAGTTTATAGTCACGCAGACTGTTAGACTCGATGTGTCCTAAAAGTGTATATAATCAGCTCTAGACACAATGTGCATCAAATGAAATTGGAGACCGGAGCAACTGTCTTCCTTGTTTCAATATCAATAATATCCAAATGATATATCGATAGAAATGTGTTATATCTCCGTGATTATTGAAACAGAAATCTTTTAAGAGATAACTGAGTAGTTGGTGGGGTTAAGTGCATGCGTCACTGGGTTCATGACGTCTTTTTCAATATCAAGTCGCCTAGGGCTTGATAGATTATGTGGATTACCCAGCAGACACAGTGTAGGTAGGATTTTATTTTCTTCAAATCCTTTCTCAACACTCAGCTCTCAGCATTTTTCAACTAAGCTCCCTCCGGCTCACTTTTAAGAAATGAATTCAGTCAGCTTTATAGCAAAAGCATGATCTGATGCACCACTATCTCCTTTCAATATCAATATCCCTCTCATTTACATTTTATCTCTGCTCGACCCTGTCAGTATCCCGTGATAACTGACACTTCTCAACTAATAAACCTAAAGAACCCTCACCCGCACAATCTATATATGGTTTGCTCCTTGGGTAGGTCTTCCGGTTCTGGTTAGACCATAGAAGCGAAATTTATGCCTATCACTCAGATTGGTGCATAATCGAAGTCAGCAGAAAGATTTTCAGCTTTGAAAGGTCATGAGATATGATGAAATCCAACTTATATGGTATTGGAGATGATATGCAGATAATTTTGGGAGATATCAGAATGAAATGGAAAATCTGATATATGATATGAAAAGAATAAGATTTTCTTGAAAGAATTAGCACATGGGAGATAACAGGAGAATCCAGTATAAATTGGAAGAGTTCTAACAAAAAGAATCTCAGAAGAAATGAGATTATGAAAATCAAAGAGATTAGATCAATTAATCTCAATGAAATATTCAGAGAATCAGAAAAAAAATTTCTTTTCAGCTCAAAAACTCTTTTTATGTGTGTATCAGATATTTTCGTGAAAAATTACACACAGTTTTGAAAAATGTCATCATCAAAGTGCGTCTGAAACTCCCCTTGGAAATAAGCACACACAGTTAGTCAACTCATAGAAATGAAATCAGGAGCAAAAAAATTATAAAAATAAAACTCCCTCTTTGTCAATTCAGCATCAGAGTTGAATGCAGGGCAGGAATTCCAGAAAGATTCGTCTTTCAGAATCGGGTTCTAATCTGAAGTGATTAGAAGCCATTTGTCGTAGAAGCTCGGGTTTCAGTCTGAAGTAACTGAAAACCATTGACTCTGGTTCATTGAAGTCTGGGTTCTAGTCTGAATTAACTAGAAACCATTTTGATTTGAAACACGGGTCTTGATCTGATGTAATCTAGAGCCTATTGAAATGAAGAACGGGTCCTTATCTGAAATGATAAGAAACCTAAAACCTGCAAAATTTAAGATGTCTTTGGTATCCAAACAGATTTGGATCCAGACTTGTTAGCGCTCTTGGGTACCCATTTCAAAACAGGTTTTGGTACCCACTTGTACTTGGGTTTAGGTACCCATTGCATGTTATAACTATCAGCTTCTCTTTCAAACGCAGAAAACAAATTTCTTTGAGTATGAGAAAATTGAATATCTGAATTTCTAAAGAAACTTGAATTTGAATGATCAGACTTTTGCGAACTCTTCTTTTTGAAAAACTGTCCGGTTCTTGCCTGTTTCTGATAATACTTGGTATTTTTCTGTGAAAATGTTTTCTGATTAGAATGACCAGTATTTTCAGAAACTTTAAGAAAATTTGACTTCGAAGATTCACCGGTGTAAATCTTGACCGGAAGTTGTTCAACAATTTTATCTTTGCCGCTGTGTATCTTTAACAGATACTTAAGTTTAAGATCTGAAGAAGAATCAAACTTAGCAGAGTTAGTTAGATTCACTTCACTTTCAGAAGACAAACCAGAGTGATTAACATTGGATTTTAAACACACTGAAGAAGGGGTCTTAACCTTTGACTCAGTTGATGAAGTAAACACATGTAATTGTTTTGTAAGATGAAGTATCTGATCTTCCAAACTTTTGATAATGACTAAATTTGAATTTCTGTCATGATCAAATGATTGGTAATCAGATTTAAAAGATTGTTCTTTGATTAAGAACATTTGTCTTTCATCTTCAAACAATTCAGATTTTGATTTAAAATCTTGTTCTTTAAGTAAGAACTCATGTCTTTCCTTCTCAATCAAATCTTTAGTTAAAGACAACTCTTGTTGAAGAGCAAAAATTTCTTCATTTTTGTTTAAAATACAATTCTGATCAGTTGGTTTTGTCTTACAAAGTGTATCTTCAAGATCCTGAACTTTCTTGTAAAGATCAGATCTTTCAGGCAAAAGATATTTCAGTTGAGTTGCATTCTGAAAATTTTCTTGTTTCAGCTCATCAAGTTCTTTAAGTAATTTAGATATTTTCAATTGATGAGCACAACTCTCAGAGTTTTGTTTTTCTTTTAAGTTTTGAATTTCTTCATTCAGTATTTGTACGTCACGTAACGCCAAATGTTTATCAGTATTTAACTGAACGAGAATGTCGTAATTGTTCTTACGAATCTTTTCAGATTCTGTAAGTTTGACAATCAGCTCAGACTTTGAAAATTGTTCAAACATCATTATGAATTGCAGAAAAATGAACTTCCAAGATCTTTTATGGACTTATGAAAATTTGAATGAATCTTGATTGAATAAAACTGAATCTTGAATGATTAATTTGTTAAAAATCAGCTCTGATTTGAATTTTTGACGTTGAAATTTTAGATTTTCTGCAGAAAAATGCCCATAACTTTTTTCTGGAGTGGAATTGGGCCTCGAAAATTTACCGAACCGGCTATGCCTGTTCTAGAAATGTAGATCTCTTTTCAAGTTTCGATTTGACGTATGGTAGGCCTTCTAACGATGTTCCAGTCAAAAGTTATGACCAATTTAAGCAGCTAAGGTCAAATAGTCAAAAGTATGATGAAACTCGAATGAATAAGGACTCAACTCGAATATGTAATGATCAAACTCGAATGATGAAGTATCAAACTCGAATAAAGAATCACCAAACTCGAATGAAGAAGTATAAAACTCGAATGATTGAGTGTGAAACTCGAATGAGAAAGGATTCAACTCGAATAACCCTTGAACTTTCTCGAATGAAATAGAAATCAATTCGAATTACAAAGAAGTTAAACTCGATCAAAGCTTCATGAAACTCGGTCAATGAAGTATGAAACTCGAATAACAATGGATGAAACTCGGTCAAAGAAGTAAGAAACTCGAATAACAATGGATGAAACTCGGTCAAAGCTTCATATAACTCGAATAAAGCTATTATAAAACTCGAATAAAGCTTTAATAAAACTCGAATAAAGCTTTCATAAAACTCGAATAAAGCTTTAATAAAACTCGAATAAAGCTTTCATAAAACTCGAATGCCTTGTTTATAAAACTCGAATGACACTATGAATTTAGTTATGCCCGAGTTTTATCATTTTTCAACAAAAACAAGATCAGATTCAAACTTTTTCAACAAAAATCCATGAATTGACCTCAAATTGATTTCGAAGGTTCGTTTTAATAGAAGAAACAACTTTTGTGAAATCACTTTGGCAAATTCTTGATTAAAAACCAAAAATCGACCAAAAACCTCAAGAAACTTTATGAAGTCGAGAACAGAGCTTTATCGATAATTCGAATGGCGTTGCCTCAGGATATACTACACACATTTCGGACTCAAAAGACTTCTAAGGAACTTTGGGAGTCGCTAGAAAAGAGGTGTGAGGGTAATCCTAGGGTTCGAAGAAAGCGTATGGAGCTGTTGAAACAACAGTTTCCTATTTTCAAGGCGTTGAAGGATGAACAGTTGGATGATACCATCACCCGCTTTTATCATCTATTGACGAAGCTTGAAAGTCATGGAATTGATTATAATGACACTGAGAAGAACAATAAGCTTCTTGATGCCTTACCAGCCGAATGGCTATGTATGTGGCAATGATTAAGCTTAATGAAGACAAGTATTATACTCAATCATTGGAAGATATTGTGGGAACGTTGTGAGCTTATCATTCGAGCTACTGAAGGCCGAAACGAATTACGAACAAGTCCAGAATCCAGCAATGTATTTTGGGAAATCAACAAAACCTTCAGCGACAGCAGATCTGAAGACTGCTACAGCGTTTTTCACCGGAGAAACGTCGTCACCAGCAGAGTCTGATGACACTCTGAACAGAGCGTTCTTAGGATTAGGAAGATCGAAAGAACCGCAGCCTCAAGCACCACAGGCATCAACATCTCAGGGCTATTCTAAGATGCCCATGAGTGCTAAATCGGCCGAGGAACATTTGAACTTACTTGCTTCATTTGTGGCCGCGTACGGGAACTGCGTTCAGGGGAAGATAAACGATCCTGCTCTCTGGGATGAAGACTATGATCAGGTCGACCCTGACGATCTTGAGGAGATGGACTTTAAATGGCAACTGGCCATGGTAACCCAACGGGTTAAAAGATTCATCAAACGAACTGGGAGGAATCTGACAATGAACAATAAGGGGATTGGATTTGATAAGTCCAAGGTCAAGTGCTACAATTGTCAAGGTCTGGGACACTTCACCAGAGAATGTCAGAGACCGAAGGTAGATACGTACCAAGGGCAGAATCAACATCATGGACAGTTGCAGACTCAATCTCAACAACGATACCTTCCGAGTTCGTCTGCCGGTCAAGCCAATCTAGCTGGTCTACTATCAAATGTCACATCAGACAGACAGCTGGATGGTACCTACGACTGGACCTCACATCCGGAATCAAATGCTCGGGCTTTTATGGCTGAAGTCACGGAGAATGGATGTGAAGGAGAAGAGCAGACCACAAGGGACAACAGTCCGATGTGGGTGGAGAAGACGAATGATCAGACGCTTCTGGAGTTTGCCGCTCAAATGGCCAACGTGGAATCCGACCACTCAAAGGTTAGTCTGACTTACTCTCTTTTTCATGAAATATGGATGTTATGTGTTACTTCTAATGATAGGTTAAATCTAGTCTTAGAATCACATAAAACCATAACTGCTCAAAATGAGTCTTTAAAGGCTGATAACGCTAGCCTAAACGACATTAAGCAACATCTTAAGGAAAAACTTAAGGCTGATGCTCAAGATGTAATAGTTCTGAAAGACAAACTGAGTGAGCAGTGTGTTAGGTTAGAGATTATGTATGAGCATGTAGAGGCCTTGACCAAAAATCTTAAGGACAAAGACATAGAGCTAGCTGAAACAAAGGTAAAGGTAGCAGAGGCCAATAGTAAGCTAGAGAAGTTTAGGAATTCAAGCCTGAACCTAGGGAAAGTTTTAGATGCTCAACGCCAATCTAAAAAGCCTGTAGGTCTAGGATTTCATGAAATTCCTCCACCTTTTAATGCAAACTACGTGCCTCAACCTCAGGAGAAAACTGATAAATCAGTAGACTTAGAGGACATACCTACACCTATATCTGGGCCTGTAGTAGAAAATACACCTAAGATGGCTGACACAACCGTCATGGTTAAGAAAGTCAAATTTGTGTCTTCCTCCAGTGAAACACCTGCTAGAAAACATAAAATTGATTTTAATGATTAGGACGATGAGCCAGTCGCAATAGATGTACAAAAGGACCAAGACATTAGTGAGACACCTAAGTCTAAGGGCACACACAAGAAGTCCATAGATAAGATGTCCTGCTTCAGATGTCATGAAAAGGGGCATGTTGCTTCTAACTGTCCGCTTAGGAAAACTGAAGTTACACCTAAGACAGTGAAGCCAACACTAGTTAAGCCCTCAAAAAATGTGGCGAGCACTAGTAGTTCTCAGAGTAACGAGAAAACTGTGCAGGCCGCACCAAAACAAATTGTGAAACAAACACCGGTAAAGGTTGGACCAAAAGAAGTGGTTAGGACAAATTCACTGAATAGATTCGTAAATCAATCTAGGTCCGGACCTCAACAACAATATAGGAGCACAACACCTAGCAGAGCATACACTCTGGTTAGGTCACACACTCCTATTAGACAACACACACCGGTAAGAGCTCAGGGATCACAATATGAAATGCAATATAATCGGAATTATTCTAGAGCTCCACAACAAATGCCTACTCAAAGGCAAAGAGTGAATTTACATCACTCGGCACCACAACAAACTCCTGTTCAACGACCCAAGTCACCTGAAAGGCGAGATGGGTATTTGAAAGAGTTTAAGTATGTGGACGAGAATGCTATAACCAAGTCATTTATGGCTTGGGTTCCCCGTGATAACTAACCTATTTTCTTTCATGTGCAGGAGATTACCACAGGTCCAAACAACAAGTGGTTCGTCGATAGTGGATGCTCCAGGCACATGACAGGGGAAAGAAGTCTCCTTACAGGCTTCAAGGGTGGGAATCGGGGATTTGTATCATTCGCGGGAAATAAAGGAGGAAACATGACGGGTACCGGAGTGGTCACTAATGGGACGATCAAGTTGGACCAAGTTTATCACGTTGATAAACTGGTTCACAATCTCATTAGTGTATCTCAAATCTGTGACAAGAAGAATTCAGTGTTGTTCACTGACACTGAAGCGTTAGTGCTAAAACCGGGATTCAAGATTCCTGAAGAATGGATATTGATGCGGGCACCAAGGAAGAATGACTTGTACATGCTTGATATGAACAAGCCGGAGACTTCGATGGGGCCAATCTGTTTGTTATCCAAAGCTTCGGAGACCGAATCAGTGTTGTGGCACAGACGCATGGCACATTTGCACCTAAGGAAAATGAATTATATAACGAAAAATGGGTTGGTGCAAGGTGTGCCTATGAAAAGTTTTCAGTTCGAGGACAAGTGTCTACCATGCAAGAAGGCCAAACAACATAAGAAGGCACACAAGTCCAAGACTCCGAATTCCATAACCTCTACATTCGATTTGTTGCACATGGATCTCTTCGGACCAATCAACAAAAGGAGTATAGGAGGTAGTTGGTATTGTTTAGTTATCACTGACGATTACTCACGATTTTCTTCGGTTTTCTTTCTAGGTACAAAGGACGAGACGGCATCCAACCTCATCGGGTTCTTAGACCAAGTGGAGAATTCCTATGGAACACGGATTAAAAGGCTTCATAGTGATAATGGAACAGAATTTAAAAACACTGTAATTGGTGTATATTGCCTCTCTAAGGGCATACTGCATCAATTTAGTGCACAATATGAGCCTCAACAAAATGGGGTGGCCGAACGTAAAAACAGGACACTGATTGAGGCAGCTAGGACTATGCTTTCAGATTCAAAGCTTCCTACCATGTTTTGGGGGGAGGCAGTGAATACTGCATGTCATATTTTAAACCGAGTCCTAACTGTCAAATCTTTGAACAAAACCTGTTATGAAATTTTTAATAAACGGCCACCTAATTTAACTGGCTTCAAACCGTTTGGGGTACCATGCACTCTTTTGCGAACGAAACATCAACCTAAGTTTGGTGAAAAGGCTGACGAAGGATACTTCCTAGGTTATGTGCCGAACTCACCAAACAAACGGGTTTTTAATAAAACAAATGGTACAGTCGAAATTGTGTATAACATTGAAGTCACAAGTTATACACATGAACCCCAAACAGGTCCGGAATAGATATTTGACTATGATAAATTATTTGAGTCATTTAACATTCCTTTGGATGAAAATGCAGGTACAATCGAAAAGGACATGGCGACGTTGCATCTGAATGACGATGGTCATACCTTTCCGAGGACTACATTTCAATCCACATCTGAGCCTACTACGACTGAAGATGGATCTCCAGAAGTCGCTGATCCAGAAGCACCTGCAACTGAGAACCAGACTCAGGCTTCAAATTCTAACTCTGAGGAAAATGTCCACGAGGAGGAAAATGTAGAATCTGAGGAAGTTCCCCCATTAGGTGAAATAGGATCTAACTTAGGTCATAATCTAAGAGTTGACGAGATAGAGACCTCTAGGATCAACAAGAACCATCCTATAGAAAGCATCATAGGAAATCCTAACGAGGGTGTGAAGACTAGGAGTAGTTTAAATAACAACACAGTGTTGTTGTCGATGATAAACAACTCTGAGGCATATCATACCTGTCTCTATTCTTGTTTCATATCGCAAGTAGAGCCTAAGAATGTGCAAATGGCACTTAAGGATAACTCCTTGGTTGAAGCGATGCAGGAAGAACTTTCGCAGTTTAGGAAACTAGGAGTGTGGGAGTTAGTTCCATTACCTCGAGGGGAAATTGCCATAGGAACCAAATGGGTTTTTAAGTGCAAAAGAGACGATCGGGGTATAGTCACTCGCAACAAGGCTAGGCTAGTTGTAAAGGGTTTCAACCAAGAGGAGGGAATCGATTATAATGAGGTGTTTGCGACAGTAGCAAGGCTGGAAGCCATTAGGCTGTTTCTGGCTTTTGCTTCCTTCAAGGGCTTTAAGGTATATCAACTAGATGTTAAGAGTGCTTTCCTCTATGGGAAAGTGAAGGAACTGGTGTACGTAGAACAGCCGCCCGGATTTACAGATCCAAAATATCCTGATAGAGTATATCGTTTAGATAAGGCTCTATATGGATTGCATCAGGCACCAAGGGCGTGGTACGAGACTCTATCCAACAATTTATTAGAAAACGGGTTTGAAAGGGGTAGGATAGATAGTACGCTGTTCGTTAAGAGGAAGGGAGAACATTTTATTTTGGTACAAGTGTACGTCGATGATATCATTTTTGGTTCATCAGACGAACAGATGTGCAAAGATTTCGAGAAGGTGATGAAGTCGAAATTCGAGATGAGTGCTATGGGAGAGTTAAATTTCTTTTTGGGGTTACAAGTTGACCAGAAGAAGGATGGTATGTTTATCCATCAGACGAAGTATGTCTATGACATATTAGAACGCTTCGGGATGGAGGGAACAAAATTGACTGCCCATTTCAGCACGCCGATTCAAGTGAATCACAATCTCGGACCGGGTACTGAAAGTGATACCGATATGGATCCGACGTTATATCGGGCCATGATTGGATCACTTATGTATTTAACTGCTTCAAGACCTGACATTATGTTTGCTGTGTGTATTTGTGCTAGGTTTCAAGCGAATCCGAAGGAGATGAATATGAAAGCTGTGAAGCGGATTCTACGATACCTCAAGTCGAAACCGAAGCTGGGACTTTGGTATCACGCGGAGGGAGATCTAGAGTTCGAGGCATTCACGGATTCTGACTACGGCGGATGCAGCTTGACGCGCAAATCAACAACTGAAGGTTGCCAATTCCTAGGAGGGAGACTGGTATCCTGGCAATGCAAGAAACAGACGTCGGTAGCCGTGTCAACGTGCGAGGCTGAGTATGTTGCTGCTGGTAGTTGCTGCTCACAGGTTCTGTGGATACAACAACAATTGCGGGATTACGGTTCGGCTTACACTCAAACTCCTATTAGGATAGATAACTAGTCTACTATCGCAATAACTAATAATCCAGTTAAACACAGTAAAACAAAGCACATAGACATAAGGCATCATTTTATTCGTGATTGTGCTGAAAAGAACTTAATCAAATTGGTAAAAGTGGCAACGGATGATAATAATGCTGATTTATTTACCAAAGCATTTGATAAGTCACGGTTTGAATATTTAATTCAGCTAAATGGAATGCGCAACCCAGAGTAATTTGGCCTTAGTAGTAGTTTATTTCCTTTTATAGCAATAGTATTTCTTTCTTTTCATAGTAAGTCTGCTAATTTAGGAAAGTTTCTATTTTTAGTAAGTTAGTAGGTTATCTTCTTTTATTGCTATTTCTTATGAAAAACAAAAGAAAAAAGAGAGAAAATCATAAAAATACAAAAAAAGAGAATATCAGAAAAAGGAGTTAAGTCTTAGAAGCATAGGTTCAAAGTGACGAAAATTAGCACAGTCGTTACAAACTCTAAGTGTTTAGGCTTTCACACATAATGCACCTAAAATTCTAAGTGTTATACTTTATTTTAGTTTGATGTGTTGGTAGGCATAATACATATAGGGAGTCCCAAGGCTAATAAAATAATCAAAAAAAAGTCAAGCGTGTCGCTAACTTAGATGTATGACCAATCGGTCTTAATTTTTATGTACTAGTCATACAAACTTTGATTCTAAATGAGGTATGCAAACTTTCTGGGGATGTATAGCAACATCAAATACATCTTAAAATGGAAAGAGTAGAAAAATCATACAAAATTGAGAGTCGAAAACATGTAACTCTGTTGTACGTAAGTACAGACCTGTTGCCTCTGTTTAGATTCGGGTTAGCAAGATAAGTCGCTTTGTTGTACGTCGGTACAGACCTGTCACCGCGTCTTGCTAGCTTTAAGAATAAACCTTAAGTCAAACTAAGACACTTTGTTGTATGAAAATACAGACCTGTGTCCGATGTTTGTCTTATAAAGAAAGTTTGCAAATACCAACAAGTTAGAATCTTAGTCTGTATGCCTTGATCATAAAAGTATGTCTATGTCTGAGTCACGTAAGATAATTTCATGATAAATAAAAATGCCAAGGGATATTCCGAAATGTAGCATGTTTAAAGGGGTAAATACCAACAATCGGCTAAATGGGTATGTCACGACAAACAATCAAAGGAATCAAAAATTCCTAAGTGTGAAAGTTTAAGTACTGAAAGTGAGTATCTGACACCGCTATCTTATTGAACCTTTCTTTGACTATACTCGTCAAAAATAGTTTGTTAAGTGTTTAGCATAGGTTGTAAATGTTAATAAATATAGTTTAAGTCTAAGTTAAATTTTTTTGGCAAAGATTTAAAATTTTACTTTATTATATTTCACCTTAGTTTATTTTATTTTATTTTACTTTTATTTTTATTTTTTACTTAGGAAAAAGGTCCAAAATTACTGAGGGTGCATTCATAGTTGGATAAAATAAACACTGCGTGAAAAATCTTGTGCTTAGGGTAAAAAATTTGGCATAGTTTATCATGTTACACAATAAGGTTGAAAAAGTTGAATTTATTTCAAAATTTTCAAAATTTTCTAAGTGTTTTGGGAAATTCGAGTTTACTTTAAACTCGAAATAGGGTGGTCTCGAATCTGTCAGTAGATTCGAATTTGGCCGTAGATTCGAAGTTAGGTAGTATAAATAGGTTAACAGTAATGTCATTAATACATCTGTTTTCGAATCTATACTCTCGAATCTATCTGCGATTTCGAATCTATTTCCTCGAGTCTACCGATTTCCACAAAAACGACAATTTGTCGAGTTTCTTACTTGGGTGTTCGATTCTACTGATACATCCAGGTATAATCAGCTTGGTTGTACAAGATTCATGTAGTTTAATACACCATTTAAGTCAAAATCACCAAGTGTTGAAGGTTTGATGGTCGAAACCGTATTTTTCAAAATTACAAAGTTTGAACCGTTAAAAAGTCAAATTAAAGACAAATATCTGTGATTAGGAGCTAGTTGGACTAATGTATGTGATTTTCTAAGTTCAAAATAGTTAAAAATCATAGTGCTTGGTGATGATGTTGGCCGACGAGTTCAAATCTGTTCCAGACGATTCTCGAGTTTGTCAGTAAACTCGAGAAGGTCACTAGATTCGAGTGTGCCGTCAAATTCGAAAAAGGGTTTCTTCGAATCTGTTTATTCGAATCTGTCATTTTATTTGAATTATTCAATTTAAATTTAATTAAACTTGTAGAAATTCATTTATGTTGGATTTTGTACTTAAACAAGTTCAAAGAAAAACAAATTTGAATTTAAACAAGTTTATTGATTTTTAATAATTCTAATAGTTTATCTATTGTGCAGATATGGCTGTTCGAGTATTCGTGCCGAAGCATAATATGGTCATTCCCCCCGACCATCATATCCCTGAGGCGCAGGGTTTTCGTCAGATGATGGATTTCCTAGTAGAGTCTAGGATTGCATTTGCATTGTCTCATAATATTCAAATTGTAATTCCATATGTTCGACAGTTCTACGAGCACTTACAAGTTGATTGTTCTGTCACTCCAACAGTTTTGAGAACAAGGATAGCAGGTCAACCATTGGTGTTTCTGCTGATATGCTGCGTCAGGTTTTGCAGCTAGGATCTCAGGAAGAAGAGTCTGGGCCTATTGACTTTCCCTTAAGTATTAGGCAAGCAGCGTTTCTGAGAATGGGTTATAGTTTAGATGTTACGAAGACATTTTACATGAAGAGCGGGCTTATTGGTCAATGGAGATTTTTGGCTCATGTGTTCATGGTTTGCTTTGCAGCCAAGAAAGCCGGTTTTGATTATATTGTCTCGAAGATCCAATCTGGGATGATCGCTTTAGTTTATAATCGGCCCTTCAGCTTTTCACAAATGTTTTTCTCGGAATTCGTTCATCAAATCACGGCTCCAGAGCAGCAACAGTTTCTGCTATATCCTCTTTTCATAATGATGCTCATCAGGCACTTCTTGCCGAATTTGCCGCAGCTAAATGAGATTCAGAGTGTCTCGGTGATGGACAAAAGGATTTTTGCTGATTGCTCCTCGCATAGAGGAAGGTTGGCGGTTCCGGTCGAACGACCGTTGTTTGGAGCTGTACTTGACAGGAACTTTGAAGCACCGAATAATGCCAACTGGGCAGGAGAAGTGGAAGTTCAAGCTAGACAGCCACCGCAGCAACAACGACAACAACCGCGTGCACAGCAACAAAGGAGACGACAAAGAGCTACCGCGAGTCAAACTCAAGCAACCAGGCCTTCTACAAGTCATCAGCAAGAGGTACAAGAAGCAGGGCCTTCGAATGTCCCAATTGAATATGATCAGTTGTGACAACCACTACATGAAATTTGGGAAGCTGGTCCTCATGCCAATGAAGAAATATCTGCAGCGTTAGTTGGAGAATTGCTAGAGCCTCCAGAGGGAGAAGAAGATGTTCTTAGGGATGTTGACGAATATGAACCGGAGCAGACTGGTAATGAGGTGTCATCGTCTGCAACTGAGTCAGAAGATATAGAGGAGATCGAGGTTGAAGCTCCAGAGTCCGTATCTACAGAACCTCCTGTTCAAATGGGAACTTATGGATCAAGGTTAATAGTATCTGAAGAAGCTTCAAGGAGGCGAGCATCAAGGGAGTCTGATGACTCTGATTTTGAAGAAGAAGAGGTTGCTACATTAGTGACGACGCAAAGGGCCAAGCGTCATAGATTTATGCAAGGATCTACTTCAGCTTCAGCAGAACAACCTGAAATTCCTCAACCTCAAATTCCTCAACCTCAGGACCCTCAAACCACCATTCCACCATCACCACCTCATGATGAACCGTACATTCCATCGCCGATCATTTCAACTCCAATTCAATCCATCCCATCCACCTCATCCACATATGCAGAAAATCAAAGGTTTTTAAAGCTAAAAGCTCGAGTTGACTTCCAACAGATCCAGATCTTAGGCCTAACGACGGCAATCGGTGAGATTCAGAAGCACAATGCAAATCTAGATACCGAGAATGCCGACCTGAAGAAGATTGTGGAAAAAGTTCAGGAAGAGAACTTAGAGTTAAAGACTTTTGTCGCTGATCAAGCAGCTGAGCTAAGATCGATGCGCTCCCTAGTTGAGCAATTAATGAAAAATATACAGGCTCAGGGGGAGACATCCTGCCGTGATCAAGTGGAGCGGCCGAGGGATGATGATGATAATGAAGATGACCAAGGCAATGATCCCAGCACTCAAAGACAGAATGAGCCAGTAGATTTTTCTGCTGCTCAGGATGTCAGTCTCAGGGGGAGCCGAGTCAATCAGGAGCTAAAGAAGGAGAGGCCAGTTCGTCCAAACCTACAGAGTCTGAGATAAATGAGATGATCGATGCACTTATGGATCTCGATGACGACCTGATGGACTTGGGCTTTGACTTTAAGGACGATATGGAGGAACTAGAAGAGGGAGAATTTGTTCCTGAAGACATAACGGATTGGAAGTCCGATGATGAGGTTTTTGCTGACGAAGATGATGAAGCTAATGAGATCACCGTTCAACAAAATCCAATCACTGATACGTATGTGATAGAAGGAAATGATGTTGTTAACATAGAAGTAGTCAATGCTGCTTTAAATGTTGATTCATCAATAGAAGAACCTGCCAGAGAGCTGACTAATGAAGAGAAAAGAAAGCTATGGTTCAGGGCAGAGGAGAAGGACTTAGAGCTGAAGAAGAAGATGAGGGTGCCGGGTACTGGAAAACTGTCAGGAAGCATATTAAGCTGGTTCTTTGATCGGGAATTCCAGCTATTCATAATCAAAAGAAAAGACGGGCTCCAGTACCTCAGAAGATCTCTGAAAGTATTCAACTCATTGCCGAAGATTGAGATAAAGGCTTTAGCTTGGAAAGAATTAATCAATATCGGCAATGACCCTTACGCTGAAATAATTGCCAGAATCATAAGGAAAGAGGGAAGGTCGAGAAAGTTTGAACGGCTTAATCCAAGGATAGGAAAAAGAGTAGAGGATCATTCTCGAATTGACCCTCTAACTGGGCGTCCTTGGATGAAGATACAGTACAGACCAGTGAGATGTCTGAGGAAAGTACCACTCAAGCCGATGCCATAGAACGTCATGAAAAATCTGAACTGGTGGTATGTTGAGAGTGAAACGGGAGAAGCGGTGATGGAAGATTTTGAAGAAAAGGTGATTCTTAGAATCTATGATCCTCTTCACCTGGTAAACCTTTCTCGAGACGACCTTCAAATTTTGCATGCTCATACGATTTCAAGTGACACTCATATGGATGGTGAGGCTAGAAAGTATGAGAATGTAGTTAAAGTGTGTGTTGAAAAGGGTTTGTATGCTGGAAGCAGTTTGAATAAATAATAATCAAAGTACTTAATCAAACGTGTGAATTATTAGAAGCTATCGTCAAGGGGGAGTCTGTTGGTACACCCTGTGTGACGATAGCAGTCTAGGTGATCCAACATTGTGGTTTAGCAAGTATTAGATATATATGTTTATATATGGTTGATAATTATTATTGGTTTGAACTTGTTGTAACATATTACAAGAAGTTCAAACATACAGATCAAAGATAAAATCAATCATAAGGTAAAAACATAAGTTTCAATACTAAGTTGAGTATGTGAAAAAGTAGATTTGAAATGTCTAAGTACCAAGATTCGAATCTAGGACAGATTCGAATGTGACCACTTTGGCAGATTCGAGAATGTCAGATGGGACAAACTCGAATGGGCCTTGGGCCGGATTCGAGTTTGGCCCATGACAGACTCGAATTAGCCTCTATAATTAGGGATAGACTCGAAATATTATCAGAATTTTTGCAGAATTCGAGAGTGATTAAGCATTAAGCGATTTCGAGTTTATCATCAGTGTTAGTGTCGTTTCGAAGAGAATCTTCTAGTAGGTGCGTTCGTGTGTCGTTCGTGCAGCTCGTTGATAGTCTCCGTGTTCCTGGTGAGTGTTGTTACCGTCTACCCGTTAACGAGGATTCCGCACTCGTTGACGGTTCCGCGTCTAGATACATCTGTAGTGTGTAGACCTTACATGTTTGCAGTGCTCGCTTACCATCGTCACTATGATTATGCTGCACACCTTTTTGACGAGTTTAACAGGTTCAATCTGGAGACAGGAACAAAGCGAGGACGCAAATACATACCTCTTCAGCGATTTCTTCAGCTGATCATTCAATACGCGATGGATAATGACGAAGATATCCATGAGAGACCAGAAGCTGAAGTGTACATGACCGCCACCATTCAAAAGCTGAATCTTCCAAAGGAAAATCCCACAGTTCCAGTCATGCCTATTCCGCTATCTCTGATACAAAGAGCGGAACAAACAAAATGGGTTAGGGATTATATCAGGGAATTTTATCCGGATGAGGCTCAGTCAGAACCAACTGAGCCTAACCAATCCAAAGGTGAGGCTCGTGTGAGTGAGTTAGAGGGAGATGAGGCGGAAGTACAACAATCTTAGGGAATGGGTGAGCGGGAGGTTGTTGAGGAAAGAGAGGGAGCTGTAGGTGAGGAAGCAGAGGCACCGGATTCTGAAAGGACCGTCTCAGTCTTAAGAGGGCTCGAGGTAACATCCGAGGGAGATCTAAGCTCAATAAGCTGGACAACCCCTAATAAGATCATCAGTCCAACGGTCGAAACAACCTCAACCACCCACTTAATGTCCTCTCAATAGGACATTACTTCATTCCACGGGGAATTAGCACATACTCCATCACCCACTCACTCGGAGAGTCGTGGTGTTGAAATCGGTCACGTGTCGCCCCCAGTGACCAAACTTCCTTCAACCACAGCTCACTCCCAACCCCCACACACTATGCACGACGTCTTCGTGGTGTCCTAGATGAACGAGCTGCCTTCGTGGCAGCTCCACCAACTTCCAGATCTGAGCATCCCGCAATGGAGCCAGAAGTGATGGAAGGAAGACCTGAAGTTGCATCTCAAATGCCGTCAACTTCAGGCCATCTCGAGATTAATCTCGAGATGCTAACAACAGCTTTACTTCTGGAGTTGTCACCCGGGCTGACCTGGACGCCCAGAAGGAGGCTGCTGAAGAAAGACATACCACCCTTCTCTCATTTATTAAGGGTAAGGGTGTCGCTTCTGAGGATATGCCTCCACCAGGAACCCGTTTAGTCCAAGCACAGCTTTCCGATTTCTCAGACAAGATAGATGCGCTAATAAGATTGATTCTACAAGTCCAGGAGCAGCTCAACTCCCGTATGGAACGTCTTGAGTCTGCTATGATAGAGCTTCAGTGTCGTCCTCAGGCTGAATCTTTAAAAAGAAAACAGGACGATCAGGACGACCCTGATCTACATGAGGGGGAGAAACGCCAAAAAATTCAGTCTGAGGACCCGATCATGATTGTAGGGGGAGCCGAATCAGAGGGAGCGGATATACAAGGGTCTGGGGATCAGAGGTATGGGGCTCAGGAAATGATAAAAGACGTGCCATTGGTTGATGGTCCGGCTTCTTTGGATCCAATGTCAGCAATGGTCGAGTATGAACCCGTTAGTGAAAAAGTCGAAATCGTATTGGTGTCTGATTCAGACTCAGATATAGATGACGACTATCCTTTACTTACTCCAAAGCCTGAGCCCGAGTCGCCACAGAAATCATCCTCATCCTTCGAATTCCTAAACTCCCCGCCCCATGTACCACAACAAGAGATTCTATCATCAATCCAAGCTCCCTCCACTCTCAATGAATCCCCATGTACCACAACAAGAGATTCTATCATCATCCTCATCCTTCGAATTCCTAAACTCCCCGCCCCATGTACCACAACAAGAGATTCTATCATCAATCCAAGCTCCCTCCCCAAGTCTAATATGTACCCCAACCTCAAACCCAGGAACCAGAGCCCTCAGGAGCTAAGCTTGTACATTGTTTTGATGAGACACCTGAAGAGCCTGGTATCCACGACGACAACGACTAATATTGGGTAAGCTGGTACTGACAACCGCTCGTCGTAAAGCGTTCAAAAATAATTTATAAAAACACCAATCACCTTAACTTATAGCTAGGGTAAGTGGGATCGTCTCCTCAGGGAGCATGTGGTTATCAATATTATTCTACGATAGTTATTAACTAATTAATAAAAACTAATTACTAAACTAATTGAAGAAAGGAAGCGATTGAGATTAACTTTGGAAAATTAATTATAGCTTTAGGAAAACTTAAAGAATAGAGTAAGAACACCAACGACTTCGGATTTAAGGTTTGGGTGGAATTATGGATTATCGACATAGGGTTGCTAATAACTTAATTATTTATTGATTCGTTTATTTATCTTTGTAACCTAACCACATAGACATAGTTATGACATTCAATTCCATCACAATCCGTATTTTGGGCACGAATCGTGTCATGTTCACAGCCCGTCTTAACTCCTAAACTAATGAGCTCGGCACGGCATGTAACACGGCTACGACGCGTCTTACGATAAAGATATAAATAGAAGTGAACGGAACAATATCTTTAAATAATAATCACACAGAAAACTAATAAAACATATCGTTCGTTACAATGATTAAACTAACGAAAACAACATAAACACTTAGCTAATAAACAAACCCTTGAACGATAATAGTGTGATCATCAACCACCGCGTACGAAACATTGAACTTGTCAGGAACAAGCTTCGTAGTTGATGGATTGATGGGGGGAAGATGGAGCGTTGAAGGAACCAAACCCCCAACCCTTCGCCGTTGGTTGTCGCGCAGACTACATCGTGAATCTGGGACTTTATTCCTCTTTTTCTCTTCAGTTTCTCTTCAAAATATGTTGCTTTTTGTCTTCTATGACTTGGTATTTATAGAGAAGTGCTGGAAACCCTAAAAACGGCTCAGAAACTCTTTCTTCGAATTGGGCGCAGCCGCATGAGCAAGCCTGCGCCCCCCCCCCCCCCCCCCCCCGTCTACGCTTGGGCTTTTCGATGGGAAAATTCATTCTGTTGAGCACTCGGTTGGGGAGCAGGGCTGCGCCCCCCTCTGCGCTTGGGCACTCGGTTGGGGAGCAGGGCTGCGCCCCCCACTGCGCTTGGCTCTCTATAATGGTTCTCCGATTGAGCTCAAATTTGCCAGACTTATACTTGAGAGGATTACCTACATGCGTAATGACTTTTATCAATAGTAGAACATTCCAAGGCACAATTTACTCATTTTAACTCCTTTTAAGCTTTAACCCTTCAATTGATAAATAACAATTAAATGTAGCATTATACCAATACTTTATACATAAAATAATATTATTTAAACACATTAAAGTCGGTATAAAATGATCCGATCAAACATCCCCAACTTAAACCTTGATCGTCCCGAGCAAGAAAACTAAATCAGACTTTAATGTTCAAGATTTCATTTACCAGGCATATGATAAATCAGTGACTCTCTAATTAATTTATCAAATTAGTAACAGCCTTCATACTAAACATCCATGCATGATCATAACTAAAAATCTCTTTCTGTTACACTGTGTTAAAACCGCTATCAACACTTTACTTCCCAAACATTCCTCACCATAAACCACCTTTTTTTGCTCAATGTTACATGCATGCAATTTTACCGGTTTCGACGTTTATAATTAACTCACTGATCATTTGATAATTTCTCTCTTTTTTTAGCACACTTATGAGTTATTTTATTAAGGGTTTGAACATGACTTTCTAAAGAGTCCATGTAACGAAAAATTGGTCAACCGCTCCCAAACCAGTTGGCTTTAGGGGGTTAGGTATAGAATACCCCTCAGACTTCTTTTCCGAACTCGTTAGGCCACCCCTTACAGTTTAAGCACCTATGCCTCATGGGTTTACTTGCAACACTCCCCCTTATTGCTTAGGTGTATCGATGTCTTTTGAAATGTTGGTTTTGATAAAGTGTTTTATTCTTTAAAACCACACACAAGTGTAACATACTCAAATTCTTTTATTAATCTCATGCATGCACATTCATTATGATTCTTTTTAATAATTTTCAAATTAACTCGATCTTCACTGATATCACTTGGTATCGATCTATTTCCTAACTAGAATCATCATTTTAAGTTACTTGCTCAAATCAAAATAAATTAGGGAGATAAGATCAGTACATTTCTACTTTTAATTGGTTAATCAAAACACTATTATTCAAGGGTGAACACACAAATGTAAAATAGAAACTAAAAACTAAAAATTATGAAAAATTAAACTAACTTAAATGCACGAACACTCACACACTACTATTAAAGCATAATAAAAGGAACGGAAGAACCTGATAATTGAATGCAAAATCCAAGGGTTGAACGCCTTCTATCTTCCGCAATGTAATCATCCACTCATATAACCACATCTCCTTGCAAGTCAATCCTCCTCTTCAACATTGGACATCATTGTCCCAATAGCAATATAGATTAGACTGAGATTCAAGTGGATGAGCGTATGAATAATGTAAAATCATGCCTAAAAAATGAATGTATTTATTTTCATGACCCATGGTTAAATAATTAGCGAGATAGTCGTTTGAAGCCGCAGTTGGGGTTGAATAACATCCCCAACTTAATTATCTACCAATTCTCGTCATGTTACTTAAAAGTCATGATAATACTATTAATTAAATTGACAAATTATAATGATGCAAGTTAATTAAATGGAATAAACTAGAATGCATACGCGCGATTCATATCATGATCAAATTAAAAGGTGAGTTAAATCAGTTTAAACATTGGTAATTGGGGTGAGGGCAAACTTCCCCAACTTAATTCCCTACTGCACCTTTTTTTTTTCTTTTAAATCGCGCATTATATGCATTTGAGAACTATAAACTATAATGCAATAAAATAAAAATAATTGGAACCTTAAACATAAATATAAACTAAACCTCACTTTCGTAGAGATCACGATTGCACTTAGCACGTGCAACAAGCCTTTAAACCCCCCGGTAGCCCGGGTGGACGAGTTATAGTCTCGTGAGGATTTCTATTCAACACACCCACAAAGTTCTTTGGGTTGCCTCCCAAGAAGCGCTAAGTTTTACGTCTTCAGCCTGACGGTACCTCTTCAAGGTGGTTTGTCACCTTGTCCACACACATTACCCGGATATTTGATTGGTTTTTCCCTTCGTGTGATTCGTACTCCATAGGTACCTGAAATATCATGAAAAATAATTAGCATTGAACTAGAGCTAGTTTCAGGCATTAAACTTTTTAAATAATAATTGAAATAAGGGAGTTCGAAATATGGAGTTGTCTCCGTTGATGGTTGTAGCAGATCTTGTATAACAACTTCACTTTCGACTCTCTCTTCCTCGTTAAAATTCGACAACTCTGAGGACGTTTCTGGATGGAAATCTTGATGCTCGAATCCTCGCTCATCATCAAAGTAGTCATCCGGCTCCATGTACATCTCCCTCTCCGCTTCTTGTTTTAAAAAGAGATCGGTGATTTGCCCCCATGTGTTCACGAGATGTTGGAGATGCTTGGTGTTTGCCTCCATAAATGTCATGCATTCCCTCATGGATTTCATAACATTCTCTTGATAGCACCGATTTTCATCATATAATCGCTGCTGAGATGGATAATAGTCATTATAATAATACTCCTCGGAATCCGGATGTCGTCCCCATGGATTGTACGAATCACGACTCGAGTAGTAAGAATCATGATTATAAAAATTTGAATAATATTGATCATTATAATCTGAGTAATTATGTTTGGATGGATAATAATCATAATTATATGAAGATTCCATTCCAAATAATTAAACAAAAAAAACTATTTAAAAACTAAATAAAAATTAAAGAAAATAAAATAAAATAAAATAAACCAAAGTAAACCTAAACAACTATCGTAAAACAAAACTAATAAGCGCACTAGCTCCCTCGCAACGGCACCATTTTGACAACCGCTCGTCGTAAAGCGTTCAAAAATAATTTATAAAAACACCAATCACCTTAACTTATAGCTAGGGTAAGTGGGATCGTCTCCTCAGGGAGCATGTGGTTATCAATATTATTCTACGATAGTTATTAACTAATTAATAAAAACTAATTACTAAACTAATTGAAGAAAGGAAGCGATTGAGATTAACTTTGGAAATTTAATTATAGCTTTAGGAAAACTTAAAGAATAGAGTAAGAACACCAACGACTTCGGATTTAGGGTTTGGGTGGAATTATGGATTATCGACATAGGGTTGCTAATAACTTAATTATTTATTGATTCGTTTATTTATCTTTGTAACCTAACCACATAGACATAGTTATGACATTCAATTCCATCACAATCCGTATTTTGGGCACGAATCGTGTCATGTTCACAGTCCGTCTTAACTCCTAAACTAATGAGCTCGGCACGGCATGTAACACGGCTACGACGCGTCTTACGATAAAGATATAAATAGAAGTGAACGGAACAATATCTTTAAATAATAATCACACAGAAAACTAATAAAACATATCGTTCGTTACAATGATTAAACTAACGAAAACAACATAAACACTTAGCTAATAAACAAACCCTTGAACGATAATAGTGTGATCATCAACCACCGCGTACGAAACATTGAACTTGTCAGGAACAAGCTTCGTAGTTGATGGATTGATTGGGGGAAGATGGAGCGTTGAAGGAACCAAACCCCCAACCCTTCGCCGTTGGTTGTCGCGCAGACTACATCGTGAATCTGGGACTTTATTCCTCTTTTTCTCTTCAGTTTCTCTTCAAAATATGTTGCTGTTTGCCTTCTATGACTTGGTATTTATAGAGAAGTGCTGGAAACCCTAAAAACGGCTCAGAAACTCTTTTTTCGGGTTGGGCGCAGCCGTAGGAGCAGGCCTGCGCCCCCCCCCCCCTGCGCCCCGGTCTACGCTTGGGCTTTTTGATGGGAAAATTCATTCTGTTGAGCACTCGGTTGGGGAGCAGGGCTGCGCCCCCCTCTGCGCTTGGGCACTCGGTTGGGGAGTAGGGCTGCGCCCCCCACTGCGCTTGGCTCTCTATAATGGTTCTCCGATTGAGCTCAAATTTGCCAGACTTATACTTGAGAGGATTACCTACATGCGTAATGACTTTTATCAATAGTAGAACATTCCAAGGCACAATTTACTCATTTTAACTCCTTTTAAGCTTTAACCCTTCAATTGATAAATAACAATTAAATGTAGCATTATACCAATACTTTATACATAAAATAATATTATTTAAACACATTAAAGTCAGTATAAAATGATCCGATCAGGTACACAAAAGGTGGGGTACACTCTCTGCAAGAGGAACTGAAAGAAGAACTCAGGCAAGAACGAAGGGGGAAAATTTTCAAACTACTTGAAGCACAGAAGGTTGAAATAGAAGATCCCCCCGTTCATGGTCTAAAAGAATTTTTGAAAAAGTTTCCAATCGAGCAGTTCCAGAATCCATTCCTAGAAGAAAGATTTAAGATGGTTTTCAGGAAGAAACCTGGGTCATTCAGCAGGCGCTTATTGATGGAGCTTTCTAATGTTTCGAAAGCTGAACAGACTGAGTACAATCAAATGATGCTCAAGGAGAAAAGGTCAAAGGTCAAACACTAGTCAAAGTCGAAGATTAAAAAGCTTCTCACTATCACCATGTGCAAAAGAGCTAGAGTGTTCTATCCTGCTTTCAGGTGGAAAGAAAAGATGGAACTGTAGAGGAATTTTATAAGAACGATCTTGACTCTGTGAATGTGGACGACGTTGAGTTTTTGCAAGAGAAATTGAAGCATAGAATCAAAAAACGTCTGTTTCACACGACTGCTGTAGCCGCACTTACTCGAAGTATGAACCGCCGCTCCATTATCATGTCCTTAAGAGACTTTCAAATGGCAATTGAGGGCGCGCTGATAAAATTCGGTTTAAAAGCCCCTAAGCAAGACAACTTCCTATTAGATCATTACCCTGCTTATAAAGTTGTGTTGAGTGGTCAGCCAGGAGTTATATTTTTAAACCAAAAAGGACATAAACGATTCATGCGCTTTGAGAACCTCCCTTGTTACTCCGATGGAACAATCCGATTAGTCAGAGCTGAACTCAGAAAAAGAATACAAGAATTTGATGCTCAGACAAATCCGGAACATAGAGGCTCACCCAAGGAGATTCAAGACATCCTTAGCGGCATTGAATATCTAAACGAAAGGCTACATATCAGGCAATTGACAAGACGATTAGACGTCATCCTTGGCCACCAAGAAACAACAGATCATGCCAGAGTTCCTCCACAATGATCGAAAAGGGGGAGATTGTTAGATATTTAATTTCGATCTTGTGGATTTATTTTATAATAAATATTTCTAGTTAATTTACTTGTAATTTATTTCTAGTTTAGCGTCTTTATTATTAAAGTTCAAGGGGCCAAATTGTAATTCATTGAAAATTGCTTTTATTATACTAGGTTTCGTGTAAAAAGTGTGGACATCTGAATTTACACGGAGACATACTTCAGCCGCCGCATATTATTCTCTTTGTTTCTATTCTTCATCAATACACAATCATTGAGTTATTATTCTGTTTGTGTGTGATTGTTTGAGTGATTTATATACAAAACGAGTGTTGATTAATATGGGAATCAACATTAACATTCTGGTGGAAAGAATGAAAACCTTACTCAAATCTTTGATAGGTTTAACAAGTTGATAGGTGAATTGGAGAGTGCTAAGGTTAGCCTGGATCAAGATGAGGTAAATAGAAAGTTCATCAGATCTCTTGGTGAAGAATGGACAACGTATGCTGCATAGTGAAGAACAAAGGACACTCTAGATGAAATAGAGTTGGATGATCTGAACAACAGCTTGAGAGTGTGTGAGTCTGAAATAGAAAATAAAAAGAAAATTTTTTCTTATAATCAAAACACTGCTCTATTATCCTTTGCATCTAATGATAAATCAAACTGCAGTGATTCTTTTTCAGGTACTGATGGTAATACTTCTGAGGTCAATTATGAGGCATTTGTTTCAAGTGATGGACTATTTGCTCTCAATCCTGAGGATCTGGAACAAATCCTTCCACTTGATCTAGAGGAGATAGATTTAAAGTGGCAACATGCCATGCTGACAATGAGGGCTAAGAGATTTCTCAAAAGGACTGGCAGAACAAACTTTCAGGCCAGAACAAAAGGGAAACCAGCCTTTAACGAATCAAGGGTTGAATGCTTCAAGTGTCATAAACTTGGACACTTGGCTAGTGAGTGTAAATCACTGAGTCAGTAGCAACCAAGACCTCGACAAACCAGTCAAACACAATCTTCACAGGCTCTTGTTTCACAAGAGGACGCTGTTTTTGATAGGAGTGATCAAACATAAGAGGAGTACCAAAATCAAGCTCTTATGGCAGAAACTATAAATGTCACCTCCACTGACCTACCAACTGAGGTAAATCCTAAACTCTGCTCCCAAGCATGCAAAAATATGGTTAAAAAATACAGAGATCATAATGAAAGCATGTGTAAAACTCTAGCTAAGATGGAAGAGAGGAGGTATGAGTATATGCAGGCAATAGAGGATCTTGAAAACAGATCAATGACTATAAGAAAAATGAGATTCAGATGGGACATGATAGGACATATCATGAGTGGGAGAAAAAAGAACTTGAAGAGAAAATAGAGAGCCTTAAAAAGAAACTAGAAGAGGCTGAACAAAAGGTGCTAGAAGCTCACAAGAAAGTAGATTCTATAAACATTGATTTGTGTAACTTCATGTTGGCCAACCAAAAGCTAGAACACCTAATGGAAGTTCAGTTTAAAGATAGGGTAAATTTCCAACTAAATCCCAAGGAAGGAATAGGATACAATGCTACCCCACCTCCTTACAATAACAAATACATTCATCCTATGAGTGAAGTTGCTGTTAGGCTTGTAAATGAACCCCTAGATGAGAAGATAAAGACTGTAGATCCTGTCTTTGAGGATAAGCCTGAGTTGGAAGATGAACTGACTACTAATGTAGGTAGTAAAAGTGAGGAAGCAGAGAGTAATTCCAAAACCATGAGTGAACCCATAGTAACTCCTGTTTCTAACCCTATTAGAACTAGAAGCCTGAGGGAAGACACCAACAGTTTGAGAGGAAAAGAGAAGATGAGTGATTACAAACATGATTCACATGTCTTTGTACATTCTAACTGTAATTTTGCATCCTCTTCCAAGACAGGTAAAAAGGGTAAAAATGTTCCAGTATGCACATGCCAACAATATGGTGTACAAAAGTTTCCCACACAGCAACAGGTGAGGGGAAATCAAAGGAACAAAAATTAATTATGGTCACGCAAAACTG
Organism: Centrapalus pauciflorus; assembly: GCA_020465985.1. NCBI lineage: Eukaryota > Viridiplantae > Streptophyta > Magnoliopsida > Asterales > Asteraceae > Centrapalus > Centrapalus pauciflorus. The sequence continues at coordinate 360,588 of JAANYP010006319.1, read as the reverse complement.
GTTCTCAAATCAAAAGAATCCAATGATGTTTTCACTGTGGCAAGAAAAACCATTTGGCTAAATAATGTCTTTATAAGCCAGTTGTTGAAAAACAAACTGTGTTTCAAAAACACATGGTTCACAAAAACCAATTGCTTTAAAGACTCCAAAACCTGCCACATCAGTTCCAAAGCACACAGTTTACCATAGGTTTATAAAAGTAAACAAAAAGCAGACTGTAAAGAGAAAACAAGATTTAGTTAAACCTAAACTAAGTGTGAAATATGAATGGTGTGTGAAAGGCACAAAAACAGTTCCAATTGCTGATGTAAAAGCTGGAACTGTTAGGCCAAAAGTTGGAACTGGTAGTATAAATCTGAATCTGTTAGCAATCAACATCCAGTTCAAACTACTAAGACAAAAATTAGAACTGTTAGTGAATCATCTGAGACTGTTAAAGCAAAAGTTCGGAAAAACAACTGGACACCTCATGTCATAACTAAATACTCATCACAGAATTCACCAGTGGATCTCACTAAGTTAAAAAAGACACAAACAGTATTTAGTAATGTTAATGCACATGGACAACCCAAAACCAGCTTGGTTTGGGTTTACTCCACTACTAACTAAGCTTTTATTTGTGCAGGGAAACCACAGGAACCAACATAAGACAAGATGGCATGTGGACAGTGGCTGATCTAGACACACGACAGGCAATTCTGAGTGCTTGTCAAATTTCAAAAGCTTTAAAGGCGGATATGTTGCATTTGGTGGAAACTCCAAAGAAAGGTAAGGTAACACGTAAAGGTATTGTCAAAGCAGGTAACATAATCTTTAATGATGTACTGTATGTTGAACAACTGAAGTATAATTTGCTGAGTGTGTCTCAGGTATGTGACAAAAGGAATGTTGTTCTGTTCACAGACTCTGAATGCATTGTCCTATCCAAAGATTTAAAAATACCTGAAAATCTTGTTTTACTAACAACACCAAGAAAAGACAATGTATACTATTTGGACACTGAAAAATTATCCAAGGCAAATGCTTTAAGTTGTTTAATATCCAAAGCATCATCTAATGAGTCTGCACTTTGGCACAGAAGGATGTGTCACATGAACTTCAATTCTATGAATACCTTAGTCAAAAATAAATTGGTATGAGGTTTACCACAAAAGGAGTTCATATGTGATGATCATTGTGTAGCCTGTCTCAAAGGCAAGCAACACAAAACTTCTCATAAGGCAATAGAAGTAAATTAAATCTCTACTGCTCTTCATCTCCTTCATATGGATCTTTTTGGTCGAACTTCTGTTTTGAGGTTGAATAAAAGAGCCTAATGTTTAGTTCTTGTTGATGATTTCACCGGGTTTACATGGGTTTATTTTCTTAGGACTAAGGATGAGACTGTTGAGTTAGTTAAATCATTTATCCTAAAAATTGAAAACCAATCTAACTTAAAAGTAAAGGTGATCAGGTAAGACAATTGAACTGAGTTTAAAATTCATGATCTAAACAGTTTCTGTGAGTCAAAAGGAATTGAAAAATAGTATAGTGCACCTAGAACACCACATCAAAATGGAGAAGCTGAAAGGAAGAATAGAACATTAATAGAGGCTTCTAGAACCATGTTAGCTGATTCCAAATTGCCAATGACTTTCTGGGTAGAGGCAGTTAATACAGCCTGTTATGTTCTAAATAGGGTCCAAGTAGTCCAGTCACAAGGAAAACCACATATGAGTTGTTCCATCATAGGATTCCCCTAGTTACCTTCCTAAGACCATTTGGTTGTCCATGCACTATCTTGTATACTAAAACTCACTTAGGTAAGTTTGAAAGCAAGTCTGAGGAAGGATTCTTTGTAGGATACTCCACACAGAGCAAAGCCTATAGAGTCTATAACAATGTATCTAAAACCATTGAAGAAAGTGCAAATGTTGAGTTTAATGAAAATACTGCAAATGTTGAAGGCACTGGTCCTGATTGGTTATTTGATTTAGATTCACTAAAAAATTCTCTAAGTTTTGAAGAGTATTCAGCAGGAGCAGTTGGACACAATGTTCAAACTGGTAACATAAACTCTCATGCTGCCAGCACAAGAGTTCAGACTGTTGGCACAAAGACTCAAACTGTTCAAGATTCTGATAGATGGGATGAGTACACTATTCTACCACTTCTTTCCTGTGACCCACCTGGAGTCCTGATTGACCAACAAGACAAAGGTACAGAGTTTGAGGTGCCAATACCAAGTTGTGAAGTAACAGCTCCAACTAATAAGGAATCAGTCCCATCCCCAGATCAACCTGTTACTAAAGCAGAATCATCAAGTGCAGAAGGTGATGACACAAACCTGGGAAACTCAATGCAGATAGAAAGTGAAACTCAGGGTTCACAAATATCATCCTCTTAACCAGATCCTGGGATACCCACTCACATATGTGTAGACAAGGAATATGATCCACAAGGATACAACTGTTTCTCGAGAATCAGTTCCTGAGTTCAGTCTAGCTGCCTTTGAACATGCATGTTCTATGTCACAACTAGAACCAAAGAAGGCATCTGAGGCTCTAAAGGATCCATCTTGGATTGAAGCCATGCAAGAAGAGCTACTGCAATTCAAGATTCAGAATGTATGGCAACTGGTTGATTTGCCTAAAGGAAAAAGGGCAATTGGTACAAGATGGGTTTATAGGAATAAAAAGGATGAAAGAGGTATAGTGATCAAGAACAAAGCAAGGCTAGTAGCTCAAGGTTACACTCAAGAAGAAGAAACAGACTATGATGATGTCTTTGCCCCAGTAGTAAGGATTGAAGCCATCAGACTGATCCTAGCCTATGCAAGCTACAAAGATCTCAAGGTGTAACAAATGGATGTAAATTCTGTATTCCTATATAGTACAATTGTTGAAGAGGAATATGTTTGTCAATTACATGGGTTTGAAGACTACAAGTATCCTGACAGAGTTTACAAGTTCGATAAGGCACTTTATGGGTTACACCAAGCTCCTAGAGCATGGTATGACACTTTGTCTTCCTACCTACTACAGAATGAATTCAAGAGAGGCACTTTAGACAAGACACTGTTCACAAAGTCTATCAAATCAGAGATCCTTCTTGTTCAGATCTATGTTAATGACATCATCTTTGGATCAACTAGTAACATACTTTGCAAGGAATTTGAGACCTTGATGCACAAAAAGTTTCAAATGAGTTCAATGGGAGAACTAATTTTCATTCTAGGATTGCAAGTTAAGCATGTAAGGTCTACCACTACGAGATTTATCTAGACGCGGATCCGTCAACGAGTGCGGAATCCTCGTTAACGGTTAGACGGAAAACTCTCAACTACGAAACACGGAGACTATCAGAGGCTGAACGAACGACACACGAACGATCCTACGAACTGATTCTATCCGAAACGGACCTAAAGCAGATGATAAACTCGAGATCGCCTTAAGCTTAATTCCTCACGAATTCTGCTAAAAGTCTTATAATATCTCGAGTCTATCCCTAATTATAGACCCTGATTCGAGTCTGATGTGGGCCAAACTCGAATCTGGCCCAAGGCCCATTCGAGTCTGTCCACAAAGACACTCTCGAATCTGGCCATATTCGAATCTATGGCTACATTCGAATCTATCACAGATTCGAATGCCAAGCCTTGTATGATTCGAATCTAGCATTTTACATAAACAACTAAGTGTTGAAACTTATGTTTTTACCTTATGAATGATTTTATCTTTGTACTTTATGTTTGAACTTCTTGTAATACGTTACATCAAGTTCAAACATACAAACACTAATAAATATCAACCATATATAAACATATATAACACACACTTGCTAAAATCACAATGCAGTATTACTTAGACTGCTATCGTCACACAGGATGTACCAACAGACTCCCCCTTGACGATAGCTTCTAATAATTCACACATTTGACTTAAGAACTTTGTTTATTTATTGATTCAAACTACTACCAGCATACAAACCTTTCTCGACACATACCTTGACTACATTTTCATACTTACTAGCTTCACTGTCCATATGTGCGTCACTAGAAATCTTACAAGCATACAAAATATGAAGATCTTCTTTAGAGAGGTTTACCAGGTGAAGCGGGTCGTAGACTCTAAGAATAACTTTTTCTTCAAAATCTTCCATGACTGCTTCCCCAGTCTCAGTGTCAGCGTACCACCAATGTAGATTCTTCAAAACATTCTGTGGCATCGGTTTGAGAGGCACCTTCCTCAGACATCTAGCTGGTTTATAGTGAATCCTCATCCAAGGTCGTCCAGTTAGAGGATCGATACGTGACGGATCCTCTACTCTTCTCCCGACCCTTGGAGTTAATCGCTCGAACTTCCTTGATCTCCCTTCCTTTCTTATGATTCTTTCGATTACGTTTGCGTAGGGATCATTGCCAATGTTTATCAGATCTTTCCAAGCTAGCGCGGTGATTTCGATCTTTGGCTGGGAGTTGAATGCTTTTAAAGTTCGCCTCAGGTACTGAAGCCCGTCTTTCTTCTTAATTACAAATAGCTGCAGTTCTCTATCAAAGAACCAGCTTAATATGCGCTCAGACAGCTTCCCAGTACCCGGCACTCTCATTGTCTTTTTAATCTCTAACTCCTTCTTTTCTGCTCTGAACCATAATTTTCGTTTTTCTTCATTTGATAGCTCTCTAAGTTCTTCTGTTGATGGTTGAGCATTCAGTGCAACATTTACTACATCAATGTTGACAATGTTATTCCCATCTATCATGTAAGTATCCGTGATAGGATTCTGCTGAACGACTATCTCGTCAGCTTCATCATCCTCATCAGCAACTACTTCATCATCCGACTGCCAGTCCACTATCTCTTCTGACACAAACTCGCCTTCTTCCAGCTCTTCACAATCACAATCAAAAGCTACATCCATAGGATCATCGTCAAGATCCATAAGAGCGTCGATCATTTCACTAATTTCAAAATCTGTAGGCTGCTTCGATGAGCTTGCTCCTCCTACTTCACCTCCTAGACTAGGCACCCCCTCAGATTGGCCTTTCAATTTCCTGATCACGGCAGGATGTCTCCCCCTGAGCCTGTAGATTTTTCATTAACTGGTCAATGAGGGAGCGCATCGATCTTAACTCAGCTGCCTGATCGCAGACGAACGTCTTCAGCTCAACATTCTCTTCCTGGATTTTTTCTACAATCTTCTTCAATTCAGCGTTCTCATTATCAAGATTTGCATTATGTGCCTGAATTTCACCCATCGCCTTTGTTAGGCCTAGGATTTGAACGTGTTGGAAGTCAACGCGAGCTTTGAGCTGCATAAACCTCTGGTTGTCAGCGTAGGTGGTCGAGGTAGATGGAATGGACTGAACAGGAGAAGGGATGAATGGTGATGGAATATATGGCTCATGTTGAGGTGGTGGTGATGGTGGAGCGGTGGCTTGTGGTTGTTGAGTTTGAGGTTGAGGTTGTTGTGCATCGGATGCTGAGGATGTCCCTTGCATAAACCGGTGACGCTTGGCCCTTTGCCGAGTCACTAAGGGAGCAACTTCCTCCTCTTCAAAATCTGAATCGTCAGATTCCCTTGCCTCTCTCCTCCTCGATCCTGCTTCATTTTAAACAACCTAGATCCATAGGTTCCGATTTGAATATTTGGTTCTGTAGCCACTGATTCAGGAGCTTCAACCTCTAGCTCCTCCATATCTTCCGACTCTGTTTCCGATGATGTCAAACCTTTATCAGCCCGCTCTGGCTCATACTCTTCAACATCTCTAAACACGTCTTCCTTTCCTTCTGGTGGACTGAGCAATTCACCTATTAGTGCTGCAGCCACATCTTCGTTCGCATGAGGCCCTGCCTCCCAGATTTCATTAAGCGTTTGGCATAGCTGTTCAGCCTCGGTAGGAACATTTGAAGGCCCGGCTTCTTGAACATTTGAGGGCCCGGCTTCTTGAACTTCTGGTTGCTGACTTGTCGAAGGCCTTGATGCCTGAGTTTGACTCGCTGATGGTCTTTGTCGACGTCTTTGAGCCCGCGGTTGCTGTTGTTGTTGACGTTGTTGGGGTTGTTGTTGCGGTTGAACTTCAACTACCCCTGCCCAGTTGGCATCATCCGGGGCTTGAAACTCCCTATCCAAAATTGCTCCAAATAATGGACGCTCAACAGGAACAGCTAACCTTCCTCTGTGTGAGGAACAGTCAGCGAAAATCCTTTTGTCCATAATAGCAACGCTCTGAAAGTCATTTGACGGCGGCAGATTTGGCAAGAAATGCCTGATCAACATCATAATGAACCTTGGATATAGCAAAAACTGTTGATTTTCGGGAGCGGTTATCTGATGAACAATTTCCGAGAAGAACATCTCCGAAAAACTATATGGGCGATTATAAACCATAGCGACGATCCCCGACTGAATTTTCGCCACTATATAGTCGAACCCTGCTTTCTTCGGAGCAAAGCACACCATTAACACATGTGCTAGAAACCGCCATTGTCCTATTAAGCCACTTTTCATGTAGGACACCTTCGTTACGTCAAGACTGTATCCCATTCTTTGAAAGGCAGCTTGCCTTATACTCAAAGGAAATTCTATTGGACCAGCTTCTTCTTCCTGTGTGCCCAGCTGCAGCACTTGACGAAGCATATCTGCCGAGAATACCAACGGCTGTCCTGCAATACGAGTGCGTAGAACTGTCGGTGTGACCGAGCAGTCTACCTGCAAATGATCGTAAAACTGACGAATGTATGGTCACACAAGCTGCACATTATGCGACAGTGCAAATCCGATTCTAGATTCAACGAGAAAATCAAGCACTTGACAGAATCCCTGCGCCTCAGGGAGATTCAGATCTGGATGAAGCACCATATTGTGCTTAGGCACAAACGCTCGAACAGCCATTTCTGCACAATAAACAAAAGTATTAGATTCATTAAAAATCAATAAACTTGTTTAAATTTAAATCTGTTTTATTTTGAACTTGTTTAAGTACAAAATCCAACATAATTAAATTTCTACAAGTTAAGTAATATTTAAGTTAAATAGTGTAAATAAGAAATAGATTCGAAAGTAACAGATTCGAATTGTCCCTATTTGAGTGTAACGGACAGATTCGAATGTCATGGTCATCTCGAATCTAATGACAGATTCGAGAAACCCATGAACAGATTCGAATGGCCGTTTTTATTCAAGGACCAAATCTCTTGATTTTAACCTTTTTGGACTTAGAAAATTACATTCATTAGTCCTACTAGTTACTAATCACAGATATATGCCTTTAATTTGATTGTTTATCGGCCCAAAGTTGGTAATTTTGTAAAAACCCTATTTTGACCCTTAAACCTTCAAAATTCGATGTTTTTGCCTAAAATTGTGTATAAAACTACAAGAATCTTGTACAATCAAGTTGATTATACCTAGATGCAAGAGTAGAATCGAACACACTAGCTTCAAACTCGACAAAATGTCGTTTAGGAGAGAAACGATAGACTCGAGGATAGATTCGAAATCGCCGGTATTAGATTCGAGGAAGTAGTTTCGACAACAGTAAGAAACAAATGACTTCACTGTTGACCTATATATACTACCAACCTTCGAGTCTAAGGCCTTAGTCGAATCTACTGACAGATTCGAAGCCTTACCACTTCGAGTCTGTCCTAAACTCGAAAACACCAAACACTTAGAAAAATTTCGAAAATTTTTGAAATAACTTCAACTTTTTCAACCTTTTTCTACGGTATCGTGTAACCAGATAAACTATGCCAACTCTTTTACCCTAAGCACAAGATATTTCACGCAATGTTTATTTTATCCAACTTTGAATGCACCCTCAGTAACTTTTGACCTTTTACCTAAGTAAAAATTAAAGTAAAATAAAATAAAATAAAATAAAATAAAAAAAACTAAGGTAAAAATAAAAAAAAATAAATAAAATTTTGACCAAAAAATTTATTCTAGACTTAAGCTATACTTAACAAATTTACAACCTAAGCGAAAAATTAAACGAAATGTTTTTGATGAGTATAGTCTAAGAAAGGTTCAATCAGATAGTGATGTCTGATACTTACTTTCAGTATTTAGACTTTCACACTTAGGAATTTTTGATTCCTTTGATTGTTTGTCGTGACATACCTATTTAGCCGATTGTTGGTATTTTACCCCGTTAAACATTCTACATTTCGGAATATCCCTTGGCATTTTTATTTATCAGGAAATTATCTTACGTGACTCATACATAGACATACTTTTATGATCAAGGCACACAGACAAAGATTCTAACTTGTTGGTATTTGCAAACTTTCTTTAAAAGACAAACATCGGACACAGGTCTGTATTTTCATACAACAAAGTGTCTTAGTTTGACTTAAGGTTTTATTTTTAAAGTTAGCAAGACAGCGGTGACAGGTCTGTACTGACGTACAACAAAGCGACATATCTGCTAACCCGAATCTAAACAGAGACTACAGGTCTGTACTTACGTACAACAGAGTTGCATGTTTTCGACTCTCAATTTTATATGATATTTCTTTTCTTTCCATTTTAAGATGTATTTGATGTTGCCATACATCCCCAGAAAGTTTGCATACCTCATTCAGACTCAAAGTTTGTATGTCTTGTACATAAGAATTAAGACCGATAGATCGTACATCTAAGTTAGTGACACGCTTGACTTTTTCTAGAATATTTTATTAGCCTTGAGATTCCCTATATGTATTATGCCTACCAACACATCAAACTAAACAAAGTATAACACTTAGAATTTAGCTGCATTATGTGTGAAAGCCTAAACACTTAGAGTTTGTAACGACTGTGCTAATTTTCGTCACTTTGAACCTATGCTTCTAAGACTTAACTCTTTTTTCTGATATTCTCTTTTTTTGTATTTTTGTAATTTTCTCCCTTTTTTTCTTTTGGTTTTCATAAGAAATAGCAACCTACCAACTTACTAAAAGTAGAAACTTACTAAAAATAGAAACTTACTAAAAATTGAAACTTACTAAAAATTGAAACTTTCCTAAATTAGCAGACTACTGTAAAGAAAGAAATACTACGACTATAAAAGAAAATAATCTACTACTACTAAGGTCAATTTACTCTGGGTTGCGCATTCCATTCAGTTGAATTAAATACTCAAACCGTGACTTATCAAACGCTTTGGTAAATAAATCTGCATTATTATCTTCTGTTGCCACTTTTACCAGTTTGATTAAGTTCTTTTCAGCACAATCACGAATAAAATGATGCCTTATGTCTATGTGCTTTGTTTTGTTGTGTTTAACAGGATTATTAGTTATAGCAATTGTAGATTGATTGTCTATCCTAATTGGAGTTTGAGTGTAAGCCAAACCGTAATCCCGCAATTGTTGTTTTATCCACAGAACCTGTGAGCAGCAACTACCAGCAGCAACATACTCGGCCTCGCACGTTGACACGGCTACCGACGTCTGTTTCTTGCATTGCCAGGACACCAATCTCCCTCCTAGAAACTGACAACCTCCAGTTGTTGATTTGCGCGTCAAGCTGCATCCTCCGTAGTCAGAATCTGTGAACGCCTCCAACTCTAGATCTCCCTCCGCGTGATACCAAAGTCCCAGCTTCGGTTTCGACTTGAGGTATCGTAGAATCCGCTTCACAGCTTTCATATGCATCTCCTTCGGATTCGCTTGAAACCTAGAACAAATACAAACAGCAAACATAATATCAGGCCTTGAAGCAGTTAAATACATAAGTGACCCAATCATGGCCCGATATAAAGTCGGATCCATATCGGTATCACTTTCAGTACCCGGCCCGAGATTATGATTCACTTGAATCGGCGTGCTGAAATGGGCAGTCAACTTTGTTTCATCCATCCCGAAACGCTCCAATATCTCATAGACATACTTGGTCTGATGGATAAACATGCCTTCCTTCTTCTGGTCAACTTTTAACCCCAAAAAGAAATTTAACTCTCCCATAGCACTCATCTCGAACTTAGACTTCATCACCTTCTCGAAATCTTTGCACATCTGTTCGTCTGATGATCCAAAGATGATATCATCGACGTACACTTGTACCAAGATAAAGTCTTCTCCCTTCCTCTTAACAAAGAGAGTACTATCTATCCTACCCCTTTCAAAACCGTTTTCTAAAAGATGGTTGGATAAAGTCTCATACCACGCCCTAGGTGCCTGATGTAATCCGTATAGAGCCTTATCTAAACGATATACTCTATCAGGATATTTTGGATCTGCAAATCCGGGCGGTTGTTCTACATACACCAACTCCTTCACTTTCCCATACAGGAAAGCACTCTTAACATCTAACTGATATACTTTAAAACCCTTGAAGGAGGAAAACGCTAGAAACAACCTAATGGCTTCCAGCCTTGCTACTGGTGCAAAAACCTCGTTGTAATCGATTCCCTCCTCTTGGTTGAACCCTTTACAACTAACCTAGCCTTGTTGCGCGTGACTATACCCCGATCGTCCCTTTTTCACTTAAAAACCCATTTTGTTCCTATGGCAATTTCCCCTCGAGGTAATGGAACTAACTCCCACACTTCTAGTTTCCCTTCAACCCAAGAGTTATCCTTAAGTGCCATTTGCACATTTTTAGGCTCTACTTGCGATATGAAACATGAATAGAGACATGTGTGATATGCCTCGGAGTCATTTATCATCGACAACAACACTGTGTTGTTATTTACACTACTCCTAGTCCTCACACCCTCGTTAGGATTTCCTATGATGCTTTCTAATGGATGGTTCTTGTTAATCCTACAGGTCTCTATATCATCAACCCTTAGATTATCTCCTAAGTTAGATCCTATTTCACCTAATGGGGAAACAGACTCAGCTTCTACATTTTCCTCCTCATGGACGTTTTCCTCAGAGTTGGAACTTGATGCTTGAGTCTGATTCTCAGTGGTAGCTGCCTCTTGATCAGCAACTTCTGGAGATCTATCTACAGTCGCAGTAGGCTCGGATGTAGATTCGAACGTGGTCCTCGGAAAGATATGGCCATCGTCATTTAGGTGCAACGTCGCCATGTCCTTTTTGATTGTACATGCAGTATCATCCAAAGGAATGTTAAATGACTCAAACAATTTATCATAGTCAAATAACCATTCCGGACCAGTTTGGGGTTCATGTGTATAACTTGTGACTTCAATATTATACACAATCTCCACAGTACCACTCGTTTTGTTAAAAACCCGTTTGTTTGGTGAGTTCGGCACATAACCTAGGAAGTATCCTTCGTCAGCCTTTTCACCAAACTTCGGTTGATGTTTTGTTCGTAAAAGAGTGCATGGTACACCAAACGGTTCGAATCCAGTTAACTTAGGTGGCCTTTTATTCAAAATTTCATAGCATGTTTTGTTCAATGATTTGACTGTAAGGACTCGGTTTAAAATATGGCACGCGGTATTCACTGCCTCCCCCCAAAACATGGTAGGAAGCTTTGAATCCGAAAGCATAGTCCTTGCAGCTTCAATCAATGTTCTATTTTTACGTTCGGCCACCCCATTCTGTTGAGGTTCATATGGTGCACTGAATTGATGCACTATGCCCTTTGATAGGCAATATACACCAATTACAGTGTTTTTGAATTCAGTTCCATTATCACTACGAATTATTTTAGCCCTTGTTCCGTAAGAGTTCTCAACTTGGTCTAAGAACCCGATGAGCTTGGTCGTCGTCTCGTCCTTTGTACCTAAAAAGAAAACCCAAGAAAGACGTGAGTAATCGTCAGTGATAACTAAGCAGTACCAACTACCTCCAATACTCCTTTTGTTGATTGGGCCGAAGAGGTCCATGTGCAACAAATCGAATGTTGAGGCTATGGAGTTATGCTTCTTGGACTTGTGTGTCTTCTTATGTTGTTTGCCCTTCATGCACGGTAGACACTTGTCCTCGAACTGAAAACTTTTCATGGGCACACCCTGCACCAGTCCATTCTTCGTTATGTAATTCATCTTCCTTAGGTGCAGGTGAGCCATGCGTCTGTGCCACAGTACGGACTCCGTCTCCGAAGCTTTGGATAGTAGACAGATTGGCCCCATCGAAGTCTCCGGCTTGTTCATATCCAGCATGTACAAGTCGTTCTTCCTAGGCGCCCGCATCAGTACCCATTCTTCAGGAATTTTGAATCCCGGCTTTAGCACTAACGCCTCAGTGTCAGTAAATAACACCGAGTTCTTCTTATCACAGATTTGAGATACACTAATGAGATTGTGAACCAGTTTATCAACGTGATAAACTTGGTCCAACGTGATTGTCCCATTATTGACCACTCCAGTACCCGTGATATTTCCACCTTTGTTACCCGCGAATGATACGAATCCCCGATTTCCCCCCTTCAAGTCTTTAAGCAGACCTCGTTCCCCTGTCATGTGCCTGGAGCAGCTACTGTCGACGAACCACTTGTTGTTTGGACCTGTGGTAATCTCCTGCACATGAAAGAAAATAGGTTAGTTATCACGGGGAACCCAAGCCATGACTGACTTGGTAATACCATTCTCGTCTACATACTTGAACTCTTTCAAATACCCATCTCGCCTTTCAGGTGACTTGGGCCTTTGAACTGGGTTCTGTTGTGGTGCCGAGTGATTTAAGTTCACTCTTTGCCTTGGAGTAGGCATTTGTTGTGGAGCTCTAGAATAATTCCTATTATAAGGCATTTCGGACTGTGATCCCTGAGCTCTTATCGGTGCATACTGTCTAACTGGAGTATGAGACCTAACTGGAGTGTGTGACCTGCTAGGTGTTGTGCTCCTATAGACTTGTTGTGGTGCTGACCTAGATTGATTAATGACACGATTCGGTGAATTTGTCCTAATCACTTCCTTTGGTCCAACCTTAACCGGTGTGTTTTTCACAACTTGTTTGGGTGCGGCCTGCACAGCTTTCTCGGTACTTTGAGAACTGCTGGTGCTTGCCACACTGGTTGAGGGCTTAACAGATGTTGGATTCACTGTCTTAGGTGTAACATCGGCTTTCCTAAGCGGACAGTGAGAAGCAACATGCCCCTTCTCGTGACATCTAAAGCAAGACATCTTATCTATGGACTTTTTATGTGTTCCCTTAGATCTAGGTGCTTCACTAGTGTCTATTTCCTTTGGTACGTCTTCGGTGTCTGGCTCATCGACCTGATCAGCCCAAGCAATTTTCTGTTTTCCTGCAGGTGTTTCACTGGAGGAAGACACAAATTTCACTTTCTTGACCTTGACGGTTGAGTCAGCCACCTTAGGTGTATGTTCTACTATAGGCTCAGGTGTTGGTGTAGGTAGGTCCTCTAAGTCTACTGATTTGTCAGTGTTCTCCTGAGGCTGAGGCACATAGTTTGCATTGAAAGGTGGAGGTATTTCATGAAAACCTAGACCTACGGGCTTCTTAGACTGTCTTTGGGCATCTAAGACTTTCCCTAAATTTAGGCTCGAATTCCTAAACTTCTCCAATTTGCTATTTGCCTCTGCTACCTTAACCTTTGTTTCTGCTAGCTCTATGTCCTTGTCCTTAAGACTTTTTGTCAAGGCTTCTACGTGCTCATACATAAGCTCTATCCTAACACACTGCTCACTGAGTTTATCTTTTAGAACTACTACGTCTTGAGCATCAGCCTTAAGCTTTTCTTTTAGATCTTGTTTGATATCATTTAGGCTAGCATTTTCAATTTTTAAGTTCTCATTTTGAGCAGATATGGTTATATGTGATTCTAGGACTAGATTTAACCTATCGTTAGAATTAACACACAAAGCACATAATTCACGAAATAGAGAATAAGTCAGACTAACCTTTGAGTTATCAGATTCCACGTTGGCCATCTGAGCAGCAAACTCCAGCACTGTCTGATCATTCGCCTTCTCTACCCACATCGGACTGCTGTCCCTTGTGGTCTGCTCATCCCCATCACATCCAGATTTTGTGACTTCAGCCATGAAGGCTCTAGCATTTGACTCAGGATGTGAACTTCAGTCATACGTACCATCTAGCTGTCTGTCTGAAGTGACATTGGATAGTAGACCCGCTAGATTGGCTTGACCAGATGATGAACTCGGAAGATATCGTAGTTGGGACTGATTTTGGTACTGTCCCTGATGCTGACTCTATCCTTGGTATGTCTCTACCTTCAGTCTCTGACACTCCCTGGCGAAGTGTCCCAATCCTTGACAGTTGTAGCATTTGACTTTGGACTTATCAAATCCTATCCCCTTGTTATTCATCTGCAGATTCCTCCCAGTTCTCTTAATGAATCTCTTAACCCTCTGGGTTACCATGGCCAGTTGCCACTTAAGATCCATTTCCTCTAAGTCATCAGGGTCGACCTGATCGTAATCTTCGTCCCATAGAGCAGGATCGTTAATCTTCCCTTGAACACAATTTCCATATGCGGCCACAAAAGAAGCAAGTAGATTCAAATGCTCTTCCGCAGACTTTGCGCTCATGGGCATCTTCGAATAACTCTGATTTGTCGATGCTTGTTGGACTTGAGGCTGCGGTTCTTCCGATCTTCCTAATCCTAAGAACGCGCGATTCAGTGTGTCATCAGACTCTGCTGGTGACGATGTCTCTCCAGTGAAAAACGCTGTAGCAGTCTTCGGTTCGGCTGCCGCTGAAGATTTTGTCGTCTTTCCAAAATACATTGCTGGATTTTGGACTTGTTCGTAATCAGTCTCGGTCTTCAGAAGCTCGAAGTGATATGCCCTCAACGTTCCCACTATATCATCCAGAGATTGAGTGTAATACTTGTCCTCATTCAGCTTGATCATTGCCACATACATAGCCCATTTGGCTGGTAGGGCATCAAGAAGCTTGTTATTCTTGTCAGTATCAGTAAACTCAATCCCGTGGCTCTCAAGTTCCGTCAATAGATGATAGAAACGGGTGATAATGTCATCCAGTTGTTCATCCTTTAACGCCTTGAAGATTGCGAACTGTTGTTTCAACAGCTCTGTACGCTTTCTACGAACTCTAGGATTTACCTCACACCTCTTCTCTAGCGACTCCCAAAGTTCTTTTGATGTCCTCTGAGTCCTAAATGTGTGTAGAATATCCCGCGGCAACGCCATTCGAATTAGTGAGAAAGCTTTGTTTTCGGCTTCAAATAATTTCTTGTCATCCTCCTTCATCATTTGGTACGACAAGACTTTTTGACGGCCTTCAACTTCTGAGACTGGTGGAATATACCCTTCGTCGATGCACACCCACATGCGCATGTCGTTAAAACGCACAAAATCAGTAAATCGGTCTTTCCACCAGTAATAATCCTCGACTTTCATCAGCTTAGGCGGTGCGTTTGCCTTTCCGACCTCGTGGTCCATTTCTAGGAATTTCTGAAGATTAGACATCTTTTCGAAAGTAATTGAATTGAACTTGATTAATTTATTTCGAAACTAATATGAATTAATTCTTTCGAATCTAGATAGATTCGAATGTAAATAGATTCCTATTTATTTGGGATTAAATTCGATTAAGTGTTTTAATTCAATTAAACTCGAAATATGTCAGATTCGAAATTTCCTTAGATTCGATGGTCCTTAGATTCGAAGGACAGCAAACTCGAAGTAATCAGCAGATTCGAAACACTTATCGAAACTAGACTAGACTCGAACTAGACTCGAAACTAGATAGACTCGAGACCCTATTCGAATGAAGCACAAACTCGACACAGATTCGAAACCCACTGAAACAGACTCGAAAGGAGCAGATTTAGGTTAGACTCGAGACTAAAGTGTAACCCTAATTACCCCTATTAGATTCGAGCGCCGCAAACTCGAAAAACAGTTAATACTTTGATTTTTTTAATGATTTTCAGATTAAACCAGTATTTTTCTAACGAAAAATAATGGTTTCGATCAAAAACGAGAAAAACCACAAAGTATTTTCTGAATATAAATTTGCTAAGCTCAAAAACTCGATTTTGAGAGAAAAACCGTCCAACTAGCGTCAAGAAACCTAGAATGTATTTGATGAACACGAAGAACACCAAGAACACTCCGTAGGCTCTGATACCACTTGTAAGGTCTACCACTACGAGATCTATCTAGACGCGGATCCGTCAACGAGTGAGGAATCCTCGTTAACGGTTAGACGGAAAACTCTCAACTACGAAACACGGAGACTATCAGAGGCTGAACGAACGACACACGAACGATCCTACGAACTGATTCTCTCCGAAACGGACCTAAAGCTGATGATAAACTCGAGATCGCCTTAAGCTTAATTCCTCACGAATTCTGCTAAAAGTCTGATAATATCTCGAGTCTATCCCTAATTATAGACCCTGATTCGAGTCTGATGTGGGCCAAACTCGAATCTGGCCCAAGGCCCATTCGAGTCTGTCCACAAAGACACTCTCGAATCTGGCCATATTCGAATCTATGGCTACATTCGAATCTATCACAGATTCGAATGCCAAGCCTTGTATGATTCGAATCTAGCATTTTACATAAACAACTAAGTGTTGAAACTTATGTTTTTACCTTATGAATGATTTTATCTTTGTACTTTATGTTTGAACTTCTTGTAATACGTTACATCAAGTTCAAACATACAAACACTAATAAATATCAACCATATATAAACATATATAACACACACTTGCTAAAATCACAATGCAGTATCACTTAGACTGCTATTGTCACACAGGATGTACCAACAAAGCAGAAGCCCACTGGCCTCTTCATCAGTCAGTCTAAGTATGTGAATGACATTTTGGAGAAGTTTGGATACAAGGACACCAAAGTTGCAAGCACACCAATGGACACTCATAAGCAGCTTGATGCAGATAAAGAAGGAGTAAGTGTGGATATTCATTTTTACCGATCTTTGATAGGTTCACTGATGTATCTCACATCTTCTAGACCAATTATAATGTTTGATGTTTGTGTTTGTGCTAGGTTCCAATGTGCCCCAAAGGACTCATATCTGTTTGCTGTTAAGAGAATCTTTAGATATCTAAAAGGCCAACCAAAATTAGGCCTATGGTATCCTAAGGATTCTCCTCTTGAATTAACAGCATATTCTGACAGTGACTATGGAGGTTGCAATATAGACAGGAAGTCAACAACTGGAGGATGTCAATATCTAGGAGCAAGACTAGTCTCTTGGCAATGTTATCCACTGAGGCAAAATATGTTGCAGCTGCTAGCTGTTGCTCTCATGTTATGTGGATTCAGAACCAACTAAGACACTATGGTATGAACTTTCGATCTACTCCTATTTACATTGACAATTCAAGTGCAATCAGTATTGTACAAAATCCAGTAAAGTTTCCCAAAACCAAGCACATAGATATTAGATTTCATTTTATAAGGGATTGTAATGAAAAGAAGTTAATTCAAGTTATCGAAATTCATAGTGATGACCAGTTAGCAGATCTTTTTACTAAACCATTTGACATAGGAAGATTCAGTTTTCTGGTATCAAATATTGGTATGGTAAACATGGATTAATCTACCTTACCTTACCATCTTCTATAATTTGTGTAAATTCTTTGTTATATGTGTTTAGTTAAGGGGGAGACACTGCTTCAATAGATATTGCTCAGTAACTAACTAATAGCTTGAGAATATTCTCAAGCTGCTAATTCATTTTCTCGGACTGTTAGTTGTTCACTTGGTCTGTTAATTGTGCAGGGCATTTCAGTCATTTATATGGTGTTTGTATGTCGGACTAGATATTTTTAAAATCGAAACCCTTAAAATTCCCAGTTTCGTTCAGTTACAACTACCAGTTTCTAAATATCTTCCAGAGCCCTCTCATTCCCTCCCTGTGCGATTTCCGAATCTTCTAGCCAAACCCTAAATCCTCTCCTTCTTGAGCACCAATGGAGTTTGTTAAAGATGACAAATGCCTTCCATACACCCTAAAGCATGCTGAACTGCAACCCTTTCATGAAATGATGGATTTCCTTCGCAGTTCATCCATCCACTATTCTCTCACTGTAAACCCCACTATCTACGTTTCTCACATAGAGCAATTCTGGAGTAAAGCCAGTCTGAGCACACAAGAATAAATCACTAATCTTGTTTCTACCATTGATGGTCATACCATCACCATCTCAAAAGATTCCATTCGACAACACTTGAATTTGCAAGATGCTTCAGGTATAATCGATCTCTCTCTTACTGCTTTACATGAAGGTCTTTTTAAAATAGGGTATAGGGGACCAACAGATTCATTTACTTTCTTCAAAGCACATCTTGGCCCCAAATGGAAATACATTGTGCATATCCTTCAACAATGTTTAAGTCCTAAATGGACTAGTTGGTCTGAATTTTCCTCAAATATTGCAACTGCTCTACTTTGCTTATCCTCAGGCCAACAGTTCAACTTTTCAAATATGATTTATCAAGGGATGTTAAGGCATCATCCCTTAAAGAATGGGAAATTTTTTATGTATCCTTGGTTTTTGTCTGAAAAAATTACAAAATCTTGCAATTCTTTACAAATACATAAAAGGATATATGTTTCCCGTAGGCACTCTTTGCCATCTGTGAAAAGAATTTTGAAACAAAGTGCCAACTTTCATACCGGTGAT
The DNA here is from genome assembly GCA_020465985.1 of Centrapalus pauciflorus. Classification (NCBI taxonomy): domain Eukaryota; kingdom Viridiplantae; phylum Streptophyta; class Magnoliopsida; order Asterales; family Asteraceae; genus Centrapalus; species Centrapalus pauciflorus. Next base: position 342,093 of record JAANYP010006319.1, on the reverse strand, counting down.
GTCTCATTTGCCTCAAGCAATGCAGATTCTCATTCCAAGAAACAGAGGAGATGATCCTGAGCAGGCTCAGCCCAACATTACTGCTTCACCCCCAGGATCCCAACCCACTTCCCATAATACAGATATCCCTTCTGATCCTTCTACCATGCATACCTCCCCCGCACCTCCACTAAAAATATATACTAAAAAGTAACAAAGGGCCACAGGTGCTCCTTCCACCTGAGACCCACAACCAGAGCCAAATATCCCTGTGCAAGAGGATACTCTTGCACAGCATGGGCACCCTCTAAGGATACTCCCATCCTCAATATGGAGGTGAACATCCCTTCTGAGGATGTTCATATGGGTTTTGTGGTTGGAACTACTGATGCTTCTCCACAAGGGGCACAGGACTGTTCCAACATATCTAAGACCACACCCGTGGCATCAGAGGGTGTGCAAGCACCTTATGGAATTCCCCAGTACCAAGAACAGAAGGACCCAGATGCTTCTAATACATCTGGTTTTTGTGCCAATGATAGATTTCAAATACATCTATCATTTGAAGATCTTGAGGCCAGTCTGCAACTGATGGTTTTGACGGATCCTCAGCTGAAACCTGTTATAGCTATTTTGGAACATTATATGTCCACTATTGCTGCACAGGGATCACAAATTATTGCTCTGCAACAGTTCTCAGCAGTCCAACAGCAAAACCTTGCCCAATTCCAACTTGGGTTGAAGCTCTATGGAAACAATTTATTAAACTCGAAAAGCATATTCAAACCCTATTAGTAGCGGTTTTTGGTCCCTCTTATCAAACCAATGCATCCAAAAAGGGGGAGAATCAGGAGAACCCACATTCAGTCCAAGCGGCACCAAGTTCACCTCAGGCAGTTTCAGCTTCTAGGGTAACACTCCCACCAGCTTCTCAAACTGTTAGTCTAGAAGTTCAAGTTGTTTCCCTTAAAAGGCCAGGTGGTGTGTTAATCAGAGAAGGAATTCAAGGAACATCCTCAACAGTCCAAGCAACAGCAACAGTCCAAGCAGCAGCTTCAGACAAAGGAAAAGGTATTCTAATTAAAACACCAAAGGTCAAGTTTGTTTCAAAAGAAGCTTAAGTTGCTGCTGATGCTGAACTGGCCAGAAAATTAGTAGAAGAACAAGATCATATCCTTGATCAACAAGCTCAAGCCTCAATGGGTGATGATGAAACCCTTGGAGATTATTTACGTGGTTTTGTGGTCAACAAAGGACAAAAGAAAAGGAAGAGGCCAACAGGACCTTCAAAAGCAGAAGACCAAAGGTTTCTAATAAACTGGCAAGTGAACTCTGCAAGTGCTGGTATTCCAAGATCAATTGCACAATCATGGTCCACAGAAAAGCTCCAGGCATTGTATGATAAGGCCACTGCAAAAGAAAAGGCTTCTAAACAAGTCCAAGACTCTTCTTAAACTGTTGTTGTGCCCCAACCAGAAGTCATTCCTCAAGCAAAGTTTGATCAAGTAAAAAGAGTTATGTTTGATCAACAATTACAGAAGGCAATGGAGATAGAGAAAGCCCATGATCAATATGACTTTTCCAAACCTCCAATTACTTACTGGTATGCCAAATCAATGGACAACATTGATCTGGTATATCATTTTGTAGTTAAAAGAGAAGCTGGTCCAGAAGAGGAGTATAAGAACCTGATCCAAATAGTTCAGAAGATGACTAGAGCAGAGCTGACCCAGATGCACAATATTGGGAAGGCTAGCCACTTTAGATCACCAATAATATGGGTTCAGAATAACATAAAAGATCTTCAAAGCATGATTGATCCAGAATCCACAAGAATGGATATAGAAGCTGCCAAGGAAATGAAGGTTGTACCGATTGATCTATATGAAAAATCCATGACATATAGACTCAAACTGTCAGACAGATCCTGCAGATTTTATAGTTTTGAATTTCTCAATTTACCATCAGAATGGCTACATCAGATGAGCACAATGAAGATAGATTGTGATAAAGAAGAACTTAAGAGAGAGTTCATAAAGGCTATAAGGCAGAAGCTTGCACAGTAGGAATATGTAAGTTTTTGGATGCCTTAGTTTGTGTATGACAGTTTTACTTTGTATATATTTCCTTATGTGTAAAAAAACATAAAGTCTTAGTTAAGAATTTAAGTTAGGGGGAGATTGTCGGGAAGTAATCTAAGTATCTCAAGCTGTTAGTTAGGATTTCTCAGACTGTAAGTAGTATTTCTGTGTAATTACAAAGTTCAAGCTGCTAGTTCAAGAAACTCGAGCTGCTAGTTGAAAATGTTCAAGCTGCTAGAGTTAAAGTTCAAGTTGTTCAACAAACAGATAACAGAAAATGCTACAAATCAGGAAGTGATAAATATTTCACGATTTAAAGGTCTTCCAAAGATATCCACTCAAGAGAAATCACAGTTTGTCAAGGAAACAAATCAGAAGGTTATAAATAGAGATAGACTAGGTCTTTTTTATGTAATTCGGTGCATAATCAATTCGTAATTGTAACCTGTATTCTGTCTAAGTTTCTAAAGCCTCTAAGGTTGAAAAACCCTAAGAACAATTTGTGTTCTTCGTCTAATCAAACAGATTAGAGGTGATTGTAACCAGAGATTGGTTATACAAAGGTTTTGATATTGATTGTGTGTATTGATTGTCTGCTATTTTATTGTTCTGAAAGTTTTCTTAAAAGAATTAAGTGTTATTCCGTAAACTTCTTAATTGGACTTTGATTCAAAACAAGATTATTGCTTTTACTCTGATTTATTCATACCAGTTAATCTTAGGTGATTTAATCTTGACATTATGTATGTACATTGGGGCTATTTCTGATCTGCACATCGGAGAGTTCACCAAAGTGTGAGTCTTAGACAAACAACCACACACAACACAACAGCTCAAGCATATGGTTTTTAATCATTTTCAGCAACCAAATAACATGATTAATGGTCGATTTATACAACTACATGAATCACAAACACATATACATGAATGTAATGCCATGGCCAAAGGCCTAATGGCCTTCTTGGCCTCATCTTTTCGGCTAAAATAGAAACAACAACTTAAGACAGCAACTTTTATGAATCTCAGAACTTTGTTTTCAAAATTAGTTTTAAGCCTTCAAATTGATAATAGATTCAATTAAACACCTACCAAATTCATGCATTTACTTTATTTTTGATTTGCAATACAAATTGTTGACCGAATGTGAAGATGAAGACACATGAACACACATACAAAATCCCAGAAACCATAGGTTCCATTTTTCACAATCAAGAACACTTTCACTTGATAATATATGCACCAAACACATAACCAATACATGCATTATTTCCATTTTCATTTTGTACACCAACATTGGTTAGTTTCATGATTTGAAGAAGATTGAAACACATATAAAATTTTAGGAAACTGTGGGTTTCCATCACCCATTCAAGAACAAAAATAAACATAGAGATTACCTCAAAATCTTTGTTATTTTGATGCTTGTTTGAATGGATTTCTTGGCTTCTATTTCAATTGTGTTGCAAGAATAGATGATTACTTGATGATGAATGGAGATGAAGCCGTAGATATAAATAGAGCAGATGATTATTAAGTTGGTTGGAAATGATCAAATGACCAAATTTTGGGTTTATATCTTATCTCAAGTTTTCATCTTTTTCATTTTAGCCACATAAGTTACTTTTCTTTAAAATCATAACAAATTTATTATTTAGCTCATTAACTTAGTTTTAACATTTTTTAAAATAACAACTCTTATTACTTACATTGAAATTATATTTTAAATCACTTAGAACAAATCTCATTTTACTTACGATTAATGTTAAACTTTGTTAGTTGCCATAAATTAAAGTTCAGGTTGTTACACCTCTCATTTCAATTTTACCTTTACTCGACCCGATCAACACCCCACTGTGTTTGATCCTTCTCAACTAGACCTATAAAACCCTGACATCTTATCTATTGGAAGGATTACTCCATGGGTAGGTCATCCAGTTCTGGGAAGATAATAGTAGTGATATAGATGCCTATATGCTCAAGTAGTGCATCAGATACAACAGATTCATCAAACTTGACGAACTTTGAGTTGAGAAATAACAATTATGCTTAGATGAACTGCCTAAGTGATATGTGAGTGAACTCAGTGAAATGAATCTGAAAGGTATGAAGATGAGAGTGGAAGAAATCAAGTGTACCAAGTGTACCCTTTCAAAGCCTCAATATTAAAAAAAAATAAAAAATAAGAGTTGCGATCAAAAGTGGAAGATAGCAGGCGCGCCTCCTTTTTTTTAAGTTGCAAGAGTATTATCATAATAATAACGATCATTCACAATACTTATAAAATGATCATTCAAAACACTTAATTGATCATTCACAACACTTACTTGATCATTCACAATGATTATTTTAGCATACAATTCTTCAATACTTATTTGATCATTCACAACAGATATTTGATCATTCACAAGAATTATTTGACTATTTAGAATTATTCAAAACTTATTTGATCATTCACAACACATATTTGATCTATTACAAGAATTATTTAATCATTCAGAATACTTATTTGATAAATTATCAGACTAATTCTAAACCAAAAGTTTAGCCCTCAAGATCTGGAGACACTATCTTTACGGTACAAAGTGCACCATGTTTACAGATCATAAGAGTCTTCAACACATTCTAAACCAAAAAAGAGTTGAATATGAGGTAACGTCGTTGGGTGGAGCTGCTTAGTGATTATGATTGCAATATTTGTAATCACGCGGGCAAAGCAAATGTTGTAGCCGATGCTTTAAGTCTGAAGGCACGAGTTAAGCCCTTGAGAGTCCGAGTCCTGGTCATGACTATACAATCAAACCTGAGAGGCATGGATAAACATTTTGAGAACAGGACTAGTGGATGCCGGTACTTCATGAACAGAATTTGACTACCTAAATTCGGAGGATTAAGGAAGCTGGTCATGGATGAAGGGCATAAGTCAAGATATGTTATTCACCTAGGATCAGATAAGATGTATCACGACTTGAAGGAACTATACTGCTGGCCAAACCTGAAGACTGACATTGCTACGTATGTGAGCAAGTGCTTAACATGCTTGAAGGTTATAAGGTTGAACATCAAAAACCGTCAGGACTATTGGTACAACCAAAGATACCACAATGGAAGTGGGAAAGGATGACCATGGACTTCATCACGAAGCTGCCAAAAAACTTATGGTGGTTATGACAGCATTTGGGTAATCATTGACCAACTCACAAAGTCTGCACATTTCCTGCCCATCAAGGAGATTGATAAGATGGATAAGTTAACATGAATCTATGTTAAAGAAGTCGTCTCAAGGCATGGAGTTCCTGTATCGATTACTTCTGACAGAGATAGTCAGTTTACATCAAGGTTCTAGCAATCGTTGCAAGAGGCTTTTGGTACAAGATTAGACATAAGAGCATACCACCCTCAGACTGATGGTCAAAGCGAGAGAACCATTCAAACGTTGGAGGACATGTTAAGGGCATGCGTAATTGATTTTGGCAAAAGTTGGGATAGACATTTGCCATTAGCCGAGTTCTATTACAATAATAGTTACCACTCGAGCATTAATGCTGCTCCGTTTGAGGCACTATATGGGCGAAAGTGTCAATCACCTATTTGTTGGGCTGAAGTTGGGAATAGCCAAATAACCGGCCCAGAATTCATATACGAGACAACTGAGAAGATAGTGCAAATGTAGAACCTATTAAAAACTGCTCGGGATCGGCAGAAAAAGTTACACAAATGTTTAAAGGAAGGATCTAGAATTCCAAGAAGGAGATCAGGTGATTTTGAAAGTCTCACCATGGAAGGGTGTAATCCATTTTGGAAATGACGGAAGCTTACACTACTAAAAAATGAAACTAATGCGACACTTTTGATGCAACACTTATGAAAAATGTAGCTTTTATTATAAATTTGGTTATAAAGCAACAGTTCTAAGATAAATGTTGCATATATTGATTTAATGCAACACATTTTTTAAAGTGTTGCAAATTTTATCAAAAAATGTAACACTTTTTTTGACAGTGTTAAAAATTTTATTAAAAAATGCAACACTTATTTTAAATGTAAATATATGACACTTTTTAGAAGTGTTGCATTTTTTTTAAAAAAAAAATTATACTTATATATATAACTTTTTTCTTGTGTTGTAATTTTTGTTTCAATAAAAACATAACACACTTTTTTTCTTTGATTTATTGTATGTTTTAATTGATATATATATATATATATATATATATATATATATATATATATGGAACTACTATTACATTCTAAATATTAATACTTAATCTAAAAAGGGATGAATTGTTATATGTTTTAATAAATATATATATTTGGAATTACTATTACATTTTAAATATTAATACCTAATCTAAAAAGGGAAGAATTGCTCAAGATAGCAAGCAAATTTTCTCTTTTTTTTTTTTAATTATAGCAATGTCGCAGAAGTTGTCCCAATTATTGGAACCGACTCTTGGTTTACTCCCGATTAATACATTTAACCGGTAAACAACAATAGTTAACCGGTAAACAAGGGTTATACATAGGGATTATTGTTTAAAATAACAACCTACTTTTATTTTTTTCTTATTGTGGCAATTAAATTTAATGTATTGTTTGAAAATAATTACTTTTTGTTTAACGGTAAAATGCATTATATTATTTGAGATAAACTTTGTGAGATTGTTATAATAATACAAGAGAATAAAAATGCTTGCTATTTTGAGCAATTCACCCATCTAAAAACATTGCTACTTAGGGTCGGGTCGGTTCATATGATTTGGTTCTCTTTCTTTTCCTTTTCTTGGGCGCACAAATACGCACCCTCACCTACTCTCTATCCTCGCTCTGTCTCTCTCTCTCTCTCTCTCTCTCTCTCTGCTCTGGTGACTCCGGCCGACGACTTCCGACAACATCGCTCACTGGAAACCACCAACAAACACCATTCGCTCCCCTCAGATCTCCCTCTCTCGTTCGTCAATTGCTCGCTCTGTCTCTCTCTCGCTCTAAAATCTGACGATAATGGCTCAATCCTAGCGTCGCCGCTGCCACCATAACTTCATCACCGCCATCGCCCTCACGACAACCACCACTACTCTGCTTCACGCACTCTCTTACGCTCACTCCCTCGATTTCTCGGCTACCGCAACCAGGGCCATTGCGGCCGTTCCTGGTGCAGCGCCACCACTAGAACCGTTGTCGCGCACCAAACCACCACTGCCAACTTAAATAGCAAGTTTGTTTTTTATCTTACTGTTTAGGTTATTATTCTTTTGATTTCAAATCTGATTTCATATTTTGTAACTAACTTATAAACATTAACAACAAAACCTGATTAGCTTTATTTAGATTTGCTTTATTTCTTCATTTCTGACTGTTTTCAAGAGATTCAAATGTTTGTTCTCGATTAGCTTTCTTTCTAGTAAATCAGTATCAAAAAAATCTAATGATTTTGTTTCAAGATTAGAAAGGTTTGTGGATACATTTATCATTTACAAAGGTTAATTAAATAGATTTTTAAAGTGTTTGTGGATACATTTATCATTCTTTGCGTTTTACTTTCGAATAAGCGTGGGGTCGAAATCATAGGGTTTAAATAGTGAAAGTTAGGTTCTTGTGTTGCATCTGTGCTTAAAAGATTCAGAGATGTGTCTTAGATGGTGTTTGAGTGACTATTTCTATTATGGTGATGCTTGCTATTTTACTTTCAGTAGCTTTCTTTGCAAATTTCAATATTTTTGGGGGTAAAATCCTGTAGAGCTTCTATTGATAAACGTGTTTCCTTCTTTTTTGGCAAAATGGGTGTCCGTACAACTGCTTTTTGAACTAAAATTGATATTTGGTACGTGTTGTTGCTTTATGTAAAATGGAACAAGCAACGTTGATGGTACTAGGTAGATGGCATTATAGAGTTTCTTTAGCTTTTTCCATATCTAGTCATCGATGTTCATTTAGACATTATCTTTTGTTGGTACACCATGTGTGACGATAGCAGTCTAAGTGTTCTAGCATTTTGGTTCAAGTAATATCACAAAGTATTGGGTTTTAACAAGTGTTTGATATATATGTTTATATATGTCTGATAGTTATTGATTGTATGTTTTAACTTGATGTAATGTATTACAAGAAGTTCAAACATAAAGATCAAAGATAAATCAAACATAAGTTAAAAACATAAGTTTCAAATATAGGTTTAAACATGTGAAAGTCGAATTTAGAGTAAATTTGAATTCACAAGTGAACCAGATTCGAATCTATAGCAGATTCGAATGTATCCTATAAGGCAGATTCGAGATTGTCAAGGGGACAAACTCGAGTGGGCCTTGGGCCAGATTTGAGTTTGGCCCATGACAAACTCGAATGAGGCTCTATAATCAGGGATTAACTCGAATCATTAGCAGACTTTTGCAGATTTCGTGTGAGTGATTAGCAAAAGGCGATTTCGAGTTTATCAGCTTTGTGAGTGTTCTTTCGGAGAGAATCATCTCGTAGGTGCGTTCGTGTTCGTCCATACAGCTTTTTGATAGTCTCCGTGTTCCGTGTGAGAGTTGTTTCCGTCAACCCGTTAACGAGGATTCCGCACTCGTTGACGGTCTCGCGTCTAGATAGATCCGTAGTGTCAAGACCTTACAAGTGGTATCAGAGCCTAAGGGGTGTTCTTCGTGTTCATCCTAGGTTTCTTGACGCTTTTGGACGGTTAATCTCTCAAGTTTTCGTGTTTTTCGAGCTTATCAAATTGGGATCCGGGAAATACTTTGGTGTTTTTCACGTTTTTGATCGAAATCAATATTTTTCTTTGTAAAAATATTGATTTAATCTGCAAAACGTTAAAAAATCAAGGTATTAGCCGTTTTTCGAGTTTGCGTCGCTTGAATCTGTTAGGAGTAATTAGGGTTCTGCTTAGTTTCGAGTCTAACCAAAAATCCGCTGCTTTCGAGTTAGCTTTCGAGTGTTTCGAGTTTAAAGTGTTCGAGTTTGATTCGAGTTTGGCCTATAGTCGAATAGGAGCTTCGAGTTTGCTGGGGTTCGACTTTGACTGTTTCGAGTTTGCTTGGACCTTCGAATTTGAATCCTTCGAATTTGTCACCCGTTTCGACTTTAATTGAATTTCAGAACTTAATCGAATTTAATCCCAAATAGGTTTAAACTTAATTATATTCGAATTTACCTAAATTCAAAATAATTAACTTAAAATTAATTTCGAATTAAATTTATTAAGTTACAATTCAATTACTTTTGAAACAATGACAAATCTTCAACGGTTTCTTGAAATGGATCATGAGGTAGGGAAGGCTAATACTCCGCCTAAGCTGATGAAACTTGAAGACTATTATTGGTGGAAAGATCGGTTTGCCGATTTTGTGCGTTTCAACGACATGCGAATGTGGATATGTATCGACGAAGGATACATCCCACCTACAACAGAAGTTGAAGGCCGTCAAAGAGTCTTACCATATCAAATGATGAAGGAGGATGATAAGAAACTATATGAAGCCGAGAACCGAGCATTCTTGATTATTCAAATGGCAATGCCTCAGGACATACTACACACATTCCGCAATCAAATGACATCTAAGGAGCTTTGGGAGACGCTGGAAAAGAGGTGTGAGGGTAATCCGAGGGTTCGGAGGAAGCGCATGGAGTTGTTGAAACAGCAATTTGCGATTTTCAAGGCTTTGAAGGATGAAAAGCTGGACGACACCATCACCCGCTTTTATCATCTGCTGACAGAGCTTGAGAGTCATGGGATTGAGTGTAGCGATACAGAAAAGAACAATAAGCTTCTTGATGCCTTACCAGCCAAATGGGCGATGTACGTGGCTATGATTAAGCTTGATGAAGATAAGTATTATAATCAATCGTTGGAGGATGTAGTTGGAACGCTGAGGGCTTAACATTTAGAGCTACTGAAGGGCGAAACAGATTATGAACAAGTCCAAAATCCAGCCATGTATTTTGGAAAATCAACAAAACCTTCAGCGGCCGCTGATATGAAGACTGCTACAGCGTTCTTCACCGGAGAAACGTCGTCACCAGCAGAGACTGACGACGCACAGAATAGAGCGTTCTTAGGGTTTGGGAGACCGGAAGAACAGCAACCTCAGGCAACACAGGCATCAACATCTCAGGGCTACTCTAAGATGCCCATGAGCGCTAAGTCGGCCGAAGAACATTTGAATTTGTTGGCGTCATTTGTGGCTGCTTATGGAAACTGCGTTCAGGGTAAAATAAACGATCCTGCACTCTGGGATGAAGATTACGATCAGGTAGATCCTGACGACCTTGAGGAGATGGATCTCAAATGCCAACTGGCCATGGTAACCCAACGGGTTAAACGATTCATCAAGCGCACGGGAAGAAATTTGAGTTTGAATAATAAGGGGATTGGCTTTGATTAGTCCAAGGTGAATTGCTACAACTGTCAGGGCTTAGGACACTTCACCAGAGAGTGTCAGAGACTGAAGGTAGATAATTACCAAGGGCAGAATCAGAATCAAGGACAGTTTCAGAACCAGTCTCAACAGAGATATCTTCCGAGTTCATCATCCGGTCAAGCCAACATAGCTGGTCTGTTATCATACGTCACATCAGATTGACAGCTGGATGGTACTTACGACTGGAGCTCACATCCGGAATCTAACGCTAGAGCCTTTATGGCTGAAGTCACTGAGAGTGGATGTGAAGGGGAAGAGCAGAACACAAGGGACAGTAGTCAACACGAAAGCAGTCCGACGTGGGTGTAGAAGTCGAATGATCAGATGCTTCTGGAGTTTGCCGCTCAAATGGCCAACGTCGAATCAGATCATACAAAGGTAAGTCTGAGTTACTCTCTTTTCCATGAATTATGTGTTTTATGTACAACTACTAACGATAGGTTAAACTTAGTGCTAGAATCACATAAAAATATATATCTGCTCTAAATGAAGCACTGAAATCAGATAATGCAAGCCTGATTGATATTAAACAAAATCTTAGGGATAAACTTAAGGCTGATGCTTAAGATGTAATAGTTCTGAAAGACAAGCTGACTGAGCAGTGTGTTAGATTAGAACTGATGTATGAGCATGTAGTGTCCTTGACCAAAGATCTTAAGATCAAAGAAGTAGAGCTAGCTGAAACTAAGGTGAAGGTAGCTGAGGCCAATAGTAAGCTAGAGAAGTATAGGAACTCAAGTCTGAACCTAGGGATAGTTTTGGATGCTCAACGCCAATCTAAAAAGCCTGTAGGTTTAGGATTTCATGAGATTCCTCCACCTTTTAATGACAACTATGTGCCTCAACCTCAGGAGAAAACTGAGAAATCATTAGACTTAGAGGAAATACCTGCACCAGTGTCTGAGCCTGTAAAAGAAAATACACCTAAGGTGACTGAAACAACTGTCAAGATTAAGAAAGTCAAATTTGCGTCCACCTCTAGTGAAACACCTGTAGGAAAACATAAAATTGATTTTAATGATCAGGATGATGACCCAGTCACTATAGATGCATAAAAAGAACCAGACACTAGTGACACACTTAAGTCAAACGGCTCACACAAGAAGTCTATTGACAAGATGTCATGTTTTAGATGTCACAAGAGAGGGCATGTCGCTTCTAACTGTCCGCATAGGAAAGTTGACACTACACCTAAGACAGGAAAGCCAGAACAACCTAAGCCTTCAACAAGTGTGGCAAGCACCAGTAGTTCTCAGAGTACCGAGAAAACGGTGCAGGCTACACCAAAACAAGTTGTGAAACAAATACCGGTAAAAGGTGGACCAAAAGAAGTGGTTAGGACTAATTCACCGAATCGAGTCGTTAATCAATCTAGGTCTGGTCCTTAACAACAATAAATGAGCATCACACCTAGCAGAGCATACACTCCAGTTAGGTCACATACTCCTGTTAAACATTACACACCGGTTAAAGCTCAGGGATATCAATCAGAAATGCAATATAATCGTAATTATTCTCGAGCTCCACAGCAAATGCCTACTCAAAGGCAAAGAGTGAACTTACATCACTCGGCACCACAACAAACTCCATTTCAAAAACCCAAGTCACCTGAAAGGTGAGATTGGTATTTGAAAGAATATAAATATGTGGACGAGAATGGTATAACCAAGTCAGTTATGGCTAGGGTTCCCCGTGATAACTAACCCATTTTCTTTCTTGTGCAGGAGATTACCACAGGTCCAAACAACAAATGGTTCGTCGACAGTGGATGCTCCAGGCACATGACAGGGGAAAGAAGTCTCCTTACAGACTTCAAGGGTGGGAATCGGGGATTTGTATCATTCGCGGGAAACAAGGGTGGAACCATTACGGGTACTGGAGAAGTCACTAATGGGACGATTACATTGGATCATGTTTATCACGTTGATAAACTGGTTCATAATCTCATTAGTGTATTTCAAATCTGTGATAGGAAGAATTCAGTGTTGTTCACTGATACTGAGGCGTTAGTGCTTAAGCGGGGATTCAAGATACCTGAAGAGTGGATATTGATGAGGGCTCCAAGGAAGAACGACTTGTATATGCTCGACATGAACAAGTCTGAATATTCGATGGGTCCAATCTGTTTATTATCTAAAGCTTCGGAGACTGAGTCGGTTTTGTGGCACAGACGAATGGCACACTTGCACTTGCGAAAGATGAATTATATTACCAAAAATGGGTTGGTGTAAGGTGTACCTATGAAGAGTTTTCAGTTCGAGGATAAGTGTCTACCATGCAAGAAGGGCAAACAACATAAGAAGACACACAAGTCCAAGACTCCGAATTCCATAACCTCTACATTCGATTTGTTGCATATGGATCTCTTCGGACCAATCAACAAAAGGAGCATAGGAGGTAGTTGGTATTGTTTAATTATCACTGACGATTACTCACGATTTTCTTGGGTTTTCTTTCTAGGTACAAAGGACGAGACGGCATCCAAGCTCATCGGGTTCTTAGACCAAGTGGAGAATTCCTATGGAACACGGGTTAAAAGGCTTCGTAGTGATAATGGAACTGAATTTAAAAACACTGTAATTGGTGTATATTGCCTATCAAAGGGCATAGTGCATCAATTTAGTGCACCCTATGAGCCACAACAAAATGGGGTGGCCGAAAGAAAGAACAGGACATTGATTGAGGCTGCAAGGACTATGCTTTCGGATTCAAAGCTTCCTACCATGTTTTGGGGGGAGGCAGTGAATACCGCGTACCATATTTTAAACCGAGTCCTTACAGTCAGATCGTTGAACCAAACCTGTTATGAAATTTTGAATAAACGGCCACCTATATTAACTGGCTTCGAACAGTTTGGGGTACCATGTACTTTATTGCGAACAAAACATCAACCTAAGTTTGGTGAAAAGGCTGACGAAGGATACTTCCTAGGTTATGTGCCAAACTCACCAAACAAACGGGTTTTTAACAAAACAAATGGTACAGTAGAGATTGTGTATAACATTGAAGTCACAAGTTATACACATGAACCCCAAACAGGTCCGGAATGGATATTTGACTATAATAAATTGTTTGAGTCATCTAACATTCCTTTGGATGAAAATGCAGGTACCATCAAAAAGGACATGGCGACATTGAATCTGAATGACGAGGGTCATACCTTTCCGAGGACTACTTTTCAATCCACATCCGAGCCTACTTCAACTGAAGATGGATCTCCAGAAGTTACAGATTCAGAAGCACCTTCAACTGAGAATCAAACTTAGACAACAAATTCCAAATCTGAGGAAACTGTCCACGAGGAGGAAAATGTAGAATCTGAGGTTGTTCCCCCATTAGGTGAAATAGGATCTAACTTAGGAGATAATCTGAGAGTTGACGAGATAGAGACATCTAGGATTAACAAGAACCATCCTATAGAAAGCATCATAGGAAACCCTAGTGAAGGTGTGAGAACTAGGAGTAGTTTAAATAACAACACTATGCTATTGTCGATGATAAATGACTCCGAGGCCTATCATACCTGCCTTTATTCTTGTTTCATCTCGCAAGTAGAGCCGAAGAATGTGCAAATGGCACTAAATGATAACTCCTGGGTTGAAGCGATGCAGGAAGAACTCTCGCAATTTAGAAAGCTAGAAGTGTGGGAGTTAGTTCCATTACCTCGAGGGGAAATAGCAATAGGAACCAAATGGGTTTTTAAGTGCAAAAGAGACGATCGAGGTATAGTCACTCGCAACAAGGCTAGGTTAGTTGTAAAGGGTTTCAACCAAGAGGAGGGAATCGATTACAATGAGGTGTTTGCGCCGGTAGCAAGGCTGGAAGCCATTAGGTTGTTTCTGGCTTTTGCTTCCTTCAAGGGCTTTAAGGTATATCACCTAGATGTTAAGAGTGCTTTCCTCTACGGGAAAGTGAAGGAGCTGGTGTATGTAGAACAGCCGCCTGGATTTACAGATCCAAAATATCCAGATAGAGTATATCGGTTAGATAAGGCTCTGTATGGATTGCATCAAGCACCTAGGGCGTGGTACGAGACTTTATCCAACCATCTGTTAGAAAATGGGTTTGAAAGGGGTAGGGTAGATACGCTGTTCGTTAAGCGAAAGGGAGAACACTTCATCTTGGTACAAGTGTATGTCGATGATATCATCTTTGGATCATCAGACGAACAAATGTGCAAGGATTTTGAAAAGGTGATGAAGTCAAAATTCGAGATGAGTGCTATGGGTGAGTTAAATTTCTTTTTGGGGTTGCAAGTTGACCAGAAGAACGAATGAATGTTTATCCATCAGACGAAGTATGTCTCTGACATATTAGAGCGCTTCGGGATGGAAGGGACGACACTGACAGCTCATTTCAGCACGCCGATTCAAGTGAATCACAATCTCGGACCGGGTACTGAAAGTGATACCGATGTGGATCCGACGTTATATCGGGCCATGATTGGGTCACTTATGTGTTTAACTCCTTCAAGACCTGATATCATGTTTGCTATGTGTATTTGTGCTAGGTTTCAAGCAAATCCGAAAGAGGTGCACATGAAAGCTGTGAAGCGGATTCTACGATACCTCAAGTCGAAACCGAAGCTGGGACTTTGGTATCACACGGAGGGAGATCTAGTGTTGGAGGCATTCACGGATTCTGACTACAGAGGATGCAGCTTGACGCGCAAGTCAACAACTGGAGGTTGTCAATTCCTAGGAGGGAGACTGGTTTCCTGGCAATGCAAGAAACAGACGTCGGTAGCCGTGTCAACGTGCGAGGCCGAGTATGTTGCTGCTGGTAGTTGCTGCTCACAGGTTCTGTGGATACAACAACAATTGCGGGATTACGGTTTGGCTTATACTCAAACTCCCATTAGGATAGATAACCAATCTACAATTGCTATAACAAATAATCCAGTTAAACACAATAAAACAAAGCACATAGACATAAGGCATCATTTTATTCGTGATTGTGCTGAAAAGAACTTAATCAAGTTGGTAAAAGTGGCAACGGACGATAATAATGCTAATTTATTTACCAAAGCCTTTGATAAGTCACGGTTTGAATATTTGATTCAACTAAATGGAATGCGCAACCCAGAGTAAATTGACCTTAGTAGAATTTTTATTTATGTTTATAGCTGTAGTCTTTCTTTCTTTTTATAGTAAGTTTGCTAAATTAGAATAGTTTCTATTTTTAGTAAGTTAGTAGGTTATATTCTTTTATTACTATTTCTTATGAAAAACAAAAGAAAAAAAGAGAGAAAACCATAAAAAATTCAAAAAAAGAGAATATCAGAAAAAGAGTTAAGTCTTAGAAGCATAGGTTCAAAGTGACGAAAATTATCACAGTCGTTACAAACTCTAAGTGTTTAGGCTTTCACACATAATGCACCTAAAATTCTAAGTGTTATACTTTGTTTTATTTGGATGTGCTGGTAGGCATAATACATATAGGGAATCTCAAGGCTAATAAAATATTCAAGAAAAAGTCAAACGTGTCGCTAACTTAGATGTATGACCAATCGGTCTTAATTTTTATGTACGAGACATACAAACTTTGAGTCTAAATGAGGTATGCAAACTTTCTGGGGATGTATAGCAACATCAAATACATCTTAAAATGGAAAGAATAGAAAAATCATAAGGAATTGAGAGTCAAAAACATGTAACTCTGTTGTACGTATGTACAGACTTGTTGCCTCTGTTTTGATTCGGGTTAGCAAGATAAGTCGCTTTGTTGTACGTCGGTACAGACCTGTCACCGCTGTCTTGCTAGCTTTAAAAATAAACCTTAAGTCAAACTAAGACACTTTGTTGTATGTAAATACAGACCTGTGTCCGATGTTTGTCTTTTAAAGAAAGTTTGCAAATACGAAAAAGTTAGAATCATTGTCTGTATGACTTGATCATAAAAGTATGTCTATGTCTGAGTCACGTAAGATAATTTCATGATAATTAAAAAGGCCAAGGGATATTCCGAAATGTAGCATGTTTAAAGGGGAAAAATACCAACAATCGGCTAAACGGGTATGTCACGCCAAACAATCAAAGGAATCAAAAAATTCCTAAGTGTGAAAGATTAAGTACTGAAAGTGAGTAACTGACACCGCTATCTGATTGAACCTTTCTTTGACTATGCTCGTCAAAAATAATTTGTTAAGTGTTTAGCATAGGTTGTAATTTTTAATAAATGTAGTTTAAGTCTAAGTTAAATTTTTGTTCAAAATTTTAAATATTTTATTTTTACTTTTACTTATTTTTACTTTTACTTATTTTTATTTTTATTTTATTTTATTTTATTTTTAATTTACTTAGGAAAAAGGTCAAAAATTACTGAGGGTGCATTCATAGTTGGATAAAATAAACATTGCGTGAAAATCTTGTGCTTAGGGTAGAATATTTGGCATAGTTTATTCCGTTACACAATAAGGTTGAAAAGGTTGAAAAAGTTGAATTTATTTCAAAAATTTTCAAAATTTTCAAAGTTTCAGGGTGAATTCGAGTTTAAGCTAAACTCGAAAATAACAGGGCTCGAATCTGTCAGTAGATTCGAAACTGGCATTAAACTCGAATGAAGGTGGTATAAATAGGTTAACAGTAATGGTCATTAATTCATCTGTTTTCGAATTTGTTCCCTCGAGTTTGTCTGGCGATTTCGAATCTAATCCTCGAGTTTATCGTTTTCATACATCAACTATTTGTCGAGTTTTTGTCCGTGTGGGTTCGATACTACTCATAGATCTAGGTATAATCAAGTGTTTTGTACAAGATTTAAGTAGTATTATACTCCATTTAAGCCAAAATCATTAGATTTTGAAGTTTTATTGGTAGAAAGTTTGTTTTTCAAAATTACAAACTTTGAACCGGTGAAAAGTCAAATTAACTACTAATATCATTGATTAGAAGCTAGTAAGACTAATAGATGTGACTTTCTGAGTCGAAAATGGTTAAAATCATGGATTTTTGTGATGTTGGTGGCCGACTTCTTCGAATCTGTTCATGACCGGTTTCGAGTTTGTCAGTAAACTCGAATGGTCATTAAACTCGAATGAGTCATCAAACTCGAAAATATGTTCATTCGAATTAGATGTTCGAGTTTGTCATTTTATTTGAATTATTCAATTTAAATTTTAATTAAACTTGTAGAAATTCATAAGTGTTGGATTTTGTCCTTATACAAGTTCAAAATAAAACAAATTTGAATTTAAACAAGTTTATTCATCTTTAATAATTCTAATATTTTATTTGATATGTTGTGCAGACATGGCGGATAGAGTTTTTCTTCCGAAGCATAATATGGTCATTTCCCCGGACCATGCTATCCCTGAAGCGCAGGCTTTCCGCCAGATGGTGGATTTCTTAGTTGAGTCCAGAATCTCATATGCACTGTCTCATAACATCCAGATTGTCATTCCTTACGTGCGACAATTCTATGACCATTTGCAAGTCGATTGCACTGTCACTCCGACAGTTCTTAGGACACGGATTGCTGGTAATCCGTTGGTGTTTTCTGCTGATATTCTACGTCAAGTGCTTCAATTGGGCACTCAGGAGCAGGAAGATGGGCCTATTGATTTCAATATACCAATCAGGCAGGCTGCATTTGCAGGAATGCGCTATAGTTTAGATGTTACTAAGACATCATATATGAAGAGTGGGCTAATTGGACAATGGCGGTATCTCGCGCATGTGTTCATGGTTTGTTTCGCTGCAAAGAAAGCTGGATTTGATTATATACTTTCGAAGATCCAATCAGGGATGATCGCGCTGGTCTATTAATTGAAGAATCAATACAAGTGAAGGTTACAACAATCACCATTCATCATCAAACTACAAAGATTCAAGGTAATCTTTAGTTAAAATTTGAAGTTGTATGTATTTTGGTTCGGTTTATATAAAAACCGAAACCTATGATTAAAACAAGAAATTTATGTGTTGCATGTATGAAATTTTACTAGAATATGATGAATCTAAGTTAATAGAAGTCATATAAACACAAATGGTGGGTTGAATCATTCAAATAAAGAAGAAATATGTAATTTTTGAAAAGTTAGTGTTCTTGACAAAAATAGTATAATTTGGATGATCTTGCTATTTTTATGATGTTTTTGATGGGGAAAATGATATAAAATCAACCTAATAATGATAATATAACATTATCTTAAGTTGCATGTTAATAGAAATAACTTGTTATAAATTTTATGAAAAATCCGTATGCATAAAGTTAAGAAAACGAAGAACAAAATCTGGGAAATTATGAATGTGTGGGATCCGAATTCGGCTGAGTCCGAAGTCGGATAAGAAGCACCAATTCGGATCCCTTTTGTCTCGGACCCTATGATTCGGTTGTAATACTCATTTTCGGATCCCATTTCATACCTAATTCGGATCACTCATTTTTGGTTCAGCCCGGTCCGAATCCGGCTGACCCATTTCGGTTATGTCCGAATCCGGGTGTTTGGTCTGGGTTGGTCCGAATCCGGATGACCAATCCGGATGGTCCGAAATTAAAGGATCCGAATCCGAGCCATTGATTTTAATATTTTAACATCACAAATAAATATTATTTTATAAATACAAGAACCATGAATAAATGATATTAGTGATTTAAAGACTGATCAAGCAACATGAATATATATATATATATATATATATATATATATATATATATATATATATATATATATATATATATATATATATATATATATATATATATATATATATATATATATATATATATATATATATATATATATATATATTTATATATATATACATATCTTTGAGAATTCAAAGAAACAAAGAAAAGGAACTAACAGATATTAATGAGTTATCCGTAATCAGATCAGATAAGATAATGATTTAAAAACTTAAAGCTAATGATACGATATGATAAATTCTGGTCAGGTTCAGTTAAAACCTGAACATAGAGTTAAAGATACTGAAAGTGGGTCACTGATTAGAAAAGAAAAGCCAGAGATCAGATAGATCAAGATTAAAGATAAATCCTGGGATAACTCAGGTGCTGGATTATAAATCTGCTTGAAACGACCAAGAAACTGTGAGTTATAGATATTCAGTTTTTGCATGCTAGACTTTCGATTGAGATATATTGTTGATGATAGATTATTTGACATTCATGAATGCTCAGCTGGATTGTGACCTGTGCACACCATGGTTCGGTGATGCCCTGTGGATCATGATGGCTATTTGACTTATCACTTCGCATGACATTGTATTTATAATTCAGTTCAAATATTGCTATGAGTTTATTGCTATCATGACCTTGATGACTTATGCTTTCATTGTTACTCGCATCTTCAACATATTGATTCAGCTTAGCATGATTAGCCTTGTCGGTCTATTGTTCTAGACCATGCTACTTCGCCAGTTCTATTGAACTTGGTATAGACACTCCGATGTTCCCCCATGAAGACCGCTGGTAGCTAGCCCAGCATAAGTGGATAGCTTCCACTAAAAGCGTGAGCGTGGGCTGAACATCATCCAATTCTATGAATTCTATGTCTCAATCATGAGTGGCTGTAGCGGCAGTCCAGACATATCACGCTTTGACCCATGATCCGCTTGATTAATGCATGTGAATCTGAAAATCAATATTCTACTAAGCTTTGCTTACAGTTGCTATTTGACCTTTTTACAGGAAAAGATAAAGGAAAGTCACCTGCTGGACCTAGTTCTTAGGTCTTACAAGATCAAGATTGAAGTTTTCTATAGACCACTACTCAACAAACCCTTCGGTATTGATTGGCAGATGATAATTGTGGTGGTCTGGGTAGACTTGATTTGATTGTATGATGACATGCATTAGATTAGTCTCGTACCCTTTATAAGTTTAATTTGAAAATTATAATCTGAACTAAAATTATATTAAACTTATCCTAATGTTTGTACTTGTAATCTGAAATTCCGCAACTTAAATTACTCTATCTTAGTTATGATTGATATCGTGTTGCATAATGTGGGACCTAGACTCTGAGGACTGCCCTGTAAGGGGAGGTCTTCACAAGATGGTATCAGAGCCCATAGTTTGAGTGAATCAAGTATTACGAGAGTAATACTTGGTCTCAAACTGAAGCAATCCATATGTATCAATCATTTAGGTGGTTTGAACTGAGATAGGATGTACAGACTGTTAGGATGGGAAAAAGGGTACATAGATCTAAGTCTATAAACTGATAGTTAAATGATTTTATTTTTCAGTAAAGATGTCAGGATCAGGTGATATTCCCAACAACATGACCCCGCAACAAATGTTTGAAATGATGCAACAACTATTAGCCCAACATACTGAACAACAAAATAAGAATATGCAAGAACAGCTTCAGGCTAGAGATGAGGCCAAAGCAAAAAGAAGCGCTGACAAAAAGAATAAAAGAAAAGATAAACAAATCCAGAATGATGAATCTGATTCTAATAACTCTACCCCGAATGTCCAAATTGAGCAGCCGAAAGGCTGTAAGTTCAAGGATTTTAAAGCAAGCGGTGCCTTAACTTCGAGGGTACAGTCAATCCAATTCAGGCGATGGATTGGATCAGTCACACTGAAGAAATCTTCAGAATCTCCGATTGCTTGGAGTCAAAGAAAGTGAGTTATGCATTTGCTCTGTTCGTGGGTGCTGCCCGTGCCTGGTGTAAGACCCAGAGAAGTATTTATGGCGAGGAGATCATCCAGACTCTAGAATGGGACCAGTTTCTTGAAATGTTCAACGCGAAGTATTGTCCTGCTGATCAACAAGACAAGATGGAGGTTCAACTGATGCAGTTAACCCAAGGCACCAAGACTGTAGACGAGTACGAGCACGAATTCTCACGGCTTTGTGGATATTCTTCCTATCAAGTAGCTACTGAAGAAAGAAAGATGAACCGATTTCGTGGAGGACTTAACCCGAGATATCGACACCCAATGAGCGCGATAAAGTATAATTCTTATCTTGAAATGGTTGAAGCGGCAAGGCAGATTGAGAGGGGATATTTAGAGTACGGCGATCAACTCTACGCTCCATCAACGAACCCGACTTGTCCATCTCCTCCAAAGAAGCAAAGATTCGGCAGATTCTTCAAACCAAATAAATCTCAGACTCAGCAACCTCAGCAGTCTCAACAGTACAGCTCGCCACAAAAAGCTCAAGCTTACTCGCTTACAAATGAACCACGATTCTGCAAGAGATGCAGAAAATCGCATATGGGATTGTGTAATCCAGACGACGTCACGTGTTATGTGTGTAGCAGGATCGGTCATAGTAGAGAAGAGTGCCCCCAACGAGGTCTTGGTTGTGCTAAATGCGGAAAGCGTGGACATTTCAGGTATCAGTGCCACAGTGGACAACGAGGTCAATCACAGTCATCAGCTGGAGGTTCTACAATGAAAAGCTCAGCCGCAACTCCAACTATTAGGACCCGTGCCTTCCAAATAACGGCGGAGGAAGCGAAAGAAACCCCGGATGTGGTTACCGGTACGTTTTTACTAAATTCAATACCTGCGCGTGTGTTATTCGATTCCGGTGCAAGCCGTTCATACATCTCGACTACTTTTGCGCAAAGATTATCTAAGTTTCCTTCGAAGCTTCCTGTTATACTTGATATAGAGACAGCCAGTAACAATTACGTTATGGCTGATTCCGTTTACCGAAATTGCACATTATTTTTCAATCACGTTGTGTTCAACCTCGACGTTATCCCGATTCCGTTAAAGGAGTTCGACGTCATCATCGGTATGGATTGGTTAACGAACAACGAGGCTAAAATCGTCTGCAACCGCCGAATCATCCGAATCAATACTTCAGATGGCCGAGTGTTAGAGATCAAAGGCGACAAGCGTAAAGGTGCTCATTGTTTTATATCGGTTGAGAAAGCGCGTAAGTATCTTTCAAAGGGTCACGAATCTTATCTTTGTTATGTCTCGTCTGAGTCTACCTCGGAATCCAATAAGAAATCTGTATCTGATATTCCGATCGTCTGTGAGTTCCCAGACGTATTCGCTGATGACATTTCTGGAGTGCCACCGGAACGACAAGTTGAATTCAGGATTGACTTAGTTCCTGGTGCGGCTCCCATCGCTAAAGCCCCATACAGACTTGCTCCTGCAGAAATGCAGGAAATGTCAAAGCAACTGCAAAATCTGTTAGAGAAGGGATTTATCCGATCGAGTTCATCTCCGTGGGGTGCACCTGTCTTGTTCGTAAAGAAGAAAGACGGAACTCTCCGAATGTGCATCGACTATCGTGAATTGAATAAAGTCACAATCAAGAATAAATATCCTCTGCCCAGAATCGATGATCTATTTGATCAGCTACAAGGAGCCAGCTACTTCTCAAAAATCGATCTTCGTTATGGGTATCATCAGCTGAAAGTTAAAGATGAGGATATTCCAAAGACAGCCTTCCGAACAAGATATGGTCATTACGAGTTTCTCTTAATGCCTTTCGGTTTAACGAATGCACCAGCGGCGTTCATGGATCTCATGAATCGCGTGTGCAGACCAATGCTGGATAAGTCAGTTATCGTATTCATAGACGATATTCTGACTTACTCCAAAACGGAGGCTGATCATGTTGTTCATCTACGTCAATTGCTAGAGTATTTGAGAAATGAAAGACTCTATGCAAAATTCTCAAAGTGCGAGTTTTGGCTCAGACAGGTAAAAATCTTACATAGTTTCGAGTAATTTCTTAAAGCGTTCGTTGTTTCAAAACTTGAATTCTACTTTGATTTCTTTATAGATTCAATTCCTTGGCCATGTTGTATCTGGCGAAGGCATCTCCGTTGATCCATCCAAAGTCGAGGCCGTTCAAAAATGGCAAACGCCTTGCAATGCCTCTGAAATCAGAAGTTTCCTTGGATTGGCCGGTTACTAGCGGCGATTCATTAAGGACTTCTCAAAGATTGTTGTGCCACTTACGATGCTAACACGAAAGAATACACCTTTCGTATGGGCCGATAAACAGCAAGAGGCATTCGACATTCTGAAACAGAAGCTTATTCAAGCGCCGATCCTAGCCTTACCAGAGGGCAATGATGACTTCGTCATTTATAGCGATGCATCTGGTACAGGTTTAGGTTGTGTCCTCATGCAAAGGGGAATGGTCATTGCCTACGCTTCAAGGCAGTTGAAGGATTACGAGAAAAGTGCACCAACTCATGATCTTGAGTTGGCTGCTGTTACCTTTGCATTGAAAATTTGGCGGCATTATCTTTATGGTACTCGGTGTGAGCTTTACACCGACCATAAAAGCCTTAAACATCTGTTTACTCAAAAGGATCTGAACATGAAACAGCGTCGGTCCTTGGAGCTTATCAAGGACTATGATTGCGAGATCCTATATCATCCCGGCAAAGCCAATGTGGTCGCGGATGCATTGAGTAGAAAAGTCTATCCGAAAAAGTGTTGCTATGCCCTGACTCCAATTGTATTCTCTTCTGATCTCATTGAAAATATTAAATCTGCTCAAGCTGAAGCATTGAAAGAAGAGAACATCTGTTATGAAAATCTCAAAGGGGAACTTCAATTTCTATCTATGAATCATTTGGGACTTCAATGTCTCAAGGGAAACCGAATCTGGATTCCTAAATATGGTTCTATCCGCATCACTCTTCTATCTGAAGCACATCAGTCCAAGTTATCCATTCATCCTGGCAGCTCAAAGATGTACTTCGATCTGAAAGCTGATTATTGGTGGCCAGGAATGAAGAAAGACATCGGTCAATTCGTTGAAAGCTGCATAGTATGTCAAATGGTTAAGGCAGAACACCAGAAGCCCTTCGGGGATATGCAACCACTGCCAGTTCCTGAGTGGAAGTGGGAGCATATAACCATGACTTTGTCACGAAATTGCCAAAGACCAAGAGACAACACGACTCCATCTAGGTAGTCGTGGATCGATTAACAAAGTCAGCACATTTCATACCGATGAAAGAGACATACTCTCTTGATAGATTGGCACAGATGTACATCACCGAAGTTATTTCACGTCACGGTGTGCCAAAATATATCGTCTCTGATCGTGATAGTCGTTTCACTTCGAGATTTTGGAAAGCACTGCAAGACGGGATGGGTACTCGAATCTCAATGAGTACAGCTTATCACCCTAATGCAGATGGCCAAAGTGAACGCACTATCCTAACTCTGGAAGATATGCTCCGTGCCTGCATTCTTGATCTGGGTGGTAACTGGGATGACCATTTACCTTCGGTTGAATTCTCATACAACAACAATTATCATTCCACGATTAAGATGGCTCCTTTTGAAGCTTTATACGGACGAAAGTGCAGAACTCCCACCTGTTGGCGTGAAACAGGTGAATCACCTTTAGCAGGTCCGACACTTCTACAGTTGACTCATGATAAGATTCAACTTGTCAGAAGGAACATCTTAGAAGCTCAAAGCAGGCAAAAGTCGTATTATGATAATCGTCACAGATCGATCAGTTTCGCAGTTAACGATTGGGTGATGCTGAAAGTATCTCCAATGAAGAATGTGGTCCGGTTCATAAAGAGGAACAAGCTAGCTCCGAGATTCATCGGCCCGTTCAATATTGTTGAAAAGATAGGAAATCAATCTTATCGTCTTGAACTGCCAACTGACTTAGCTGGAATACATCCTGTATTCCATGTTAGTCATCTACGAAAGAGTCTAGCTGATGAAAGAGAGGTACAGATACCACACGTTAATGTGCAAATTGATGAGAAGCTTCGAGTGGTTGAAGAGCCAGAATGTATTCTGGACTCGAAGACCAAAAAGCTTCGTAATAAAGAGATACAGATGGTGCTCGTCCAGTGGAAACACCACAAGGGTTTGCATCAGTCTTGGGAATCAAAAGATGTTATGAAAGCTACGTATCCGAGTCTGTTCGAACATAACTTCGGGGACGAAGTTTGTGCGTGGTGGAGCCCATTCTGTAACAACCTAACTTTTGATCAATCATGTAACGCTTGATTTTGATATAATAATGTAATTTTGTTATATTATTTAGGTTGCAAATATTAATTAGGAATGAAAATTTAATTAAGCAAATATGATTTTAAATTATATCTATGATATAATTAAAATGAGTAAAACAAAAGAGATGTAAAATACAAAAGTATAGTGGGTTAAACTACAAATATAACTAAGTTACATATATTAACTAATATAATGATCATTTAAGATCATTGATGCAAAAATACTCTCTCTCTCTACTCTCTCTCTCATCTCACGGCCATCCTCCAAAATTGATCAAAATTCTCATAAATTTTCCATTAATTGAAGAATCAATACAAGTGAAGGTTACAACAATCACCATTCATCATCAAACTACAAAGATTCAAGGTAATCTTTAGTTAAATTTTGAAGTTGTATGTATTTTGGTTCGGTTTATATAAAAACCGAAACCTATGATTAAAACAAGAAATTTATGTGTTGCATGTATGAAATTTTACTAGAATATGATGAATCTAAGTTAATAGAAGTCATATAAACACAAATGGTGGGTTGAATCATTCAAATAAAGAAGAAATATGTAATTTTTGAAAAGTTAGTGTTCTTGACAAAAACAGTATAATTTGGATGATCTTGCTATTTTTATGATGTTTTTGATGGGGAAAATGATATAAAATCAACCTAATAATGATAATATAACATTATCTTAAGTTGCATCTTAATAGAAATAACTTGTTATAAATTTTATGAAAAATCCGTATGCATAAAGTTAAGAAAATGAAGAACAAAATCTGGGAAATTATGAATGTGTGGGATCCGAATTCGGCTGAGTCCGAATTCGGATAAGAAGCACCAATTCGGATCCCTTTTGTCTCGGACCCTATGATTCGGTTGTAATACTCATTTTCGGATCCCATTTCATACCTAATTCGGATCACTCATTTTTGGTTCAGCCCGGTCCGAATCCGGGTGTTTGGTCCGGGTTGGTCCGAATCCGGATGACCAATCCGGATGGTCCGAAATTAAAGGATCCGAATCCGAGCCATTGATTTTAATATTTTAACATCACAAATAAATATTATTTTATAAATACAAGAACCATGAATAAATGATATTAGTGATTTAAAGATTGATAAAGCAACATGAATATGTATATATATATATATATATATATATATATATATATATATATATATATATATATATATTAATGAGTTATCCGTAATCAGATCAGATAATATAATGATTTAAAAACTTAAAGCTAATGATACGGTATGATAAATTCTGGTCAGGTTCAGTTAAATCCTGAACACAGAGTTAAAGATACTGAAAGTGGGTCACTGATTAGAAAAGTAAAGCCAGAGATCAGATAGATCAAGATTAAAGATAAATCCTGGGATAACTCAGGTGCTGGATTATAAATCAGCTTGAAGCGACCAAGAAACTGTGAGTTATAGATATTCAGTTTTTGCATGCTAGACTTCCGATTGAGATATATTGTTGATGATAGATCATTTGACATTCATTAATGCTCAGCTGGATTGTGACCTGTGCACACCATGGTTCGGTGATGCCCTGTGGATCATGATGGCTATTTGACTTATCACTTCGCATGACATTGTATTTATAATTCAGTTCAGATATTGCTATGAGTTTATTGCTATCATGACCTTGATGACTTATGCTTTCATTATTACTCGCATCTTTGACATATTGATTCAGCTTTGCATGATTAGCCTTGTCGGTCTATTGTTCTAGACCATGCTACTTCGCCAGTTCTATTGAACTTGGTATAGACACTCCGATGTTCCCCCATGAAGACCGCTGGTAGCTAGCCCAGCATAAGTGGATAGCTTCCACTAAAAGCGTGAGCGTGGGCTGAACATCATCCAATTCTATGAATTCTATGTCTCAATCATGAGTGGCTGTAGCGGCAGTCCAGACATATCACGCTTTGACCCATGATCCGCTTGATTAATGCATGTGAATCTGAAAATCTATATTCTCACTAAGCTTTGCTTACAGTTGCTATTTGACCTTTTTACAGGAAAAGATAAAGGAAAGTCACCTGCTGGACCTAGTTCTTAGGTCTTACAAGATCAAGATTGAAGTTTTCTATAGACCACTACTCAACAAACCCTTCGGTACTGATTGGCAGATGATAATTGTGGTGGTCTGGGTAGACTTGATTTGATTGTATGATGACATGAATTAGATTAGTCTTGTACCCTTTATAAGTTTAATTTGAAAATTGTAATCTGAACTAAAATTATATTAAACTTATCCTAATGTTTGTACTTGTAATCTGAAATTCCGCAACTTAAATTACTCTATCTTAGTTATGATTGATATCGTGTTGCATAATGTGGGACCTAGACTCTAAGGACTGCCCTGTAAGGGGAGGTCTTCACACCGTCAACCCGTTAACGAGGATTCCGCACTCGTTGACGGTCTCACGTCTAGATAGATCTGTAGTGTCAAGACCTTACATCTTTTCTGTGAATGTTTGTAGGTATGTTTTACGTATATGCTAGTATACTGAAGTTATGGTAAACTTTGCAGGTTGTCCCTCGTAATTATTATTCCAATTCACATCACCAAGAACTTCATGACTTTGCCCAGTATCAAGGTTCTTTTAATTTTCTGTCTAGCTATATAGTCCTTCATAAATATTAAATTTCATAAATCCCCTGATTTTCAGTTTCAATTTGTACATAAGTTCCTTTCATTTTGGGTGTCTGGGGACGCAATGGTCAGGGTAAATCTTCCCAATGTGAAATTGTCTTTGCCAAGATGGGAATCACGTAAGTCTTTATTAAATTTTATAATCTCTAATTTATATTTGACAAGGACATATGTGCTTCGAAATTTTATGGATCCATGATCAAGCTATGTTAACTTGGTTTTGCAAATATTACGGGTCTCATAAAAAATATTGAATTTGAAATTAGCACTAGCACAAAAGGTATCAATTTTTTCTTTCAAAAAGCGATTCCAGCCTCTTTCATCTTTAGGTAGTAGTCTGTGTAATTTCTTCATTGTCCAATTAGGTTGTTTAATGTTTCATCTTTCTGTTTCCATTGTTTAAATCATGCATGTAGCTGAAACTTGACTTTAGGTTTGAATATGCATCATGTTCTCCTTACGAAATTGCTATGTTTTTTGAAAGAAAAATACGATTTCCCTAATGGTGTAAAATCTTGGGTGCTATGTCATGATCATTGGTTTTAATACCAGGAACGAAACAAATTATATTTGGCATATGTCATGATCATTGGTTTTAATTGGAGTTTTTTGCTTGATGGGTGTTTTATTTTAAATCATGTTTACCAAATGGGTGTTCTTTGAAACATAATTACCATATGGGTGTAATTTTCAATCTAAGCTATTTTTACTTTTTTACTGCATCTTAAACTGAGTTTTTACTGCTTTTTTAATCTGTTTTTTTTAACTTTTTTACTATTTTTTTAAATTGATTTTTATTATTTTTAATGCATTGTAATACTGCTTTTTTAAACTTTTTTTTGTTGTTTTTAACTGTTTTTTCTGTTTTTAAACTGTATTTTACTACAATGTGATACCGAATATTTCAATGTTTTTGTTGTTTTTAAACTGTTTTTTACTGCATTGTTTTTTTGATGTTTTTAAACTGTTTTTTACTGCACTGTTTATTTTTACTGTTTTTACTCCACTGTAATACTGCTTCATATTGTTTTTGTTATCACTTATAATTTAGAAAACACACTAACGATATTGTATATATTGTACGTGTTTTCATATGTTGCAGGTTAGCTACTTTCTTTTGACATATGCAAAGTGATCAATAGAAGAAGAGTTGTGCATGATAAACGTCGGTTTCGTATGAAAGAAATTACAAGAAGAGGAATTGAATATGTATTCCCAAGATTGTAATTTACTTTGTTGTTGTATCGCTTATACATTTGATCGATGATTCTTATTTTGGTTGTAGATGTTTATATACTTGAAATATTTTTTGATCGATATGTTATGAAATGATATTACTTTTGTTAAATTGAATTGTATGTAGAAAACTATCACGAAGCAATTAAATAAATATTTGTATTTGCATTAAATTTAAAAAAATAATGAATGTGTTTCTTTTGTCTAGAAAATATTGCATTTATGTTATTTAAAACAATAATAAAGTGTTGCAATAGATTGATGATGGTGTTGTGTAAGGTCACCTCTGTCACGGATCTAATCTTGACGCGATGCCTTACAACGAGTGCGGAATCCTCGTTAGTGGCTTAATGGATCGATCACACACGGAAACCGGAGATGAACACTATGATAGCCGCTACAACGAACGACCCGACACGTGTATTTCTCTGAAAGACTCTCTGAAATCACTCTAGCTCGTACGTGCAAGAATACAAGCTCTGATCACGAATTTCTTCAAAAGTCTAGTAATGAAACGGATTAACACATAATTATAGGATTAGGTTCGAACTTAACAGATTAAGTTCGTTTAGGCTGTTGGGAAATAGTCTAAGTAGTTCAAGCTGTTTGTTAGACTTCTCAAACTGTTAGTAGAATTTCTTTGTATGTACAAAGTTCATGCTGTTAGTTGAAGAATATCGAGCTGCTAGTGTAAAAGTTCAAGCTGCCAGAGTAAAACAACTCAAGTTGCTCTGTTCAAGCTGTCAAGTGATTCAAGCTGCTCAACAGTTTTACAAACAGAAAGTGCTGATTTTCAGGAAAAGATATCTACACGAAGATTCCAGCATATCTACTATCAGAGAAGTCATAGTCCTTCAAGGAAACAAATCAAGAAGCAATATAAATACATAGAATAGGTCTTTCTATGAGATAGGAGTTTTTCTGCATATTCAAGATTGTAATTGCTTTTTGTTTGAGTTTTCATAAGCCTCTAAGGTTGTAAAACCCTAAGAACAGTTTGTGTTCTTCGTCTAATCAAACAAATTAGAGGTGATTGTGTAAGGTCTACCACTGCAAGATCTATCTAGACACGGATCCGTGAACGAGTGCGGAATCCTCGTTGACGGTTAGACGGACAACTCCCAACCACGAAACACGGAGACTATTAGACGCTGAACGAACGACACACGAACGATCCTACGAACTAATTCTCTCCGAAACAGCACTCACCTAGCTGATAAACTCGAGATCGCCTTAAGCTTAATTCCTCAAGAATTCTGCTAAAAGTCTGCTAATGACTCGAGTCTATCCCTAATTATAGACCCTGATTCGAGTCTGATGTGGGCCAAACTCGAATCTGGCCCAAGGCCCATTCGAGTCTGTCCACAAGGACACTCTCGAATCTAGCCTTCATTCGAATCTAAGGCTACATTCGAATCTATCTCAGATTCGAATGTCTACCTTTGTGTAATTCGAATCTAGCCAAATCACTTAAACACTTAAGTGATGAAACTTATGTTTTACTTATGTTTGAGTTAATCTTTGACCTTTATGTTTGAACTTCTTGTAATATGTTACATCAAGTTCAAACACACAATCAATAACAGACAAACACATATAAACATATATATCCAAACACTTGTTAAAATCACAATGCAATATCAATTAGACTGCTATCGTCACACAGGATGTACCAACAGACTCCCCCTTGACGATAGCTTCTAATAAATCACACAATTGATTTAAGAACTTTGTTTATTTATTGATTCAAAATACTACCAGCATACAAACCTTTCTCGACACATACCTTGACTACATTTTCATACTTACTTGCTTCACCGTCCATATGTGTGTCACTGGAGATCTTACAATTATACAAAATCTGAAGATCTTCTTTAGAGAGGTTTACCAGGTGAAGCGGTCGTAGACTCTAAGAATGACTTTTTCTTCAAAATCCTCCATAACTGCTTCCCCGATCTCAGTATCGGCGTACCACCAATGTAGATTCTGCAAAACATTCTGTGGCATTCGCTTTAGAGGCACCTTTCTCAGACATCTAGCTGGTTTATAATGAATTCTCATCCACGGTCGTCCAGTTAGAGGATCGATACGTAACGGATCCTCTACTCTTCTTCCGACCCTTGGATTCAAACGCTCGAATTTCCTTGATCTCCCCTCCTTTCTTATGATCCTTTCAATTACGCTCGCATAGGGATCATTGCCAATGTTTATCAAATCTTTCCATGCTAGCGCAGTGATTTCGATCTTTGGCAGGGAGTCGAACGCTTTTAAAGTTCGCCTCATGTACTGAAGCCCGTCTTTCCTTTTAATTACAAATAGCTGCAGTTCTCTATCAAAGAACCAGCTTAATATGCGTTCGGACAGCTTCCCAGTACCCGACACTTTAATTGTCTTCTTAAGCTTTAACTCTTTCTGTTCAGCCCTGAACCATAGCTTTCTTTTTTCTTCATTTGTTAGGTCTCTCGCAGGTTCTACTGTTGATGGCTGAGGATTTAACGCAGCATTTACTATATCTACATTGACAATAGTATTTCCATCAATCACGTAAGTATCTGTGATAGGATTCTGCTGCACAACTATCTCGTCAGCTTCATCATCCTCATCAGCGATTACCTCATCATCTGAACGCCAGTCAACTATTTCTTCCGGCACAAACTCGCCTTCTTCCAGTTCTTCATCTTCATTATCAAAACCTATATCCATAGGATCATCATCAAGATCCATAAGAGCGTCTATCATTTCACTGATCTCAAACTCTGTAGGCTGTTTTGATGAACTAGTTTCTCCCATTTCTCCTTCACCTTGACTAGGCTCCCCCTGAACTTGTGTAGCTTGAGCTGCAGGAAAATCCACAGGCTCATTCTCCTTACGTGCACTGGGATCATTGCCTTCGTCATCATCCTCTCTGCGCTGGACCTCCTGATCCCTACAACTTGTCTCCCCCTGAGCTTGTAGATTTTTCATGAGCTGCTCAAGGAGGGACCTTGAGACGTCCTTGTTGAATTAATGATATAATTGTAGCAATCACCAAGATCGACAAACAACCCAATGAATAATCATGATAATTGAAATTGAATACTTAAATTAGAATTAAGCATATCCACACTAAAGCAATAGAATACATGTCTACAGTGATAAAAGTCTAACTATTACATCAACATAATTGTTTTAGAAGTAGAAATCCCAGCCCAAAGCTATTACATTCAAGTACCAATAGCTACTAAGGTCTCCGGGATATTGATTTGATATGCTTAAGATGAAGGTCCCGCTACACTCTTGCCTTTGCCTGTAAACAATGTGAGTCAACAGTAAGCTAAATGCTTAGTGAGATAACAGATTATGCATACAACAAATATTTCTTTACAAACAATGCTTAACCATGGGCAGTGTAAGCCCCATGTATGTGAATATCGGCAGTGTAAGCCTCAGTGTATGTGAAAACCATGCAGTGCAAGCAGGGGTTGGCAGTTCAATATGCTGATCGGGGATGTGCTGAACCTGATGGGATACGAGTGGGATGACCAGTCCCCGACAGTGGCCTGCTGTCAGCCCCAGTCCAGGTCGCATCAGATTATGAAGTAATGATCATGCAGTGCAAGCATGATGTAAATAGATGCACTTTCAAATGAACGCAAGCTACATGTGTGTTACATGTCAAGTACGAGTGTGCATCATAACAACAAATCGTTTCATGAGTGCCAAATGAAGTATATGAACAACGTGAACATGCCATTGAATGTATAAACATGAATGAAAAAACAATAAATGTTCGAATGACAATCTGTTACTCACAGTGATTGGTTTTGTGACTTGATCCTGAATCAATGTGTGTTTTGATAACACCACAATGATCTGTAATGTAAGTGTAATAGTGATGTAATGTCAGTAATTGCTTAAAAAAAATTGTATTCTGTAATTTTAAATGTAATTGGGTTCTGAATTCGGACCACATCCGAATTCGGATGGTCCGAATTGCAATTGGTCCGAATTTGGGGTGATGGTCCGAAGTTGGTTGGATCCGAATTGGGGTCCGAAACTGGTATAGTCCGAAATTGGTCCTTGGTCCGAATTTGGTATGATCCGAAATGGGTGATCCGGATTGGTAGGGTCCGAAATACAATTGGTCCGAACACACTATTGATCCGGATTGGGACGGTGTCCGAATTGGGATAGGACCGAAATAGGGCAAGGTCCGAAATCATTGTAAGTCTGAATTGAGTATGGTCCGAATTGAGGTTGAGTCCGAACTAGGGTGATGATCCGAATTCGGATGGATCATCATCCGAGTTCATACTTAGAAAATTTTCTAATATTTTCCAGAATTATGTTTTTGACCATTTTTGCATGTTTCTGAGTCTAATATTGCAAATGTGAACTTATATACACTATATTAACTTATATCATCATATTTATGCATCAAAACAACCCATTTATGTCCATTTTTCTACATGTCTCGAAGAACACACACTAAAACACACACTTAATTCCAAAATCACACTTAGACTTCGAATCTGATTCTGAATTTTGGTACACTACAACATATATGCTCGATTTAAACATTCCCATCATAAATTCCAACATGCATTAACATTTGCTACATAAATCTTATGATTCGGTTTCTATAAAAACCGAACCAAACATATCAAAATTTCGTAAATTTGGTTGAATGTTACCTTGATTTGATACTTGCAGTTGCTATAGTTCCTTAATTGCTACTTGTTTCCAAATTTTTGCACCTTAATTTGATGATTTTCTTGTGTTCTTGAGTTGGATCCGAGAGAGAGTAGAGAGAGAGAGAAACCGGTAGAGAGAGAGTGTAGTGAGAGAGTGAGAATGAAGAAATGAAGAGTTTCCTTTCTTTTATTCTTTATTTTGACTCATTTGCACAATATACCCCTCAACTTTGTATTTTCTTACTTAACTAATAATATGATCAAGATTTGCTTAAATTATAATAATCATCCAAAAGTACAACAATTAAGTCTTTAAAATCGTAAATTACATATATTTGAAATTTGGGATGTTACAGCATGGGCTCCACCACGCCTATACTTCGTCCGCGAAGTCATGCTGCATTAAACAGACTTGGGTACTTAGTCTTAATGTCTTCTTCCGATTCCCAAGTGTGATTAGCTCCCCGATGATGCTTCCACTTGACCAGCACCATCCTGATAATTCTTCCGGCAAGTCCAAATGATAGGACTAATTACCAACTTTTTCTAGTATCTTGAAGGGTCCTATGAACCGAGGTGATAACTTTCCTCGCTTTACGAATCTCGTGACTCCCTTCATTGGAGAAACCTTCAAGTAGACCCAATCATCTTTTTGAAATTCTATCGCTTTGTGTCGGCGATCATGATAGTTCTTTTGTCGATCTTGTGCCGTTTTCATGTACTGCCGTATGAGTTGGATCTTTTCATTCGTTTCTTGCAACAACGCTGGTCCGGCGATAGGAGTTTCTCCTGTTTCCCTCCAACAAGTTGGAGTCCTACACTTTCTGCCATACAGGAACTCGAACGGTGCCATCTTGATAGTGGAATGGTAACTATTGTTGTAGGAGAATTCAACCAATGGGAGGTGATCGTCCCAGTTACCACCCAAATCCTTGACACACGCTCTGAGCATGTCTTCGAGAGTTAAGATTGTTCTTTCACTTTGCCCGTCCGATTGAGGTCTATAGGCAGTACTCATTGCGATACGAGTACCAAGACCGTTTTGCAAAGCAGTCCAGAAATTGGAAGTGAATCTACTATCTCGGTCGGAGACAATAGACTTAGGCACACCATGCCTAATAACGATTTCGTTTACGTAGCTCAAGATAGTTCATGCATTGTTTATTTTATCCAACTTTGAATGCACCCTCAGTAACTTTTGACCTTTTACCTAAGTAAAAATTAAACTAAACTAAAATAAAATAAAATAAACCAAAAAAAAATAAAATAAAATAAAATTTTAACCAAAAAATTTATTCTAGACTTAAGCTAAACTTAAAGAATTTACAAGCTAAGCTAAATACTAAACAACATATTTTTGATGAGTATAGTCTAAGAGAGGTTCAATCAGATAGCGATGTCCGATACTAACTTTCAGTACTTAAACTTTCACACTTAGGAATTTTTGATTCCTTTGATTGTTTGTCGTGACATACCTATTTAGCCGATTGTTGGTATTGTACCCCGTTAAACATTCTACATTTCGGAATATCCCTTGGCCTTTTTATTTATCAGGAAATTATCTTACGTGTCTCAGACATAGACATACTTTTATGATCAAGGCACACAGACAAAGATTCTAACTTGTTGGTATTTGCAAACATTCTTTAAAAGACAAACATCGGACACAGGTCTGTATTTTCATACAACAAAGTGTCTTAGTTCGACTTAAGGTTTATTTTTAAAGTTAGCAGACAGCGGTGACAGGTCTGTACTGACGTACAACAAAGCGACGTATCTGCTAACCCGAATCTAAACAGAGACAACAGGTCTGTACTTACGTACAACAGAGTTGCATGTTTTCGACTCTCAGTTACATAAGATATTTCTATTCTTTCCATTTTCAGATGTATATGATGTTGCCATACATCCCCAGAAAGTTTGCATACCTCATTTAGGCTCAAAGTTTGTATGTCTTGTACATAAAAATTAAGACCGATTGGTCGTACATCTAAGTTAGTGACACGCTTGACTTTTTCTAGATTATTTTATTAGCCTTGAGATTCCCTAGATGCATTATGCCTACCAACACATCAGACTAAAATAAGGTATTACACTTAGAATTAGTTGCATTATGTGTGAAAGCCTAAATACTTAGAGTCTGTAACAACGGTGCTAATTTTCGTCACTTTGAACCTATGTATCTAAGACTTAACTCTTTTTCTGATATTCTCTTTTTTTGTATTTTTATAATTTTCTCTCTTTTTT
Organism: Centrapalus pauciflorus; assembly: GCA_020465985.1. NCBI lineage: Eukaryota > Viridiplantae > Streptophyta > Magnoliopsida > Asterales > Asteraceae > Centrapalus > Centrapalus pauciflorus. The sequence continues at coordinate 305,856 of JAANYP010006319.1, read as the reverse complement.
CTTTTGTTTTTCATAGAAAAAGCAGTAAAATAAGCTAACCTACTAACCTACTATAAATAGAAACTTACTAAAAATAGAAACTTTCCGAAATTAGCAGACTACTGTAAAGAAAGAAATACTAAGACTCTACAATAAAATAAACTTACTACTACTAAGGTCAAATTACTCTGGGTTGCGCATTCCATTCAGTTGAATTAAATACTCAAACCGTGTCTTATCAAACGCTTTGGTAAATAATCTGCATTATTATCTTCAGTTGCCACTTTTACCAGTTTGATTAAGTTCTTTTCAGCACAATCACGAATAAAATGATGCCTAATGTCTATGTGCTTTGTTTTATTATGCTTCACTGGATTATTTGTTATAGCAATTGTAGATTGATTGTCTATCCTAATTGGAGTTTGAGTGTAAGCCAAACCGTAATCCCGCAATTGTTGTTGTATCCACAGAACCTGTGAGCAGCAACTACCAGCAGCAACATACTCGGCCTCGCACGTTGACACGGCTACCGACGTTTGTTTCTTGCATTGCCAGGACACCAGTCTCCCTCCTAGGAACTGACAACCTCTAGTCGTTGATTTGCGCGTCAAGATGCATCCTCCGTAGTCAGAATCTGTGAACGCCTCCAACTCTAGATCTCCCTCCGCGTGATACCAAAGTCCCAGCTTCGGTTTCGACTTGAGGTATCGTAGAATCCGCTTCACAGCTTTCATATGCGTCTCCTTTGGATTCGCTTGAAACCTTGCACAAATACAAACAGCAAACATAATATCAGGTTTGAAGCAGTTAAATACATAAGTGACCCAATCATGGCCCGATATAAAGTCGGATCCACATCGGTATCACTTTCAGTACCCGGCCCGAGATTGTGATTCACTTGAATCGGCGGGCTGAAATGGGCAGTCAACTTTGTTCCTTCCATCCCGAAACGCTCTAATATGTCGTAGACATACTTCGTCTGATGGATAAACATTCCTTCCTTCTTCTGGTCAACTTGTAACCCCAAAAGAAATTCAACTCTCCCATAGCACTCATCTCGAACTTAGACTTCATCACCTTCTCGAAATCTTTGCACATCTGTTCGTCTGATGATCCAAAAATGATATCATCGACGTACACTTGTACCAAGATAAAGTGATTACCCTTCCTCTTCACAAACAGAGTACTATCTATCCTACCCCTTTCAAAACCATTTTCTAAAAGATGGTTGGATAAAGTCTCATACCACGCCCTAGGTGCCTGATGTAATCCATAAAGAACCTTATCTAAGCGATATACTCTATCAGGATATTTTGGATCTGTAAATCCGGGCGGTTGTTCTACATACACCAACTCCTTCACTTTCCCATACAGGAAAGCACTCTTAACATCTAGTTGATATACCTTAAAGCCTTTGAAGGAGGCAAACGCTAGAAACAACCTAATGGCTTCCAGCCTTGCTACTGGTGCAAAAACCTCGTTGTAATCGATTCCCTCCTCTTGGTTGAAACCCTTTACAACTAACCTCGCCTTGTTGCGCGTGACTATACCCCGATCGTCTCTTTTGCACTTAAAAACCCATTTGGTTCCTATGGCAATCTCCCCTCGAGGTAACGGAACTAACTCCCACACTTCTAGTTTCCTAAATTGCGAAAGTTCTTCCTGCATCGCTTCAACCCAGGAGTTGTCCTTAAGTGCCATTTGCACATTCTTAGGCTCTACTTGCGATATGAAACAAGAATAGAGACATGTGTGATATGCCTCGGAGTCGTTTATCATCGACAACAACACAGTGTTGTTATTTACACTACTCCGAGTCCTCACACCCTCGTTAGGATTTCCTATGATGCTTTCTATTGGATGGTTCTTGTTAATCCTAGAGGTCTCTATATCATCAACTCTTAGATTATCTCCTAAGTTGGATCCTATTTCACCTAATGGGGGAATAGGCTCAGCTTCTACATTTTCCTCCTCACGAAAATTTTCCTCAGAGTTGGAACTCGATGCTTGAGTCTGATTCTCAGTGGTAGGTGCCTCTTGATCAGCAACTTCTGGAGACCCATCTACAGTCGCAGTAGGCTCGGATGTAGATTCGAACGTGGTCCTCGGAAAGATTTGGCCTTCGTCATTTAGGTGCAACGTCGCCATGTCTTTTTCGATTGTACCTGCAGTATCATCCAAAGGAATGTTAAATGACTCAAACAATTTATCATAGTCAAATAACCATTCCGGACCAGTTTGGGGTTCATGTGTATAACTTGTGACTTCAATATTATACACAATCTCCACAGTACCACTCGTTTTGTTAAAAACCCGTTTGTCTGGTGAGTTTGGCACATAACCGAGGAAATATCCTTCGTCAGCCTTTTCACCAAACTTCGGTTGATGTTTTGTTCTTAAAAGTGTGCATGGTACTCCAAACGGTTCGAATCCAGTTAAGTTAGGTGGCCGTTTATTCAAAATTTCATAGCATGTTTTGTTCAATGATTTGACTGTAAGGACTCGGTTTAAAATGTGGCACGCGGTATTCACTGCCTCCCCCCAAAACATGGTAGGAAGCTTTGAATCCGAAAGCATAGTCCTTGCAGCCTCAATCAAAGTTCTATTTTTACGTTCGGCCACCCCATTCTGTTGAGGTTCATATGGTGCACTGAATTGATGCACTATGCCCTTTGATAGGCAATATACACCAATTACAGTGTTTTTGAATTCAGTCCCATTATCACTACGAATATGTTTAACCCTAGTTCCGTATGAGTTCTCCACTTGGTCCAAGAACCCGATGAGCTTTGCAGCCGTCTCGTCCTTCGTACCTAAAAAGAAAACCCAAGAAAAACGTGAGTAATCGTCAGTGATAACTAAGCAGTACCAACTACCTCCGATACTCCTTTTGTTGATTGGGCCGAAAAGGTCCATGTGCAACAAATCGAATGTTGAGGCTATGGAATTCTGCTTCTTGGACTTGTGTGTCTTCTTGTGCTGTTTGCCCTTCATGCACGGTAGACACTTGTCCTCGAACTGAAAACTCTTCAACGGGCACACCCTGCACCAGTCCATTCTTCGTTATGTAATTCATCTTCCTTAGGTGCAGGTGAGCCATGCGTCTGTGCCACAGTACGGATTCCGTCTCCGAAGCTTTTGATAGTAAGCAGATCGGACCCATCGAAGTTTCTGGCTTGTTCATATCGAGCATGTACAAGTCATTCTTCCTTGGCGCCCGCATCAATATCCAATCTTCAGGTATCTTGAATCCAGGCTTCAGCACTAACGCCTCAGTGTCAGTAAATAACACCGAGTTCTTCTTATCACAGATTTGAGATACACTAATGAGATTATGAACCAGTTTATCAACGTGATAAACTTGATCCAATGTAATCGTCCCATTAGTGACTTCTCCAGTTCCAGTGATATTTCCACCCTTGTTACCCGCGAATGATACGAATCCCCTATTACCCCCCTTGAAGTCTGTGAGTAGACTTCTTTCCCCCGTCATGTGCCTGGAGCAACCACTGTCGACGAACCACTTGTTGTTTGGACCGGTAGTTATCTCCTGCACATGAAAGAAAAGAGGTTAGTTATCACGGGGAACCCAAGCCATGACTGACTTGGTAATACCATTCTCGTCCACATACGTGAACTCTTTCAAGTACCCATCTCGCCTTTCAGGTGACTTGGGCCTTTGAACTGAATTCTGTTGTGGTGCCGAGTGATTTAAGTTCACTCTTTGCCTTGGTGTAGGCATTTGTTGTGGAGCTCTAGAATAATTCCTATTATATGGCATTTCAGACTGTGATCCCTGAGCTCTTACCGGTGCATATTGTCTAACTGGAGTATGTGACCTAACTGGAGTATGTGACCTGCTAGGTGTGGTGCTCCTATAGACTTGTTGTGGTGCTGACCTAGATTGATTATTGACACGATTCGGTGAATTTGTCCTAATCACGTCCTTAGGTCCAACCTTAACCGGTGTGTTTTTCACAACTTGTTTGGGTGCGGCCTGAACAGTTTTCTCGGTAGGTTGAGAACTACTGCTGCTTGCCACACTGGTTGAGGGCTTAACAGGTGTTGGATTCACTGTCTTAGGGGTAACATCGGCTTTCCTAAGTGGACAGTGAGAAGCAACATGCCCTTTCTCGTGACATCTGAAGCAAGACATCTTATCTATGGACTTTTTGGTAGTTCCCTTAGATCTAGGTGTCTCACTAGTGTCTACTTCCTTCGGTACAGCTATGATGTCTGTCTCGTCGACCTGGTCAGCCCATGAAATTTTCTGTTTTCCTGCAGGTGTTTCACTGGAGGAAGACAAAAATTTCACTTTCTAGACCTTGACGGTTGAGTCAGCCACCTTAGGTGCCTTTTCTACTATAGGCTCAGGTGTTGGTTCAGGTAGGTCCTCTAAGTCTACTGACTTGTCAGTTTTTTCCTGAGGCTGAGGCACATAGTTCGCATTGAACGGAGGAGGAATTTCGTGAAAACCTAGACCTACAGGCTTCTTAGACTGTCTTTGGGCATCTAAGACTTTCCCTAGATTGAGGCTCGAATTCCTAAACTTTTCCAGCTTGCTATTTGCCTCTGCTACCTTAACCTTGGTGTCTGCTAGCTCTATATCCTTGTCCTTAAGACTTTTTGTCAAGGCCTCTACGTGCTCATACATAAGTTCTATCCTAACACACTGCTCACTGAGTTTGTCTTTTAGAACTACTACGTCTTGAGCATCAGCCTTAAGCTTTTCTTTTAGATCTTGGTTGATATCATTTAGGCTAGCGTTTTCTATTTTTAAGATCTCATTTTGAGCAGATGTGGTTTTATGTGATTCTAAGACTAGATTTAACCTATCATTAGAAGTAGCACATAAATCACATAATTCTTGAAATAGAGAGTAAGATAGACTAACCTTAGAGTTATCAGATTCCACGTTGGCCATCTGAGCAGCAAACTCCAGCACTGTCTGATCATTCGCCTTCTCTACCCACATTGGACTGCTGTCCCGTGTAGTCTGCTCGTTCCCATCACACCCCGTTTCTGTGACTTCAGCCATGAAGGCTCTAGCATTCGACTCAGGATGTGAACTCCAATCATACGTGCCATCTAGCTGTCTATCTGAAGTGACATTAGATAGAAGACCCGCTAGATTGGCCTGTCCAGATGAGGAACTCGGAAGATATCGTTGTTGGGACTGATTTTGGTACTGTCCCTGATGCTGACTCTGTCCTTGGTATGTCTCTACCTTTGGTCTCTGACACTCCCTGGCGAAGTGTCCCAATCCCTGACAGTTGTAGCATTTCACCTTGGACTTATCAAGCCCGATCCCCTTGTTATTCATCTGCAAATTCCTTCCAGTTCTCTTAATGAATCTTTTAACCCTCTGGGTCACCATGGCCAGTTGCCACTTAAGATCCATTTCCTCTAAGTCATCAGGGTCGACCTGATCGTAATCTTCGTCCCATAGAGTAGGATCGTTTATCTTTCCCTGAACGCAGTTCCCGTAAGCGGCCACAAAAGAAGCAAGTAGATTCAGATGCTCTTCCGCTGACTTTGCGCTCATGGGCATCTTCGAATAGCTCTTACTTGTCGATGCCTGTTGGACTTGAGGTTGCAGTTCTTCCGATCTTCCTAATCCTAAGAACGCGCGAGTCAGTGAGTCTTCAGACTCTGCTGGTGATGACGTTTCTCCGGTGAAAAACGCTGTAGCAGTCTTCGAATCGGCTGTTACTGAAGATTTAGTTGTCTTTCCAAAATACATTGCTGGATTCTGGACTTGCTCGTAATCAGTCTCGGCCTTAATTAACTCGAAGTTATATGCCCTCAACGTTCCCACAACTTCAGCTTAATCATTGCCACGTACATAGCCCATTTGGCAGGTAGGGCATCAAGAAGCTTGTTGTTCTTGTCAGTGTCCGAATACTCAATTCCATGACTTTCAAGTTCCGTTATCAGATGATAGAACCTCGTGATATGTGAAGACTCTCTGACGGCCCTCAAACTCTTGTGTAGGTGGAATGTATCCTTCATCGATAAAAATCCACATTCGCATGTCATTGAAACGAGCGAAATCGGCAAACCTATCCTTCCACCAGTAGTAGTCCTCAAACCTCGTCAGTTTTGATTGAGAATTTGCCTTGCCAACCTCCTGGTCCATTTCGATAAACTTTTGCAAACTGGTCATCCTTTCAAAACTATTTGTATTCGAACTTAGGTAATTTAATGTAAGGTCTACCACTGCAAGATCTATCTAGACGCGGATCCGTGAACGAGTGCGGAATCCTCGTTGACGGTTAGACGGACACCTCTCAACCACGAAACACGGAGACTATTAGACGCTGAACGAACGACACACGAACGATCCTACGAACTAATTCTCTCCGAAACAGCACTCACCTAGCTGATAAACTCGAGATCGCCTTAAGCTTAATTCCTCACGAATTCTGCTAAAACTCTTCTAATGACTCGAGTCTATCCCTAATTATAGACCCTGATTCGAGTCTGATGTGGGCCAAACTCGAATCTGGCCCAAGGCCCATTCGAGTCTGTCCACAAGGACACTCTCGAATCTAGCCTTCATTCGAATCTAAGGCTATATTCGAATCTATCACAGATTCGAATGTCTACCTTTGTGTAATTCGAATCTAGCCAAATCACTTAAACACTTAAGTGATGAAACTTATGTTTTACTTATGTTTGAGTTAATCTTTGACCATTGTGTTTGAACTTCTTGTAATATGTTACATCAAGTTCAAACACACAATCAATAACAGACAAACACATATAAACATATATATGCAAACACTCGTCAAAAACACAATGCAATATCAATTAGACTGCTATCGTCACACAGGATGTACCAACATTCAACTTAAAATTTATTTAAAGAAAAACCCTTTTGAACTTACATAAGTACAAATTAATTTAAATTTAAATTCGTTTGAAATTAAATTCGAAGCTGCTTAAGTTCGAAATCAACAAATTCGAAGGTCTGACAAGTTCGAGGTTTCTAACAAATTCGAATACTAGCAAGTTCGAATCTCAACCAACTTCGAATAAAACCCTAAATCAAGTTCGTGAGTAGCGTATTTTCTGACAAGTTTGAATTTTCTGACAAATTCGAATAAACCGTAATACCCCCTATGTTCGAGTGCCACAAGTTCGAGAAACGGCCAAAAGTTCGATTTTTTTTCAAGTTTTCAGTTTAAACCAAAGTTTTTAGGATTAAAAACTATGATTTCGACTAAAATGATGAACTAATGTGAACTTTTCTCCGTTATCTTGCTTGTATAACTCGAAAAACCAATAAAAGATGTGATTTTTCCGTCCAAAACGCCAAGAAACCAATAATTGTGATTATGAACACGAAAAACACGATGAACACCCTTATGGCTCTGATACCACTTGTAAGGTCACCTACCTACGGATCTTATCCTGACGTGACGCCGTCCAACGAGTGAGGGAATCCTCGTTAGCGGTTTGACGGAATGATCATGCACACGAAACATGGAGACACACACGATGATAGACGCGAACTAGAACGCCCCGACACGTGATTCTCTCCAAGAACACACAAAAACACCTCTGCAAGTTCGTAAGCGCCCTTAGCCTTAATTCTGTAAAAGACAGTAATTAAAACTGATTAAACCTTAACTATAGGCATTAGATTCGAACTTGCCTTGGACACATTCGAGAAGGCCCAAGCCCACGAACTTGTCCACCATAAGTTCGAATCAGGCCTTTGAACTTATTCTAGAACTTGTCTTTGAACTTGTTCTAGAACTTATGTTTGAACTTACCTTTGAACTTATGTTTGAACTTGTAACACATCAATTACATCCAAGTTCAAACATATATACAATCAATATCAAACACATAACAAACATATACCAAACATGTATTAATATGCAATTACGAATATTTGGACTAATACAAAATATCGTCTATACTTAGACTACTATCGTCACACAGGATGCACTAACATTATTTTTGTCTTAACTTAATTTTTAAGAAAAGTCACAAAAAAAATTTTGATCTACTTTATGTTAAATTTAGTTACTAAATTCAGTATTAATGTTGGTTTCCAAGAAAAATCAGAAAATCCAAAAAGATTTTGTTTGGGCTAAATTTTTTTTTTTGTTGTTTTTCTTTTGTTTAGACATTAGTTTAAATATTTTTTTTTTTTGGCCCATTTTGATTGAATTGAAAAACCGGTTGGTCCATCTTTTGTGGAAAACACGCGGACTTTGGATAAAAACTCGACCCGCCCCATTATTTAAATAGGCGGTCCAAATCTTTCTTCCTCGCTAAGCTTTGACCGTCTTCTACTTCTCTCTCAACCGTCGCACACCCCCACCGCCATTACCGTCGATCATCAACCAAAAGCTCCAAAATGAACCGTTTTTCTTCGATTTTCTTGCATTTCCGAGTTTCTGCAACATCAGGTAACATCTTTTCTCTTTTAATTCAGATTTTAACATCATATGTAGTGTTTTTAATTTTTGAATTTTTTAGGTTTTTTCCTTCGGTTTTTAGCATTTTTAAGTAGGTTAATTTGTTATTTTCACTTCGTGTAGTTATATAAATTGTTCATTACATGTTTTTACATTAGGATCTACATTTTCATGCATTTGTTATAATTTTTTAAACTACTCACGTTGCATGTGCATTAACTGAGTAAATGCTGCAAATTTTCTAAGTCCCAAATTCGGACCATCCGAAGTTCATGTTTTTTAAATGTTCAAATGTAAAGGACCCATCCGAAATTCGGATCAGTTGACAAACCTTAGAAAATATCTAAGTCCTTATTTCGGTCCACCATCCGAGTTTGATCCACCATCCGAATTCAATCCTTCATCTGAATTCTCTCCACCATCCGAATTCGGTCCTACATCTGAATTCGGTCCACCATCCGAATTTTGGTCCTCCCATCTTCATTTTCATACTTAGTTTTTCATGCATATTCTTCATCCGAATTTCGGACTAAACCGAATTCGGACCACTATTCATCCGAATTTCGACTCATCCGAAATTCTACACTTAGGATTTTTTTTTCCATTTTCGCATTTTTTATAAAAAATATAAAAATCTCAAAAATATTTCATATCTTATGCACCATTGATTAGAGTTAGTATCAATGTTTGAGTGAAAATGTCTATTCTAACATTTGTCTCTTAACGATTGACTCTGGACTTTATTCAATAGAATTCACATTCCACTGATAAAAAACCCGATGCATTAAATAGGATAGACAGTTTCAGATTCACACTTATCCAAGACTTAGTATCAATGTTTCATTTTCTTGAATTCTGATATTCTAACACCGTTGCATTTTAATAGGAATCATGGATCCCGAAATCATCCTAACCCTTCCGCATTCTCACTCCCAAATAAAACGCCTAACTACCCGAAGCATCTCTTCTACCTGCATCCCAATTTGTTGAGGTTGCCCCCCATAACTGGCAACTTGACATTTCCACCGTTAGCCACGAAGCAGAGGATATCACTTTTGCTATCCTCAAAGGTCACCCCCTCTAATACGTCCTAACCACCGCCATAGCCGTACCTTCAATATACCTTCAACAATTTTGGCATCACCTCACATTTGTGCCTGATGTTGAACCCCACTTCACCACTACCATCGACTTCGTTCCCATCAAAATCACTCAAGAAGCCATCCGCCATATTCTCCGCCTCCCAGCTGAAAGCCATTCCGTAACCAAATACGCCTTTGCCCCCATTCCTTCTCTACTCGAAACCCTTGTCAAGATTAAAACCCTGGGATATGATGGCCCTCTAACCAAGCCATCAGAATTTCGAACAAAGCACCTTCAATCACACTGGAAAGTACTGTTCGATATCATCAACAAGTGTTTAACCAATATACACTTAGCACACAATTCCGCCTCTATCTAAGTACTCGCTATGTTTGCCGCCTTCGGATACAAACAGACATTATGACTATGCGGCATTAATATTCAAGGAGTTAAAGAGAGCGGTGCTCGAGAAAAGAACCAGACGCAGGCGAAAGTACATTCCATTCCAGAGGTTCTTACAACTCATCATCCAATTCGCCATGGACTAGGACGACGATATTCATGAACGTCCCGAGGCATATGTTTACTTCACTGCCTCGATTCAGAGAATCAATATCCCGACGGCAACTACAAATGTAGAATATTCCATTATTGCTTCTACATCAAGCTGTTCAGAATGAAAGGGTAAGGGAATATATCAGGGCTATCTATCCGGATGAGGCTTCGTCAGTACCGACTAAGCCTAACCAGTCGAAGGTGAGGAGTGAATGAGTGAGATACATGGAGTCAAGGCGGTAGTAGAAAATATTTTAGGTTCGGGTGAGCGGGAGTCGTCTATTGTGAGGGAGGGAGTTGCCGGGGAGCAGGAAGAGGCGGTCGATTCTAAATGGACCGTCTCTGTCCAATTAAGAGATGAGGGTGCTGCATCTAAGGGAGTTATCATCCCCATAGGTCGGACAACCCACCAAGAGACCACCAGTCCGATGGTCGAAACAACCCCCACCATCCTCTTGGTATCCCCTCAACGGGAGACCATTTTATTCCACGGGGAGTCTGCACCTACGCCATCACCCTCTCACTCGGAGAGAGGTGATGTTGAAGCAGGTCACAAGTCGACCCCAATGACCACCGTTCATTTGATCAAAGCTCACACCCTACCCCCACACACAACGCACGACGCCTCTGTGGTGTCCTCTCCTGATCTAGCCGCCTTCTTGGCGGCTCAACAAACATCTGGATCTGAGCATCCTGTAGTGGAGCCAGAAATGGCAGAAGGAAGACCTGGTGTTGACACTCAAATGCCATCAACATCAGGTCATCCCGAGATCTCTCTCTAGATGTTAACAGCGGCTCTTCGTGCTGCTGGTGTTGTTACACGAGCTGACCTGGACGCCCATAAGGAAGTTGCCGAGTAGAGACATACCGCCCTTTTAGCATTTATCAAGGGTAAGGGTGTTGCATCGTAGGTTCAGCCGCCACCAAGTACTCGTTCAGTCCCATCACAGATATTAGAGCTCTCAGACAAAATGGACGCGCTTACACGAATTATTCTTCATGTCCAAGAGCAGATAAACAGCAGAATGGACTTCCTCGTGTCTGAGGTTATTGAACTACAATGCCATCCTCAGGCTGACTCACTAAAGAGAAAGCATGATGATCAGGACGAACCTGATCGCCATGAGGGGGGAAACGTCAACGGGGTTAGTCTGAGGACCAGATGATTAGTGTTTATGAATCAGAAGCAGGAGGGGTAGAGATTCAAGGGTTTGGGGAACAGAGTTTTGGGGTTCAAGAGACGATGGAGTGTGAACAGATCTTTCAAGGGGCTGCACCGCTATATCCACTCTCTACAATGGTAGTATATGATCCAATCTTCGAGAAGGTCGAAGTAATATTAGTGTCTGATATAGACTATGATAACGACTAAGACTATCATCCTATTATTCCTAAGCCTGAATCAGAATCTCCACATAAATCTTCATCCTCTTTTGAATTCTTAAATTCCCCACCCCATGTGCCTCAACAAGAAATATTATCTTCTATCCAAGCTTCCTCCCCTACTCCCAAAGAAATCCCTCCAGCCAAAGAAACCTCACTAGTCCAAAGTCCCCCTACAGTCCAAACAATACCCCAAACCCAAACCCAGGAAGCCGAGTCTTCAGGCCCAAGATTTGTGGATTGTTTTGATAATAGGCCTGAAGTAACTGCAATCCATGACGAAAGCGATAAATATTGGGTTATCTGGTATTCTAAAGGTGGGAACAAGCTTTTCCCGAGGAATTAAAAGAAGAGCTAAGGAAGTAACATAAGGGGAGAATTTTGAAACTCTTTGAAGCCCCTTTGGCTGAACTAGAAGAACCCCCAATTCAAGGCCTGAAAGAATTTTGAGAAAATTCCCCGCAACTACTTTCAGAATCCCTTTCTTGAAGAAAGGTTCAAAATGGTGTTCTAGAAGAAGCCTGGGTCGTTTAGCAGACATTTACTAATGGAACTAATTGATGTATCTAGAGCTCCAGCTGAGTACAATCAGATGATGCTAAGGGATAAAAGACCAAAGGCTGAATATTGGTCAAAATCAAAGATCGTAAAGCTTGTTACGATCTATATGTTCAAGAAAGATCGAGTGTTCACTCCTGCATTTGAGGTTCTCCGTGAAGATGGATCTGTTCAGTTCCTGCATGAAATTAACGTAGACTTTGTGAACGTAGATGACGTTGAGTATCTGCATGATAAATTAAAAAATAGGATCAAGAAACGTCTAACTCACATGACAGCGATTGCTGCCCTTACCAGAAGCATGAATCGTCGCTCTATAATTATGTGCTTAAGGGATTTTCAAATGGCGATTGAGAGCGCAATGGTTAAAGTTGGTCTGAAAGCCCTAGATCAAGACATTTTATTTCTAGACCATTATCCTGCTTACAAAGTCTTAATGGAGGTGGGGGGGGGGGCAGCCGGGAATCATCTTTTAGGACCAAAAAGGGCTGAAAAGGTTTATATGCATTGAGGATCTGCCTTGCTACTCCGACAGTACAATCAGATTGGTCAGTGACGAGCTTAACAAAAGAATATAAGAAGACGATGCTAAGACAATCCCTGAACTTAAAAGAAAACCAATTAAATTTCAAGACATGCTCTGCGGCATTGAACTATTGAACGATAGGCTACATTTAAATCAAGTGACTTGACGGTTCGACGTCGTCCTTGGCCTGAGAGAATCGACTGATCATGCCCGAGTTCATCCACAATGATCGAAAAGGGGGAGATTGTTAGATATTTGATTCCAATCTTGTGACTTTATTTTGTAATAATTATTTTGGTTTATTTCCTTCTAATTTATTTCTAGTCTTTATTTTCTTGTAACTCATATGTTTAGAAGTTGAGGGGCCAAAGTGGAATGTTTGGAAACTTGAATCAATTCTTTGTAAAGAGAAACCCCACCTAAGGTTTCCCAACACACACGGTCAATTGAAAGAATACACAGCCGCCGCATTTTGCAAATATTCTCTCTGACATTCATTCATCATCATTCTTGCAATCATTGAGTTATAATTCTGTTTGCATTAGAATAGTGCTAAAGTCATTATAAACTGCTGATACGACTGGGAAATCAAGTAACAACACACTCAAAAAGATGAACTCACTGATTTTACAAGACAAATAGACAACTTCAATAAGAATAGCTTGGACACACTTAACTGTTTTATTCTCTATGCAGACTTTGCATGCATGAAAACACACTTCTTTGCATGTTCTGAATATCTCACTCTTGGTTATCTCACATTCCTTTAGAGCTTCCTTTTATACTCTGTATGAGAATATTGGTGAACCTTCTTCATTGGATGCAGAGATACTGGAGTGTCTTTCTAAAAAGACAAAAATGCTTTTATGCACGTTCTGACACAACAACATTTGTCCCTACATTGCAAAAATATTTGTCCTTCTAATTTTGTCTCTGTTGCAGACAGCTTTACCTTAAATAGGAATGTCAACTTTAATACTTTCCTCTTCTTGTAGAGCCATTTTGATATAAGAAATGGTCTGACACCCATTTCAAATATTTGCTTTGTCTTCATGTATCAGAACAACTTGGGCAGTGTAAGCAATTTCTGATTTTCCACTTTGTGTTCGACTTGTAAACTGATCGTCTTGTCCAAGACAATACATGATGACATGGAAACATATTCCATAAAGTGTATAACCTGTTCACAACGAACAGGTTCCCTTTACAAAGAAAAGAACACTTACTTTTGGTCCAAGCTGCTCAACCGTCATGAGCTGCGTAGACAGTTTATGTGTAGTCTGTTCAACAGGATAGAACAGCTTGGACAATCTGCCTTGGTTGCAATAAATGCAACAGGGTAAGCAACTTTGACATATATTGCAAATCACTTTTCAGGTCTCAATAAGGCATTAAGAGGCCTTAAATTATACCTTCAAATGCATCAAACAGATTTGATTAATAATCTCCCCCTAAGATGTATAACAGGTTTGACTGAGGTCTTTTTGTGCCACACAATCAACCCCTATTTGCAATAATCAGTCTAAGCTGATTATATAAATGATCACTATATATTTTTACATTACATTTGCTGAAATGAAAATACAACATTGAAGTAAACAAAAAAGATTAGTTTATATATACTGATATTGATAAAAACAACAAATTCGACTGACTACTAAGGTAAATTACACTTGATGTACTAAGGTAAATTACAGCTGATGTAATAAAATAGATTATAACTTATGTAATAAAGTACAACATATGGTGGGAGCAGGCAATGGCAAGCTTGTCTAACTTATGGACAACTTCCATTCTTCATCTACTCAGCAAAAGATGGACCTTCAAGTTGTGGCATGTCTTCAAACAAATGTTTGAAATGCTCCATAGTCTCCTTAATTTCTTCTACTTCATGTCTAAGGAACATGAAGTCAGGGTGTTGAAGTTCTCCTCTTTCATAGAAACCCTTAAGCTGTTCCAGATAACTGCTCTCCATTTTGAGGATTGACCAAAAGTGTCGGAGAGTCTAAAGGCTATGATCTGCTGGAAACCAACCTTATGAAGATCAGACACCCTTTGGAAACACATTTTATTTGTTAAGGGGTCCACAAAACACCCCTAGCTCAGGTTCTTATATGAGTTTGCCTTTCTCGGGCTCAACTCCCCTTGGCAGACTGTAATCCACCCCTTTGATTTCAATCACAATGATGCCCTTTCAATCATCATGAAGAGCTCTTTAGGCTCTGTATCCTTATTTTTCTTCTCTGCCTGATCTTAGGTTCCACCAGAGAGGTACCCTACATTTGTTCTTCAGGAATTAAGCCCAGGTTTCTGACTTTCTCCATCATCGTTTTGACATATGCCCAGATGGTCTTAGCAGTTTCAGATTTTGATTTACTTAGGGCAACTACCAATTCAACCCATTCCTTGTAGCCCATGCAAGCTACATCAGCATGCTCATAAGCTTCCAATTATGGACCATCAGCACCTAGCCTGGTTATCTGAAGCTTCCACTGCTTGCCTTTCTTTGAAATAGGGACGGCTTTGACAACGGTTTCCTTGGCAAATCTTCAGTTGGCCACATCAAAGAATTTCTTCCTTGCCATGTTATCAAAATGTAATTGGGCTTTTGCTGAGGAGGATACAGGCTTTGACTTGGTCACTAACACCTATGTACTCTGCTCCGTTCCTCCTTCTTTCTTAGTCACTGACTCTTTTGCAACCTCTAATAGTTTACTTTTAACATCCAAGGAGAGCATTTAAATTTTTCTTGCCTCCTTGTATGCAAAGGCTTTGGCACCTTTGGCAGAGGCTTCTTCCTTCTTTTGTCTTTCGAGAATCTCAAGCTGCTCTTCTTTGAATGTGTAATAACCCTCCAGTGGAATGCCCATTTCTTTGGCTTGAGACTTGTCAAATTTGAGCCGAGCAGCCTTGAGATAGTCAGTGTTCACAGAGGCTTTTCCTTCACCCTTTGCAGCTTTGGTCTAAGCAGCTTCCATTTCATCATCTTCTTCTTCCTCAGTTTGTTCCAAAATTAAGTGCCTTCTTCTGCTTGGCATATCCCTTAGGAATGGATTCCTCACCCTTAGATGGTGCAGGGCTTGGAGATCTAGCCTGAGTAGGCTAAGCAGTTTCAGAGAATTTGGACAAACCTTAATCAGGGCTAGTTTTGGAAAGCCCTGCTACTTGCCCCACTGAAGCTAATTTCTCTTTATTGGGAGAAGAAGAGAAAGAATTGATGAAAGGGAAGAAGATAGTTGTTGCAGCTATGCAGTGTGTGCAAGCAGCTGAGAGGAATGATTAGCTTGGGGAGAAGGGGTTGGAAAAGATGTCCTAAACGAATCAAGGAATCCCTGAAGGTATGCAGGCACAGATTCTAAAATAATGGAAAGGAGGGAGGTCATAGAATTTTCCAAAGAACCAACTTTGTTGGTCAGCACAGACAGCTGATCCTTCAAAGATAGATCTTTGGGGGATGGAGGTGTATGAGTTGACTGTTTGGATTGGCTGGATGGTGAGGAGTGTGATGGTGATGGTGAGGATTGGGGATTATGGGGGTCAGTAGGTGAAGGTAGGGAGACTTTGGATAGTAATTCCGTAGCCTGGGCATAAGTTAAAATGGCCCAGCTTGGAAGGGTCAAGGGGACCTTCAGGAGTGGCTAAAGCTACATCATTAAGTGAGGCAGTAGGAGTTGGTGGCCTTTCAGATGTCACTGGTAGGGTGACACCTTCATTAAGACCTGGGGGTGGTTCCCTCAATAGTACCTTGGTTTGCAGGCACCTCTTCATGCGTAGATGAGGTGTGCATTTCAACATCATTATTGGTGAAGGCTGATGATGGAATGTGCACTTGGGGAGCAGCCTCACCAAAGGGATGTTCTATTCCCTGAGGTCCATCAGCATGCGTTCTGGTCCTTCAATAACTGTTGGGTGTGGAACAGCTGCATCACTAGGAGCAGAAGTGAAAGGCTGCTCCGCTGATTGGTTTATATAAGCAGCTTCGGCACCTTGTGCAGACTCAGTATGTGGAGAAGAAATATTATAGGGTGACTATGTGGACTCAGTGTAGCGTGGAGTGAGCTCCTGTTTTTCAGTGTCTTCAGCCTGTTGGGAGGCATGTACAGTTGATGTGGTTGACTCCTTCTGTACAACTGGTTCCTCTGTCTTTCAATGTCTTCAGCCTATTGGGAGGCTTGGACAGTTGATGTGGTTGACTCCTTTTGTACAACTGGTTCCTATTGTGAGGAACCAAAGGGCCTAGGCGGACTAAGGAAGGACTCTTTTTGGAGTGAAGCCTGCTCCAAATCTGTTGCACTTACTCTTAAAACTGGAGAAGTAAAAGCAACAGGGGTTGCGTCTTTGTCAACTGACTCCTGTTGGGAGGGGTCCAAGGGGCAAGTTTGGGAGGATGGTTTCTTTTTGGCTAATGATTTTTTCTGTTATAGGATTTGAGGAAGGATGTGGAGGATGGATGTTGTGGAGTAGTGATAGGGTGTTTAGTTTGGACTGGTGAAGAGACTGGGCTAGAAACAGAAGGTTGTTCCTATTCCATAGTCTCAGGTGCCACAGAGGCAGCAGCCACAAAGGCTTTAGGTTCAACTGATGAACCCGGGTGACCAGCCTGCTCCCCCACAGCCACTGAGGCTGATGTGGCAGGCTTAGCTGTTTTAGCCTTCTTGCAGACAGGCTCAGCTTCACTTATTTTCAAGGCCCTTTTAATCAATTTAGGCGTTAATTTGGAGTTTCCCTTGGGAGCAGCAACTAGATCCACCTTCTGAGTAGAAGGTCCTTCCACTAAACCAAGCAACCTCCTTATTGGTGTTGATAAAGGAGGTTCATTTGCAAGAACTGGGGTATAGAGTACCCTCTTTCCTATTACAGGAAACACTGCAGTTGACAATAAAGGTTGAGAGGTGTACAGATTCTCACCACATATGTGTTTGAAGATGAGGCTCAAAAACCTTGGGTATCTGACAGGAGCTGGACGCTGTTGTTGTTGCACTACGTTCCTCAAATTCAAGAAAATCCATCGTGCCATGTTCAGAGTTGTCCCATCCACAAACTGTAGGACCATAGAAATTTCTAACATGCAGAGGTGGTCAAATGAACTAACTTTAGAGCTCAGGCTCATCACCACGGAAGAAAAGAGAAAATTATAGGTTGGGGATAGATCCAATCTGAACAAGGTAGCACCCAATTTTGGTTCTGCTACACCACAAAACTGTAGCAGATTGCCCATCTGTTCGTCCTCAGGCTGAGGTTTTGCATAGGTGTCAGCCACTGGAAGATGAAGTACTTCCCTGAGAAGAGCAGTAGTGATCTCAATGGTCTGAGTGCCATTGAGAATGGTTCCCCTGATGGTTTTGGTAGATGGATCATATGAACAAGTATACCAAAACTCGTAGACCATCTCCTGATACATAACTCCATGAGAGGCTGTCAATGCATAGTGCGCGGGATGGGCTTGCAGAAAGTCCACCATAGGTTCATAACCTTTTCCCAAACAAATTTTAGGAATTCTCAGGTTAGCAATGTAGTTGGTGGGCTTGATTGTGAGCATGGTGTTGACGGAGGGGTGCTTCTTAATGTCATTAACAACAAATACAGGAAGAAGGGGGGTTGTTTTAGTGAGCCATTTGGGGAAGTAGTAGGGATGCAGATTAATTGGACACTTAGTCTGTTAGGGTTTATCAGGAATTTATGGAAGCAGTAGAAAGAAGAAGAAGATGAAACAGTGGTTTGGGTATTTATAGGATTTGAATGTGAGTAAGCTAGTAGGAGAGAGAAAGGTTTGGGTGGTTGATTAGGAACGTTTCTAACGGAAAACGGAATAGTTTACCTTATCAGAACGGTTGTCAGACCAACTTGACCTTTTTAACTACTAACACACGTAATAAACATTATCCGCAGGTAATTAAGTTAAATAAATACTTAATTTAAGTAACTTAAATGTGAAGAAAGGTAATTAAAACCGATGTTCTAAGCTGTTGTTCAAACCTGTGATGAACAGGTTTCATCACAAACTGATCACTCTTCAAGCTGTTCATGCAACCTGAGCAGCTATATGAGAACAGGTTTCATTGTGAAACCTATTCAATAGATGAACAGGTTACAAGGCATTGCCTTGTATGACTGATTAAGAGAGTGAGAAGGTTGGAAGTTTGTACACCAGAACAAGTTTGAGGTTAAAACTTATTTTGTCAAGCCTGTTATATGTCCAAGTTGTCCAAATTTTCAAAAACTGGCTAAGTACAGGACATGTAAAACTTGTCCTATCCAAGCTGTTCTGCAAAATTTTGACAGATTTGAACAAGTGATCTTTAAAATATCAATGACAGTTAGTCACTTTTATTTAACATACCCCGCTTGCTTACAAGGTAATTAAACCTGTTTTCATCAAGAGGTTTGGTGAAAATATCTGCAAGCTGTTTTTTTGTGGAAATAAAACATACCTCCACATTACCTTTTTGGATGTGATCTCTGATAAAATGATGTCTGACTTCAATATGCTTTGTTCTGGAGTGGAAGACTGGATTGTTGGAGATAACTATGGCACTTGTATTGTCACACAGAATAGGAGTTTTCCTATATACTAGGCCATAATCCTCAAGCTGATGTTGCATCCATAGAATCTGCCAACAACAGCTTCCATCAGCGATGTACTCAGCTTCAGCAGTAGAATTAGAAACAAAAATCTTCGTCTTGCTGCACCAACTGATCAACTTACCACCAAGGAGTTGACATCCACCTGTTGTGATTTTCTTGTCTAGCCTGCAACCTGCAAAATCAGATTATGAATAACCTATTAGTTCAAGGTTGGAGTCTTTGGGATACCGAAGACCCAAACCTGGTGTACCCTTCAGGTATTTGAAGACTCTTTAGAGAGCAGCTAGATGTGATTCTTTTGGATCAGCTTGAATCCTAGCACATAAACAGGTGGCAAACACAGTATCTGGTCTACTAGTAGTTAAATATAGCAAGCTCCCAATCATGCCTCTATAAGCTGTTACTGAAACAGCTTTGCCACATGCATCAGCATCCAACTTGACATTGGTTGCCATTGGAGTTTTGATGGGAGAACTTTGATCAAATTTAAAAGTTTTCAAAAGATCCAATGAATACTATTTTTCATTGATAAAGATTCCATTTAAGGTTTGTTTAATATGTAATACTAGAATGAAAGTAAGTTCACCCATCATGCTCATTTCATATTTAGATTTCATGAGCAGTGAAAAGTTATTGCATAACTGTTCATTTGTAGAACCAAATATTATGTCATCCACATAAATCTGAACAAGGATAACATCAGTTTTCACCTTCTTTATGAACAATGTGGTATCCACTTTACCTCTGGAATAACCATTGCTCGTAAGGAAATTAGTAGGAGTGTCATACCAGGCTCTAGGGGCTTGTTTTATACCATAGAGATCTTTGTCCATCTTATAGACATAACCTGGGAGTTGTTCATTTTCAAAACCTGGAGGCTGCTTGACATATACTTCTTCTTGCAGCTTACCATTCAAAAATGCACTATTGACATCAATTTGAAATACCTTAATGCTCTTGTGGGCAGCATAGGCTAGAGACAAACGAATTGCTTCTAACCTAGCCACTGGAGAAAATGTTTCATCATAGTCTATGCATTCTTCTTACCTATAGCCTTGAGCAACCAGTGTTGCCTTATTTCTAATAACATGACCTTGCTCATCCATCTTGTTTCTGAAAACCTACTTGGTGCCAATTATTGTTTTACCTTTAGGAACAAGGACCAACTTCCATACTTTGTTTCTCTCAAACTGATTGAGCTGTTTTTACATGGCAGTGAACCAATTGGCATCTTAAAGTTCATCATCTACGTTCTTTGGCTCCATCAGGGACCCAAAGCTAGAAAACATACAAAAGTTTCCTAAGCTGTCCAATCTGGTTAGTACCCCTTTGTTGATGTCACCAATTATTTGATCATTGGGGTGACACCTGATCCACTCAGAATCATGTTTCACTAAAGATTCTCCCTCTATCAATTTCGTTTTCAATAGGACTTGCTGAACAACTTTCAAGATTTTCAGACACACTGATATCTTGAGCCTGCTCACCCATAGAGAGTAAATCGTTATTGTTAAACACGTCAACAGAGGATTCAAGGAAATCAACATTAATTGGTTGTGGACATGGTGCATCTACTATATCAGTACACTTATTCCCACATGGTGTACCATCATAATCATAATCATGTCCATTGTGGTTTACAGGTTCCACTCTGGATGATGTGGAAGCTTTTGAGTCCTTTCCTCAACATTGGTATGCATAAGATCATCAAAGTTGAACTCTCCTGAAACTGATTCAGGGGCAGTTTTGGTAAAGGCATTCTTAGACTCCTCAAAGGTGACATTGATAGATTCTTCTATCACCTTTCTTTTGTAGTTGTATACTCTGTAGGGTTTAGAAACAGCAGAGTATCCAACAAACACGCCTTCATCAGCTTTGAGTTCAAGTTTAGCAAGCTGGTCCTTTTGATTCAATATGAAACAGGGACATCCAAACACATGGAAATAGCTTATATTTTGCCTTCTCCCTTTGATTAACTCATAAGGAGTCTTATTGAACCTTTTTACCACTAAGGATCTGTTTGAGTGAAACAGTCAGTGTTGACAGCTTCAGCCCAAAATGATGAATGCAAACCTGATGCACACAGCATGGTTCTAGAACCTTCAATGAGGGTTCTATTCCTTCTTTCAGTAACTCAATTTATGGTGGAATTCTTGCAGCTGAAAAGTTTTGTGAGATCCCTCTTTCACAGAAGTCCTCAAGAGTATTGTTTCCGAATTCAGTACCAACTCTTTCTTACAAAGTTTGTTGATATTCTTAAAGTTCAAGTGTGATAGCCTTTTGTGCCATAACCATTTTAGGTCTGCATTGCTTCTTGAGATGAAACATGTTTCAGTTGTTGGATCAACATATTTCATATCCACAACATATTCACCTTTCTTCCTTTGTGCGCACAGCACAACTTTACCTTGGGGATCCAGTATGTACCCCAGGTGCTCATAAAAGTTAACCTTGTAGCCCACATCACACAGTTCGCTAATGCTAACAAGATTATGTTTTACCCCAGACATATAGGCTACTCTTTTGAATAATGCAGCACCGGCTTGAAAGGTTCCATATCCTTCGGTGGATCCCTAAACATTGTCACCAAAGGTGACCTTTGGGCTTTTCAGGCTTGATATTACTCAGCAAATCTTTGCAACCTGTCACGTGCCCTGAGCAGCCGCTGTCCAAGTACCGGACCTGGCTTGGTTGTTTAACCTGTAGAGTGTCATGGGAAAATATTAGTTTTTAGGGGAACTCATCATAAGGATGAGTCCTCTTTCTTCATCAACATTTGTTGATGGACCACTAAGATCTACAGTAATATATTCAATTTGGATTGTATCAGCTTGGATACTCTCCTCAATGACCATGTTACTTCCAACACTGCTGGTTTTTGCAATGTTGGAACTTGCAGTGTAAACAGGCCTTATGTCCTCAGTTTCAGGACAGTCTTTGGCCATGTGAGTCTTCTTCCCACATTTGAAAGATTTTCTCTTTTTAGACTTTTTGGAAGAAGTACCCCCAGAAACACATTCAGGGATATCTTTGTTGGACTCCTTAACAAGTTTAACAAACTTATCACAATTCTTAGAGGAACCAACAGTTTGAGTGGAAGGTACAACAGCAACAGCTTTGCCTCTGTCCTCTTTCCTCTTTATGGGAGGGCAGAGATCAAATACAGGTAGTTAGATTGGTTTTTCTCCTTCCACAGGTTTGGAAAAACTATTCCCGGCTTTCTTAGTTTGAGCAATGGCTTTGTCCTTGCCTTTACTGAGATGTGATGAATGTTGCGTATCAACATGATCATTACTTCTAGTTTTAAAAGATTTTTCTTCTTTTATAACCAGCTTTCCACTATGATTTAAAAACTTATTTGAAATCACAGCAGATTTGCTTACAACATGAGACTTACCCCTGTTGAAATTAGGGTGCTTTCCTTTTTAAAACTTTTTCTCAAAATGTTCAGCATCAAAAGGGTTAACAGGATTCTTCCCAACAGCTTTAGATCCAGATCTTGTCTTGTTGACAGGTTTAGTGCCCAAAGTTGCAGTGTGAAGTCGTTTTCCCTTCTTTCGTTTATGTGAACTAGCTACGCACTTAGTAGGCTGATTTAATGGAGAACACATTCCATCATAAGTCTTTAAAGCTTTTTCACACAAACTGTCAGTGTTTTAATGCCTGACAAACCTGTTTGTTGAGACCAACTTTCCATTTACTCTTTGAATAAAAGTACTTGGAAGCTCACCAAGAGTGGATAAGTCTTTTTCCAGATTATTAATCACAAAAACTGAAGTTGCTGTATCAAGATCTCCTTCAAGATTGGCTTGGATTTGCACAGGTATCTGCTGACTGATATAGTGGTTGACTTTTTGAGCTGACTGACACCAAGAGTCAACAATCTTTTGAAGCTTAGCATGCTTTGAGTCTGTCTCTCTCTTTTCTTCTAATAAAATGGTGTTGATGTTTTTACTTCATCAAGCTCAGCTTTCAACTTATGAAAGCTGATCAGATCATTAGATTTTGTTTCAAGATCAGTTTTTAACTTAGAAATCTCATACTTCAAAGCATCATGCTTTTCAACAGCAGCTTTTAAATCAAAAAGTAAATAATCAAACATTTTGAAATATTCTTCAGAACTGTAATCCTTAAAGTTTTGTACCTTATATATCATAGTTGGATTCTAGTTCTCCAAAATGCTGAGAGCTTCAGCTTCTGCCAGGTCCAGTTACGAGTTGCTTGTTGAGGGCACATCAATGTTGGCCATCAGACAATTGTTGTCCTCTTCATCAGATGATGAATCAGACTCCTCCCAGTCACAAGTCTCAGCCATAAATCCCTTCTGCTTGTTGGAAGCCACTAAGTCTTCCAACTTCTTCAGCTTAGCAATGGCAATTAGGTACTTAACCCTGTAGCCATCATCTTTGATTGTTTTTTATGGTTTGGAGGAAGAGCCAACAGCTTTAGACACATAGTCAACAGCTACATGGCCTGTTCTACCACATTTAAAGCACTCTTCCTTAGTTTTTTCAAATGCCTTCTTCTTGAGATCATTGATCAGGGTAGTGAACCTGGTATTGGTTTTAGTGAGAGTCTCCTTTGGCTTTGCAAAGAATAGTTCATACTGTCTAAGAAGATTGTTGATCCTGTTATCCAGTGTGATAGTGGGACCATCATAGATGATACAAAAAATATCCCACATCTCCTTTGCAGTCTTCATTTTCACAACCTGTTTGAACACATCATAAGGAAAAGAAATAACAAGCTTGAACCTGGATTTTGCATCAAGAGCAACAAACCTTTTGTCTTCATCAGACCATTGAGCTTTTGCTTTCTCAATAGTCCTGACTTCAGGAACAACTCCTTCAGCAGCAGGACTTATAATAGTGACAGAAGTTGGCACATAGAGACCTTCCATAAGTATCTCTGGTAGTTGTACATCCAGATTTTCTAAATAGATCATCATTCTGCACTTCCAGCCAGAGAATTTCTGATCATTGAACTTGGGAGGTTTTGCCATTGAACCATTGTCATAGTAAGAGGAAGAACTAGAAGCACTATTGTCCATGGTGGGAAATAGGAAGTAATGAGAGATCTAGAGTTGACACACACTCTAAATTGCTCTGATACCAGTTGTATGTCCCAAAAGGTTTCCCTAGTATGTTGCTCTAAGCTGTTGAAGGGGCGTGAATAAAGCTACTTAAAAATTTCAACACACTTTCTCAATGTTTGTAAGTATACTATAAATAAGCGTTAATTACAAACAAGCTTGAATTGCGAAATGGTTCAAGCTGAGATGACAGAAACAACAGATAGACTACTAATCTAAGACACACTCAGACCAGTTACAATGAATACATTAACAAAGATGAACTCACTGATTTTACAAGACAAATAGACAGCTTGGCAACACTTAACTGTTTTATTCTAAGCAGACTTTGCATGCACGAAAACACACTTCTTTGCACGTTCTGAATATCTCACTCTTGGTTATCTCACATTTCTTAGAAGCTTCATTTTATACTCACTCAGAGAATATTGGTGAACCTTCTTCATTGTATGCAGAGATAGTGGAGTGTCTTTCCAAAAAGAGAAAACTGCTTTTCGACACGTTCTGACAAAACAACATTTGTCCCACCATTGCAGAATCTTTGTCTTTTTCATTTTGTCTCTGTTGCAGACTGGTTTATCTTAAAAAGGAATGTCAACTTTAATACTTTCCTCTTCTTGTAGAGCCATTTTGATATAAGAAATGGTCTGACACCCATTTCAAATATCTGCTTTGTATTCATGTATCAGAACAACTTGGGCAGTGTCAGCAGTTTCTGATTTTCCACTTTGTCTTCGACTTGTAAACTTATCTTCTTGTCCAAGACAATGCATGATGACATGGACATATATTCCATAAAATGTATAATCTGTTCACAAAGAACACGTTGTATTCACAAAGAACAGAACACTTAGTATTTGTCCAAGCTGCTCAACAGACATGAGCAGCGTAGACAATTTATATCCAGCCTGTTCAACAAGATAGAACAGCTTGGACAATCTGTCTTGGTTGCAACAAATGCAACACGGTAAGAACCTTTGACTTATATTGCAAATCACTTTTCAGGTCTCAATAAGGCATTAAGAGGCCTTAAATTATAACTCCAAGTGCATCAAACAGATTTGATTAATAATCTCCCCCTAAGATGTAACAGGTTTGACTAAGGCCTTTTTGTGCCTAACACAATTAGAAACAATTTCATCTATGAGATGAAACGACAAATTAATTAATCCGATAGATTTACGATATGATGGATTAATTCAAATAAGTACATAATTAAATTAAGATTAGTGACACTAATCATGCAATTTCAAACTTACTTAACATTAATTATGCAAGACTAAAACAATTCATTAACCTAATGCGTTTATAAGTATTTATGAGTTTTCATAAAAAGAGAAATACAAGATACATTTTGAAATACTTTTATACAAAAAAAAATAAGAATACAATGAAATTACTATCCTATAGGCCGGCCCTTTATAGTACAATACTAGAGGTTGACTTTAATTTTTTTATTACAATACCATTCACCATCAAAATCAACTTTAAATCCACTCATTTTGCTAAAAGATGCACTCAACCTCCAACACTTCATCATTTCAATTCACTTTTTCCATCTATAAAACAGACCAACTATTTCCATTCTTTTTCACACCTTCAAAACACCAAAACTCTCTCTTTTCTCCTCTCCAAAATCCGGCCAACACCTCTCAACAAAGCCAAAGTTTGCAAATTTGTGTTCTTCAAGTGTTTCAAGGAAGTTCTTGTGCAATCAATTCAAGATTTCAACTTCTACTTGATTTCATACTTCTAATACATCAAAGTAAGTAAATACTAAGTTATTACTTCTTATCTCTACTACTAATAAAGCAGTTTGTAAGGTCTACACAACATGGATCTATCTAGACGCGGAACCGTCAACGAGTGCGGAATCCTCGTTAACGGGTTGGCGGTAACAACTCTCACACGGAACACGGAGACTATCAACGAGTTGTACGAACTACACAAGAACGCAGCTACTAGAAGATTCTCTCCGAAACAACACTAAAACCGATGATAAACTCGAAGTCGCCTTTTGCTTAATCTCTCTCGAATTGTGCAAAAAGTCGCTTAATGATTCGAGTCGATCCCTAATTATAGAGGCTAATTCGAGTCTGCCATGGGCCAAACTCGAATCAGGCCCAAGGCCCATTCGAGTTTGTCCCTTTGACACTCTCGAATCTGCCTAAGAATGCACATTCGAATCTGTAGGTCCCGAGAGGTTCCCAAAGTATATAGCTTTAAGCTGTAGAGGGGGGGTGAATACAACTATTTACAAACTACACACTATTTTCTCAATGTTTGTATGTATTATCAACAATTTTTTAATTACAAACAAGCTTGAATGCGGAATAGTTCAAGCTGAGATGACAGATACAACAGTATGTTCACTAGTCTAAGACAAACTCAAACTAGTATACAATGAATACACTCACTAAGAAGCACTCACTGTGTTTACAAGACTTAAGGGAACAGCTTATGTAAAACAGCTTAGACACACATATACTGATTTACACAGAAGGCTTGCCTGCATGAAAATCACACTTGCACGTTCACTCTTGGTTTCAGCACTTAGCTTTCTTCACACCTCTTTCTGTCCTTAGAAGCTTCCTTTTATACCCACTCAGAGGATCTAAGAGAAACATCTTCATTGGACGGAATGAAAAAGGAGAAGTCTTGTTGAAAAGACAACATAACCTTTTCTGCACTTTTCTGAAAAGCAGACTTGTCTTCACATGTGCAGAACTTTTGTCTTTTTACTTTGTATACTGTTGCATTGCCTTTAACTAATTTAGGAATGTCAACTTTGCGTCTTTCTTCCTTGTAAAGGCCTATTTTGATATAAGAAAAAGGTCTGTCACCCTTTTTCAAATAACCTTTTGTCTTCATGTTACAGAACAGCTTGGGCAGGCTGAGCAGTTCTGTTTTCCACTTTGTCTTCGACTTTGTAAACTGATCTTGTAGTCAAAAACAATACATGATGACTTGGAAACATATTCCATAAAGTGCTTAACCTGTTCACAAAGAACAGGTTCTGTTCACAAAGAACAGAACACTTTAAAATTGCCCAGGCTGCTCACCAGTGTAGAGCAGCGTAGACAGTTTATGTCCAGCCTGTTCAGCAGACAGAGCAGCTTGGACAAACTGTCTTAGTTGCAACACATGCAACATATAGAACAGCTTTAGACTGATATTGCAAATCATTTTCAGGTTTCAATAAGGCATATAACAGGCCTTAATTTCAACCTTCAAATGCATCAACAGGTTTGATTATAAATCTCCCCCTCAAATGATATATGTTTATTTAACAATGATATTAAAACTATTTAAAGAATACTTTTATCATAATAATTATATCAAAATTCAATTGAAGATTCATAATAGATTAATTATATTCAAAGCTTTCAATTTGTAACTTATGTCATTATAAACTTTTAATTACGTAAATAAATTGTTTTAAAATTTTTAATTAAATTTTAGGTTATCTCAAGAGATGTAATATCAAAATAGTGCACTTCAAAAATAAATAAATAATAGTAATTGTCATATTAGCTATTTAGTCCGTCAACATTTAATATAATTACTCAAATAGTCTAGAAGAACACATAAAATATACAAATTAAAAAAAAATAATATATAGTTTTAAAAAGATTATTAAGATAAATTATTATTTATATAAGGAATCAGTGATATAAAACATGGTTTGCAATATTTAAACTACATTAAATAAAAATCAATAACTAAATAATAAATTTCTCGATTTAGAATATAGGAGAGCACACATGGCGGTTTATAAATCCAACTAAAATCCGAAACAAAATTAAAATTGAATACAAAATTACCAAAGTGACTCCTATAGGCATCTAATATATGTGATTGCCAAAAAAACAACTCTTATTACAATAGCTCTCAACTTTCACCAAACAAACAATTACTTATACTACGAAATTAAAAATAAGCCCTGTACCACTAACTAATACCTTTATTATTATATGTCTTTCCGCTTAGATGAAAGCCAATTAAATTTAAATGATGGGTGCTTTTCGAGCGAGAAGTTCTCCGACTTGGTATTGTCACCATCCGTGAATTCCAACAACATCAAATTAGCATATGGAGATGAGTTTTGTGATCCCGCATACGCTTTACTCTTGAACCTTACACATTCACAACCACTTGCTGTGTACCACATGCCTCATTGGCCGTCATGAACCAAAACTATTAGCATTGTCGTAGGATTTTCCATCCACCAAGCACTCACAAATTGTTTGTAACATGAAATGATGAAAGAATGTGAATGAACAAATGTAACTTTGTTATTTATAGATAAATGATTGACAAATTTATATTTATGGTAAAATAAAAACATTTAACTGATAAGAAATAATAACCTTAGGATAGATGGAGGGTTTTTACTATTAAGGTAAAATTAATTAAATTTAAGCAACATTAAACCAATATTTAGTATCACATTAAAGCAATTTTCAAGTTAGAGAAAATGGATGGTCTATTATTATTAAAACAATTATGACATGAATATTTATAACATGAATATTTATGACATGGACTCAACTTTTATATATATACATACACATACATATATATATATATATATATATATATATATATATATATATATATATATATATATATATATATATATATATAGATATAAATATTTAATTCCATCTAATAAAAAATAACTAAATAATTATTTATATTATTTATTAAAAATCAAAATTAAATCATTAATACTCATATTTATTACATGAGACTCAACTTTTATAGATATATAGATATAGATGTTTTTATTTACTTAAAATAAAATACACGGTTCATTTCTATGTTTAGGGTTCCAATTTAGAAGCAATATACACATTCAATTCTAATTTTCAATTTAATATTTTATATACTTACAATAAAAGCCTTGAACAATAACAACTCAATGTTGTTTGTTTCTAGAAGTCTGTTTTCACTTCTGCTCAATTGTACGTTATACCATCTACAGTTAAAAGTAGATAATGTAAAAGTTTTAATTTAGATAAGGATGATAGTTAGCAACAAAACACTAAGTGTTGTGTTGAAATTACGAAATATTTAAAAACTAAATTTCCACCAAATCATATGCAATATACCTCAAAAATACTAATAATTTTAATTTTCTAAAGTCGTACATTAATAAATAAAACAACCACCCATCATAATAAATTACATCAACCAAAGTATGCTAAATAAGTTTAAGTTTACATGCCAATACATCTAGGGTTCTGCCCGACCCTCAAAAGGCAATACAAAAGAATGCAAGCGTCTCGGTCAACAAAGTCAACGGTCTCAAACCAGAGCCTTACCTTTATCCGCTCCACCTGAAATATAAGTCTCCACAACCGAGGTAAGTCGTCGCGCAGAGAGTAACAAGATTTAAAAGCACAAAAGTATATATGTAAATATGCATGAATAGAACAAAACATGAGTTTAATAATTTCCTACGCTCCCATCATCCGAGCTGACGTCGCACCCCTCATCCGCGCTGGTGCAGCTTAAACCGTCAACCTATCATCCGAGCTAGCGCCGGTTTAACCAAAAAACTTAAGGCTAACCCACTCGGCCTATACACAGTAGCGTCTGCGCCCAAATCCACGTCGTATGGTACAAGTATGGGATTTTATGATTACACATAGGCATAGATTTCTAGCAGAAAGGTAGGATAAAATATATCATTGATCGACATAATCATGAAAATGATAATAACATGGCAGGGTGATACAAATGAAACGATTATAACAAATATGCATAAACACATATAACTAATCATGCAGATACATCTGTTACTCACATTGATACCAAAATTGTCCTTCGATGCTCTTTTAAAGATAACACGGATAACCAGAATATCAGAATCCACCACGCTCCACTAACGACCTGAGAATAAAAGTACATTGCTTAATCGCACCTATTTATTATCTAAAATTATAATCCTCGATTGACCTAAAGTTCCAAAGTTCGGGGGTTAAAACAATAAATATTTATTTATGTGGTAAAATCATTAAAACTAATTAAACTCTAAAGTTTTAGGTTATTTAGCTATAATTATAGGTCTTGAACCTATTTTGGCCAAGATGAATTAATTTAATTAACTTGGATTTGTAGATTAATATTTAATATACTAATAAATTAAATATATTTATCCTATATAAAAACAATGATGTATTTAAATGGGCCAAGTCCAAAATATACTTTTAATTTGTCAACTTAGTTAAGTGGAACCAAAATACGATAACCCACTAACAAATGACACTTCCCAAGCAACCCATCATTGAATCTAATTTAGTTTTAAAACTCAAACAATAAAGACCCATTATACTTAACAAAACACATGCCCCATCCCACTTGACACTACATTCTTTTATGTTTGGCTGCTGCGAGCCTGCGAATTAGAAAAGCCAGACAGCAGTGCCCAAAAATTATATTTGGCCCACTAACTTAATTGTGTAAATCACTATCATAAGTCACAAGCCCCGATTAGAAGAGGAAGTAACAGAGCCCAATAGTCCACACCCATTTAATTACTTCTGTTTTGATGGTTACAGCCCCAACCCCTTAACAAATTTATTTTCTTATTGTGTGTGTCGAGAGAACATACAGAAGGGTGGCCGACTTTATTCGGCCCAACCAAGAACTCAGGGAGCCCAAAACTCAAATTAATAAAAGGTGACATGAATCCCAGCCAAACACCTAAATTATGAATATGTTAGCTGTTCAAGGAAAAACCAAAAGGAAACATGGACAGGGAGGAAAACAGAGCAGCAACGGTGAAGAGTGGCAAGGCCGATCGACCGCCGGCCGGCCAGCAGTGACGGCGGCGACATGGCCACCTGACGTCCGGTCAATCTCCTATGCTTACAACCCTTCATAAATCCCTATTAAACCTAACCATTTTCTTCCATTCAAATCAAAACAAAATATTTCAAAAATTCTTGGAACCCATCTCCATTGATCCCAAACATAAGATTTTTCTTTAAAATCATAATATAAATCTATTTCTAACTCCATTTTCAATAATGGTTGATGTTTTATGGGTTATATTCTCAAAAACACAAACTTGATATAAAACTATATTAATGGTGGTTATGGATTTTCTTAAGAAAGTGGTGAAATGTTGGAAAAAAGTGTAAATTTTTCAAAGGAAAAAGTGTATTTTCCATGTTTTTGGACCAAATATAATTATATATAACTGTGAGATATATAATTAATATTTTGTGGGTATGTATTCTCATTGAAGAGAGGATTACAACGATATAAAGAACGTTCAAAACGGAGCTAAGATGAATGAGATATCGATGCTCAAAGATTGGTGTTTGATGTGGGAAAATGCAAGTTAGAAGTGTGAAAACTTGTCCCACATAGGAAGAAGGACCAAACCATGAGTGATTTATAAGGAGGAGCCTTGACAAGTATGACAAGTTACTCCAAGACAAATCTTAGGTTCAAACAGTAGCAAATCATTAAACTTGTGAGCACTTGCATCTGCCTCGTACATTGTATAAGGTATTTTTTTGCGTGAGCCGCGTTCGTGTCTTGAACGAATCTAGACAATTCTAGAGCCGTTACAGAAATGGTTTAATGATAGAATTATTATATTTAATTATTAATAAAAATATTTTTTTATTACAATTAAATATAATTAATTTGTTGTTACAACTCATGGTTTAAATTATTCAATTATTATATTTTACTATTCATAAAAAATGGTTTTTTTTATTATTACAATTGAATATAATTAATTTGTTGTTACAACTCATCTCCTATAAAAGGGATAGATATGCAAACACCAAAACTTACTTGAAAGTTGAGACACTTGAAAGACTTGGAATATACTTTGCATTCTTGAAACTTTTTGCACTTTAACGGCAAGACGGTGCTGCTTCCAAGAACGAAGAACACCTTCAATTCACGTGATCTTTCAGGCAAGTTGGTTACCTCCGGCAGTATACGCTGCTTTGGCTGTTGTACCCTGGGAAACAGACTTCGAATCTGTTTTAAGGGAATCGTGTCAAACACGAGACTCAGCCTTTATTTTTTCCGTATTGTAATTTACTTTTCCGTATTATTATTTCTTTTTCTTGTAATTTTAATTTCTGTATTCTGATTATTTTCGTGTATTGTAATTTTATTTCTGAATTGTAATTCGTAATATATTTCTTATATTTTATAATTGGTATCGGGCACACTATTCCTACAATCTTAAAACAGATTTTACAACTACGATACCGGTTATAAAATTCGGAATGTTAGAGAAATTGTTTCTTCGATTCAAACAAGTTTTGTCTCGAAGTAAAATTTCTATTACATTATTGTTTTGATTCAAACGAGTTTTGTCTCAAAGCAATTGTGTTTCCATTTCATTAAATTATTTCTGTTTCGTTACAAAAGAGTTTTGGTTTCGAGACTGATTTAATTTTGCAACAGCCTTGATTAAGTGTTTAATTTGAACGACAGATTCGATTATTCACTTTTGGTTTCTTAAGCATTGAACGGATGATTCAATTTTAACTTTTAATATAAAATTAGTTATTATTCTCATACGGGTTATAAGTGTTTGAATGGACGGTTGATTCATTATTCACTTTGGTGTTAAATTGAACGACAGATTCAATTTTCAATTTCAGTGATAAAAGTTGGTTATAATAAAAGATTTAATTTTATTATAAACTGATTAAATTGAACGGTTGATTCATTTTTCACTTTGATGTTATCACTTTGGTGTTAAATTGAACGCCAGATTGAATTTTCAATTTTATTGATAAAGTTGGTTATAATAAAAGATTTATTTTGTTTCAAAGTGATTAAATTGAACGGTTGATTCAAGTTTGATCAATTAAAGAATTTTACATTGTTTATAATAAAAGTGTAATTTTATTATAAAGTGGAAAATGTTCTTTATTTAAAATTATAAAGAATTTATTTTCTTTAGACGTTAAAGAAAAATGGAAATGTTAGGTGGAATTGTGTCACGGTCGATGACTTCAATTATAACATCTATTGCTAAACCATCGATTAAGAAGATGGTTAATTTGATTGGAGTTCAAAATGAGAATAATTTTGCCAATCATATTGAGAAATCGGAATTGCTTTCTGATTTAGATCTTGAACCATGCGTGGTTCTTGAAGGCAACGGTGAAGTTGCAAGTGTGATGAATGTGAATATCACCGCAATGGTTTCTGATGTAGAATTGGTAAAATCTGAACCGAATGAATAGTGGATTGACACTGGTTCTACCCGACATGTGTGTTCAGAGAAAAATTTGTTTACTACTTTGAAAGTAGTTAATGGAAAGAAGATCTTCATGGGAAACTTTGATACGGTTGATGTCAAAGGTGAAGGCGATGTGATCTTGAAGATGACATCCAGGAAAGATCTTAAGTTGACAAATGTTTTGTATGTACCGGAAATTCAAAAGAATGTGGTTTCCGGATGGCTGTTAAACAAGTTTGGATTTAAAATGGTTTTTGAATCTAACAAATTTGTTTTGACCAAGAATGGTCATTTTGTTGGAGAAGGTTTTGCTTTGAATGGAATGTTCAAAATAAATTTGATGATTTTGAAAAGCAGTTTTAATAAAACGACTACAAATTCGGTTTATTTGACAGAGTCTTCTAACGTATGACATGGTCGTCTTGGACATGTCAATTTTAATTCTTTACGTTGTTTAATTAAGTTAAATTGCATTCCATCTTTTCATATCGATTCAAACTATAAATGTCAAACTTGTGTTGAAGCCAAACTTACAAGATCGTCTTTCCAATCGGTTGAAAGAATAACCGAACCACTTCACAAGATTCACACGGATGTGTGTGATTTAAAATTCATTCCTACGAGAAGTGGTAATAAGTACTTCATCACGTTTATTGATAATTGTAGTAGATATTGCTATGTTTACTTGATGAAAAGTAAAGATGAAGCAATCGATAAGTTTGTTTTATACAAACAAGAGGTTGAGAACCAATTCAACAAAAAGATTAAGGTTGTAAGAAGTGATCGAGGTGGTGAATATGTGTCACCTTTCGCGGATTTATGTGCTCAATATGGAATCCGACACGAATTCACCACTCACCTCAACAAAATGGAATTGCGGAAAGAAAGAACCGAACTTTGAAAGAAATGGTGAATGTGTAACATCCTCGGATTTAAATTATTGTAATTGGGATAATTAGATGAATTTTTGTATTAAGTTAAATTATTAAAAATGTTCATGTATCTGGATATTTAGAAGTTGGTTGCTATTTTATGAAATTATGAAATTTGAGAATTTAAATTCTTAGTTATTAAGTATGATAATTGTTAAAAGTTAGTGATGATGAAAATTATGATGGAAATCTGTATTTAATGGAACCGGTTAAGTTGAGGGGCTAAGTGTGACAAAAGCCAAAACTATGGAATAAAAGACCATTGGTCTTTCATTATGAACCATTTCTCCATCTCTCTAGCTCTCAATCACTCTCTCTCTCTAAAAAAATTCTGCTGGAATTCGAAATTGTGGAATCAAATTCGTGGATTACATCTGAATACTAACAAGAATCGATTGGATTTAAGGTAAGAACATAATTTTGAAGTTTTGGGGTTTTATTTTGAAGAATAAAGAAATGAAATTCGGATTTGAATCTGAAAAATTGTTGATGCATGTATATGTTAAATCAGCGGGAAATCATTTCTGGAACATCATTGAAGGTTCAGAAACAAGAATCGTTGTTTGAATCGTCCAAAAAGGTTAGAAATCTGAGTTTTTATTAAGTTTTTGAGTTTTTGGAGTTTTTGCTCATTTTTGGTTCAATCTGGACGAAATTAGATGTTAATGTTATGGAAAATGATGTAGAAACAATCAATATATGTTAATATAACATTATTATGGATTGCATGTTGTTTGAATTGAGTTTTTGAACATTTAAGTGCAAAACCCGTAGCTGCGACCTGCAAACCTGCTGGTGAACTCGGCGAGTTCAGGGGGAACTCGGCGAGTTCTCAAGAACATTTGAATAAATCTTCATAAATTCATAAGTGTTGGATCCGAATTCGGTTGGGACCCGAATTCGGATGAGACCCGAAATTATATTGGACCGAAATCAAATTTAGAACCGAACTCGGATGGACCCGAATTCGGATGAGTCAACCCAATTCGGATGGGTCCGAAATACAGTGAAGGGTCTGAAATCCGGACAGGAACTCGACGAGTTCCCTATGCCTACTCGGCGAGTTCTTTCATTTCATTGGGTAATTCGGATGGGTTTAAAAGGATCCGAATTTATGGTCAAATAAACATACTTTTGGGATATTTTTGGTACCATATTAAGGTATATAATGAAGGGTTATTTGAGAATGATAACACACTAAATGATGAGATTTAAATATGAGTTTCGGATGACGGTTCCGAATGTTGTAACACTTTTATTTTATACAAGTTGATGGTAATTCGTTAAAGAACATATAATGATGATATGTTTTACATATGGAAATGAAACAGGTCCCTTGTGGTGTTGTTTAACCCACAGTGGGGTACTTTGTGGATCCGGTTGAAAGCCCGAAGAGAAATAAGATAAATTGAAGTTAACTAACGCACCCACTGTGAGTACCTTTGATTTTAACATTGCTGCATCTGCATTATGTTTGCATTGCCTGCTGAGGCATGTTGTTTCATATTCGTTTGGCACTCTACTAACATGCGTATATGTTGATGCACATTCATACTTGTTGCATGTCCGTTCATTTGTTGTGCATCCTTTCGATGGACCTGCGTGGTCGCATCTGCACTCTGATGTTACTGTGCTATATGACCAAGAGTTTGACACCTCTGTGGTCAGGATAGACAGTAAGTCATCCCCGATGTAATGTCTGCCTCAAATGGTTGGTTTTCTTATGCCGAGTGTCAGCTCGAAGGAGCTGCGGCTCGGGTTTGCGTACTTTGAGTACGTGTGGAGTATACGGTATGTGTTACCGCGGTTACTCTGGGTGGCATCATAATGATTTGTAGAATGTGTAAAATCATATGGTATTCACTAAGCAATTCGCTTACCCCTTCAGTTGTTACATTTTTACAGGAAAAGGGAAATCCGCTGCGGGACCATCTAGCTAGGACGTTTGCTGAAGTATTAGAAGATTTCTACTGTTTAACTTGGTATTTGGTTTATGGAATTACTGTTGTAATAAATTTGGGGATGATGTCATACTTTTGAGTTTGTAGACTTAGACGTGTAACCTATGTAGCACCGTAGGGTGTATGACAAATTTGTATTATTTTATTTTGTATTTTATGCTTCCGCACTGAAATTTAAGCTATCAGATCACTATGTTATTTGTATGTTGGTGATTAATCTTGGGTGTTATGTAAATGTGGTTATTGTGGCAAGGGTGTCACAGAATGCCATGTTAATTAGTTCGGGAATGAGCCAAGAAATGTGGGGGGAAGCTATCCTCTCGGCTACTTATCTTTTGAATAAGATACCCCGCAAGAAAATGGACAAAACACCGTATGAACTTTGGATGGGAAGAGATCCATGCTATAAGTACTTACGAGTGTGGGGGTGCCTAGCAAAGGTTATTGTACCGGCACCTAAGGCTCAAAAGATAGGACCTAAAACAGTTGATTGCATATTTATTGGTTATGCACATCATAGTAGTGTCTATCGGTTTCTTGTGTATGAGTCTAAAAATCCAGATATTCACAAGAATACCATCATGGAATCAAGGAATGCATCCTTCTTTGAGAATATATTTCCTTGTTTACAAAAGGATCGTGCTAGTTCGTCTAAATCAATTGACGAAAATGTCCAAGATGAGACATTAGGACAACCTGAAAGAGAAGAGGTTGAGCCTAGAAGAAGTAAAAGGAAAATGGTTGAAAAATCATATGGAGATTATTTTGTCACTTACATGGTTGAAAGTGAACCCAAAACTTACCGAGAGGCGGTAACTTCTTCTGAAGGACCTCAATGAAAAGAAGCCATCAAGAGTGAAATTGAGTCAATTTTACAAAATCATACTTGGGAACTAATGGACCTTCCTGAAGGTTGTAAACCACTAGGTTACCGATGGATTTTTAAGAGGAAAATGAAACCTGATGGTTCCATTGATAAATATAAAGCACGTTTGGCAATCAAAGGTTACAAACAAAAGGAGGGTGTTGATTACTTTGATACATATTCGTCGGTGACGCGAATAACATCCATTAGATTGGTGCTTGCTATTGGCTCAATAAGAAATCTAGAAATGCACCAAATGGATGTGAAGACGACTTTTCTAAATGGTGATTTAGAAGAGGAGATCTACATGGAGCAACCTGAGGGTTTTAGTGCTCCCGGATGTGGAAAGAAAGTTTGTAGGCTTGTTAAGTCATTATATGGCTTGAAGCAAGCTCCCAAACAATGGCATCAAAAGTTTGACAACGTGATACTAGAATATGGATTCAAAATCATTGAGTGCGACAAGTGTGTGTACATGAAAGATACAAAACATGGTATGTCATTCTTTGTTTATATGTAGACGATATGCTTATCGTTGGTAGTAACGAAAGAATGATTAGTTCAACGAAAGAGATGTTGAAATCCAAATTTGACATGAAAGACATGGGTTTAGCGGAAGTGATTCTTGGTATTAAAATTACACGAACCCAAGATAGTCTTGTGTTAAGTCAAACTCATTATGTGGACAAAATTCTTGAGAAATTTAGTAATGGTGATTCTAGTATCGCTAGAACTCTAATTGACACTAGTCAACATCTATTGAAAAATAGAGGTGAAAGTGTTAATCAACTAGAATACTCAAGAATTATAGGCAGTCTAATGTATCTAATGTCTTGTACCAGACCGGACATAGCATATGTTGTAAGCAGGCTAAGTAGGTACACGAGTAATCCGAGTCGGATTCATTGGAAAAGTGTGATACGATTACTTCGGTATTTGAGATATACTTGAGAGTACGGACTGCGTTATGAGAGATATCCAGCTGTGATAGAAGGATATAGCGATGCGGATTGGATATCCGATATAAAAGATTCTAGATCTACAAGTGGATATGTATTTACACTTGGTGGGGCTGCTAGTTCTTGGAAGTCTTCCAAGCAAATAGTGATAGCTAGATCTACGATGGAATCTGAATTCATCGCATTAGATAAATGCGGTGAAGAAGACGAATGGTTACGCCAATTTATTGAAGACATACCAAAGTGGCCGAAACCCGTTTCAGCCGTTACTATACATTGTGATAGCCAATCTGCGATTGGTAGAGCGCATAACATAATGTATAATGGTAAGTCAAGGCATATTAGACGTCGCCATAATTCGATACGACAACTACTCTCAACAGGTGTTATTACTATTGACTATGTGAAGTCAAAGGATAACATTGCGGATCCGCTTACAAAAGGCTTAAATAGAAAGTTAGTTTTGAAGTCGTCAAAAGGAATGAGACTAAAACCCATGAATGAATAAATTCATACGAAGGGAAACCTTACCTTGTTGACTGGAGATCCCAAGATCTTGGTTCAAAAGGACAACCTATTTGTATGAATAAAGTGTGGTCACTGTGGGGGGTTGTGAAAAACTCCTAGTCCATTCCTATATGATTTCTAGAAGAAAATCATTTTAGTGACAATGAGGTTAAGCATTTTATAATGATTCGGTCGAAATCATTTATGCTTTTAATGATTCGGGAGAAATCACCTATGTGAGAGAGAAGCGGGGTCGCTTTGAGTGGAATTGTAGGGGCACAATTCTTAGTAGCTCTCGCAGAACCAGGCTAGTGTTCCATGACCATAACAGACACGACTATGAGGAGTTAACCTTGTTAGGAGATTCTTGTGTGAAGTGTATTGTCGTCTTCACAAATGGCAGCTCAGTTCAAAGACATCGAGTTCTACTGACGGCTAGAAGGTTAAGGGCATTCCATAAGGGAAGGTTCAAAGGTTTACACCTACCTATCCTATGCAAGATTTCAACAATTGGAAATTCATTGGAATTTTATATGTCTTCGATCAATCTCATACATGTGGGGGATGATTGGAATGTGTTTTCGATCGATCTCTCATTCATGTGGGGGATTGTTGGAAAAAAGTGTAAATTTTTCTAAGGAAAAAATGTATTTTCCATGTTTTTGGACCAAATATAATTATATATAATTGCGAGATATATAATTAATATTTTGTGGGTATGTATTCTCCTTGAAGAGAAGATTACAACGATATAAAGAACGTCCAAAACGGAGCTAAGATGAATGAGATATCGATGCTCAAAGATTGGTGTTTGATGTGGAAAAATGCAAGTTAGAAGTGTGAAAACTTGTCCCACATAGGAAGAAAGACCAAACCATGAGTGGTTTATAAGGAGGAGCCTTGACAAGTATGACAAGTTACTCCAAGACAAATCTTGGGTTCAAACAGTAGTAAATCATTAAACTTGTGAGCACTCGCATCTGCCTCGTACTTTGTATAAGGTATTTTTTTGCGTGAGCCGCATTCGTGTCTTGAACGAATCTAGACAATTCCTCGTACTTTGTATAAGGCATTTTTTTTACGTGAGCTGCGTTCGTGTCTTGAACGAATCTAGACAATTCTAGAGCCGTTACAGAAATGGTTTAATAATAGAATTATTATATTTAATTATTAATAAAAAATGTTTTTTTATTACAATTAAATATAATTAATTTGTTGTTACAACTCATGGTTTAATAATGCATATATTATATTTAATTATTAATAAAAAATGGTTTTTTTATTATTATTACAATTGAATATAATTAATTTGTTGTTACAACTCATCTCCTATAAAAGGGATGGAGATGCAAACACCAAAACTTACTTGAAAGTTGAGACACTTGAAAGATTTGGAATATACTTTGCATTCTTGAAACTTTTTGCACTTTAACGGCAAGACGTTGCTGCTTCCAAAAACGAAGAACACCTTCAATTCACGTGATTATTCAGGCAAGTTGGTTACCTCCGGCAGTACACGCTGCTTTGGCTGTTGTACCCTGGGAAACAGACTTCAAATCTGTTTTAAGGGAATCGTGACAAACACGAGACTCAGCCTTTATTTTTTCCGTATTGTAATTTACTTTTCCGTATTATTATTTCTTTTTCTTGTAATTTTAATTTCTGTATTTTGATTATTTTTGTGTATTGTAATTTCATTTCTGAATTGTAATTCGTAATGTATTTCTTATATTTTATAATTGGTATCGGACAAACTATTCCTACATTAAATGGGTGGATTAAAACCTTTGGATTTTCAGATCTTTCAACTCTCTAATCATTTATATTTTAAAGATTCTAGCATTAAAAAATACACATACGGGAGTTGAGAAATCGACTGAACTTGTAACCTTAAAAATAAGAGGAGAGCTTGAAGATGATAGAAATATGAAGTTCCTTGCTTTAGGCTTCTTACAAAACTTCTGAGATTATCATCCTCTAAATTATGGATTTTGTTATCTATAGTTTGAATGAGGTTTAAATATTGTCTAAAAAGATGACGAATTGAATTGAAACAAAATGGAAGAATTATTTCCATTTTTGATGACATTTCATTTTCCATGAAGTCAAACAAAGGAATAATTTGATTTAATATAAATTGTCAATCTTGACAACTTACTTACTTTTTTTTAAGCGTAAGTTTTATTCCTATTTGGTTTTCTTTGAAATTCCTAATTCGTTTTCAATGTTTTAATTCATTTTTATTTTATGACTATAATTAAATAACTCGTACATTCTAGCATTGAAATATTTATGAAATGTACATGTGTTATAATCTCTTTTGTTGGATTGATCTCGTCCTTGAGATCATGAAGTCTGAAATAAGTTCTAACGTCAAACGAATAATTAATCTACGTTTATCAAACTATAAATGGATAACATTCGATTCTCACATTTGAATAGTTATGAACGATTTTCTCAAAATTATTAGAAATTTGGGGTGCTACAATCACTTTCTCGTCGGATTGATCTAGTACTCGAGATCATTTAAGTTTTTGGACAGTTTCCAATATTTGCTAATGCTTTTGGATTTTTTACACATCATATTGGTTTGCTTTTATTTTCATTTGTTTAAATTGGTACTCGTGTTGATTATCATGGTTTTCTTTAACCATATCTTGGAATCTTATTATGACTTTATTTATTTACTTTTAAGTCTTATATCGTATATTTAAATGGTTGAGTTTCTCATTCCATTTAATTGATTATTTAAGTTTTTGGATGTTACAATTACTCTTTCGTTGGTCCGACCACGTTCATCATTGTCAACTTTCTCGTCGAATTAAACCATATCAGTCGCTCAAACACTTACTCAGAAATAGGATCTCGTCTCTCGAATTCATGATTTCTTTACTTATGTTTACATCTTCGAACATGGATTTCACATGCAATTACATCAACTTTAGACACTTTATATCAATCTTTCTCCACATAATCGAATTGATTCTGCATTATTATGGTTCATTTTTTAAGTGATTTATTTAGAATAATCGTATTTAGGTAACGCTTATACTGTAATTATTTGATTAAACGTCAATAGTATTTATACACTCGACCCATGAATTTATATATAAGTCTAAGTGTTTTGAATGATTATTTTATAAGTATTATGAATGGTCAAATAACTCATGTGAATGATCAAATAAGTGTTGTGAATGATCAAATAAATACTATGATTGGCTAAATAATTCTTGTGAATGATCAACTAAATATTGTGTGAATGATCAAATGAGTGTTATAGAAGTGTAAATAGTCAAATAATTCTTGTTCATGATCAAATAAATACTGTGAATGATCAATAATTCTTGTGAGTGATAAAATAAGTATTGTGAATGATCAAATAAATATTGTGAATGCTCAAATAATTCTTTTGAATGATCAAATAAGTGTTGTGAATGATCAAATAAGTGTTAAAGAAGTGTAAATAGTCAAATAATTATTGTGAATGATGAAATAAATATTGTGAATGGTCAAATAATTCATGTAAATGATCAAATAAGTGTTGTGAATGATCAAATAAATACTATGAATGATCAAATAATTCATGTGAATAATCAAATAAGTGTTGTAAAAAATCAAATAAGTGTAGAAGAATTGTGAATGGTCAAATAAGTGTTGT
The DNA here is from genome assembly GCA_020465985.1 of Centrapalus pauciflorus. NCBI lineage: Eukaryota > Viridiplantae > Streptophyta > Magnoliopsida > Asterales > Asteraceae > Centrapalus > Centrapalus pauciflorus. The sequence goes on along the minus strand of JAANYP010006319.1, from coordinate 263,546 downwards.
GAATGATAAAATAAGTGCCTAAGAAGTTTGAATAGTGTAATATTTTTCAGGTGAATGATCTAATAAGTGTTGTGAATGATCAAATAAATAGTGTGAATGGTCAAATAATGATCAAATAAGTGTTGTGAATGATCAAATAAATTTAAAAGAACTGTAAATAGTCAAATAATTATTATGAATGATCAAATAAATACTGTGAATGGTCAAATGATTCTTGTGAATGATCAAATAACTACTGTTCATGGTCAAATAATTCTCGTGAATGATCAAATAAGTATTGAAGAATTATGAATGGTCAAATAAGTGTTTGTGAATGATCAAATAAGTGTAGAAGAATTGTAAATAGTTAAATTATTCTCGTGAATGATCAAATAAGTGTTGTGAATGATCAATTAAGTAATCTGAATGATCATTTTATAAGTGTTGTGAATAGTCACTGTAATTACGAAAATACCTTTCTAGCTTGAAAAGAGGGACGCATATGAACTTTTCAACTTTTGATCACAGCCCTTGTTTTTTTTAACCTTGTGACATTGGAAGGAACCTTTGGTATACTCAATTCTAATGGGTACTTTGTGAACCCATATACATACACACACACACACATACATACACACATACATATGTATGTGTGTGTGTGTCTATATATATATATATATATATATATATATATATATATATAGGTTCAAGTGAGTACCACCTATAAACAGCGCATCCGAAGGTACCTCTCTTAAAATTATTTTTTTTGAATTTTTTCAAAAACATGTTTTAATTAACATTATACAGATGATATATAAATTTCATGCAAATTCGAACACTCTAAGTGCATGAAATCACACACCACATAAATGCACGTTCACGTATATTCAATTTTATGTAAATGCACATTCACATCATTTTTTAGAAGCTAGGAGATGTGAATGTATGTGAAATTTACATATTATCTTCATAATGTTAATTAAAACATGTATATGAAAAAAATTTAAAAAGTTTTTTTAAAAATGATACATTCTGGTGCGCTGCATAATGGATGGTACTCTCTCAAACCATATTTTATATATATATATATATATATATATATATATATATATATGTATGTATACATACACATATATATATGTATGTATATACATATATATATGTATGTATACATACACATATATATATGTGTGTATAGCAAAGATCATATCTTGATGCGTGTACCGTACTGCTATCCAAACAAAGATGAATTACCTACCGACCCTGTTCCTTCTCTGATATATATGTATGTATACATACACATATATATATATGTATGTATACATACACATATATATATATATGTATAGATACATACACATATATATATGTATAGATACATACACATATATATATGTATAGATACATACACATATATATATGTATAGATACATACACATATATATATGTATAGATACATACACATATATATATATATATATATATATATATATATATATATATATATATATATATATATATATATATATATATATATATATATATATATATATATATATATATGCGCTAGTGGGCAACAATACTTATAGATATATATATACATACATACATACATATATGCTAATGGGCAACAAAACTTATATATATATATATATATATATATATATATATATATATATATATATATACTAGTATTGTACCCGCGCAAAGCGGCGGCGGCGACAAATATGGGACCAAATATACAAAACTAAGCGACTATTGATTTAATAACCCAAAGATCTCAGACTGTGGATTTAATAACACAAAAATCTCATGTTGATAAATATGCTAGGTACATAATAAAAGTTAAAGTAACAAACAATTATTCTCAGACTGTGTATGCCTAATGTGATCAATATAAAAATAACAACCAATTATTCTAAAAAGTAGTTTACCATGCTTGACACATTCTGTACAAGAACTCCAAATTTGAGTACATGGTGTTTGAACAACTAAGTAGTGGTTACCTCGATAAAATATAGTGTGAGTTTGTTTAGATGAAATTCATACATTTTACAATAGCATAAAACCAGACATGTGTCCATAAATCGATCACATTGATCGTCAATCCCAGCAACCCCACAACTTGGTAATCTGTCTGCTGTGATCTTGGTTTCTGATACCTGAAGTTATAAAAAGTTTGGAATTTTCTGGATTATATAGAATTTGCATAAAACAGCAATCTATTATGCTAAAAATGCATATTTTGGTAAAGAACTTTAAAATTAAATCGGTTTTCAACGAAATTTTCGCAACACAACAAAAACCATCTAAAAACACCATTTCTATAAAAACATTACACCTCTTGCTACTAATTTGTATTTTCACTTTTTAAAGTGTATATCTTTGCATAAAATAGAAACAAACTTCCATTTGACGTCCAATTTCAACAAGATTTTTTGTAAAAAGTCTAAAACCCTTAGAAAAGACCAAATATATAAAAATATTTCATCATTAATTGATATTTTATACTTTTGCGTACTAAAGCACCAAAAGTTTGTTTAAAATAACAATAAACTTTCATTTGATGTTGGAACTCGATTATTCTTTTTGCAACAATTCCAAAATCTTTTAAAAATATCAAACTTATATAAATACTTCATCATTCATTGCTATTTTTATATTTAGTACACTAAAATCTCATTTATTCATTATTTGACTTTTAAAAGCCAAATATGAGACTTTTGTTATTTCATCAATTTTGTCAACTTTATTTACATATTTAACGATATTTAAAATTAAGAATTACCTGAGAACAACGGGAGTTACACTTCTAGGTACATCATATCTCTTCACCTTCACAAGAACATCAAGAAAAATGACATTTATATCATAAACATAAAACACAGTTTGTATTTCTAGAAAATTAACAACACATTAATATATTGGAACTCTTGAATTGAAGTTTGGAGATAGAAGGAGAAGAAGCTGTAACTTGAATTTGAGCTAATAACTCAATAGTAGTCTTTTAAGTCATAGTAATGACAATAGCTAATAATAACAAGAGTAAATGACATTTTTGGTCCTTGTGGTTTGATGGTTTACCCCGATTCAGTCCTTTAAGCATAATAAGGTCAAATTTCATCCCTATTTTGCTAATTTTGTGCCCTTCTAGTCCCTCGTCCGTTAAACTTAACGACACAACCGTTAAATTTGTAAGAATGACATTTTTACCCTTTTCATTGAGACGCTTTTAGTCCCTATGGTTTTATTATTTACCCATTTATAGTCCAACATTTATTTTATTTTATCTTTATAATTATATTATTTATAGATTTACTTAATTTATTATAAACACACTTATTTTATTTATAAATATACTTATATTTTAATATTTTATTTACATTTACTATTGTTCGTATTTTATTTTAAAATTTAACTTTTATTTTAATTTAAATATATATTTCTTTACTAATTTATTTAAAGTTCATCTTCTTTATTAATTTTAATTTTTATAATATTATTGTTGACATTTATATATGTAATTTTGTTAGTTGTGTTTAAGTAAATATAATATCGTCGATATTTTTCCTCTTCAAAGTCACTATTTCTTCAAATATCTTCCAACCTAATCAATTATCGACACATAAATTATATACATATGTGAATATACTTGAAGAAATAATGACATTGGAAGATACTTGAAAATACACAGATATATATATATATATATATATATATATATATATATATATATATATATATATATATATATATATATATATATATATAGAATATGGTTCGAGGGAGTACCACTACTTATACAGCGCACCAGAAGCTACCACCTTTAAAACACTTTTTTTGCAATTTTTTTTCACAAACATGTTTTAGTTAACATTATAAAGATCATATGTAAATTTCACATGCATTCACATCTCATAGCTCCTAAAAAATGATGTGAACGCACACTTACATAATTTTGAATATATATGTGAATATGCATTTATGTGATGCGTGATTTCATGCACTTAGAGTGTTCGGATTTGCGTGAAATTTACATATGATCTGTGTAACGTTAATTAGAACATGTTTATGAAAAAAATTCAAAAAAATTACTTTTAAGGGCGGTACCTTCTGGTGCGCCGCATAATGGGCGGTACTCACTTGAACCTAAATCTATATATATATATCCAAGACATAAATTATATAATATACACATAAACATTATGTGTATTAAATTATATACACATAAATTATACACACACACATATATATATATATGTATGTGTATATATATATATATATATATATATATATATATATATATATATATATATATATATATATATATATATATATATCCAACGCATATAATATAATTTATGTGTTGATAATTGATTAGGTTGGAAGATACTTGAAGAAATAGTGACTTTGGAAAGGAAAAATATCGACGATATTATATTTAGTTAAACACAACTAACAAAATTACATATATAAATGTCAACAATAATATTATAAAAATTAAAATTAATAAAGAAGATGAACTTTAAACAAGTTAGTAAAGAAATATATATTTAAATTAAAATAAAAATTAAATTTTAAAATAAAATACGAACAATAGTAAATGTAAATAAAATATTAAAATATAAGTATATTTATAAATAAAATAAGTGTGTTTATAATAAATTAAGTAAATCTATAAATAATATAATTATAAAGATAAAATAAAATAAAATAAATGTTGGACTATAAATGGGTAAATAATAAAACCATAGGGACTAAAAGCGTCTCAATGAAAATGGTAAAAATGTCATTCTTACAAATTTAACGGTTGTGTCGTTAAGTTTAACGGACGAGGAACTAAAAGGGCACAAAATTAGCAAGATAGGGATGAAATTTGACCTTATTATGGTTAAAGGACTGAATCCGGGTAAACCATCAAACCACAAGGACCAAAAATGTCATTTACTCTAATAACAAAGTAGTTTATGTTCACAATTGTCAAATGTGGTACAAAACTTATCAAACAAAGGCATATGTGCCTGAAGTCATAAATAGTTTAGTATTTTTTCTGGATTGTGCAGAATCTGCCCAGAATACCAATCTAATATGCTAAAATTGCATATTATGGTAAAGAACTTTCAAATTAAAGCGGTTTTCGATAAAATATTCACAACACATCAAAATCCTTCTAAAAACACCATTTCTATAAAAACATTACACCTCTTGCTGCTAATTTGTATTTTTCACTCGTTAAAGTGTAATTCTTTGCATAAAATAGCAATAAACTTTCATTTGACGTCCAATTTCGACAAGATTTTTTGTAACAAGTCTAAAATCCTTTAAAAAGACCAAATATATATAAATATTTATCATTAATTGATATTTTATACTTTTGCATATTAAAGTACCAAAAGTTTGTTTAAAATAGCAATGAACTTTCATTTGATTTTGAATCTCGATTATTCTTTTTGCAACACATCCAAAATCTTTTAAAGATATCAAACTTAGATATATATATTTCATCATTCACTGCTATTTCTTGATTTAGTACACTAAAGTCTCATTTATTCATTATTTGACTTTTAAAAGCCAAACATGAGACTTTTGTTATTTCATCAAATTTGTCAACTTTATTTACATAATCAACAATATTTAAAGTTGAGAATTACCTGAGAACAACACACACACCATACTACATTTTAGTTTAAATTGAAGGGTTGTTGCTAAGATGTTGCTGTTGATCTTTCCTTCTATTTTCATACTCGAATAAACACACATACACTAAACACAACATTTAATTCTACTTTGTGTTAAAATTGTTGCAGCCTGATCTTTTATTGTTGTTGTTTTCCAACACACAAAGCACACCAATTACATGATTTTTAATAGGCTGTTGGGGGCTGCTACTTGCCAATATTATTTCTGTTTTTCAGCAACCGTTACACACTAACTTAGTCTTATTTATTCATTAATAGGCTGCTGTCACTGATCTTTGTACACACTACACACTACACACAAATGCTACATGAAAGCAGGAAAGAAAGATAACATCCAGTCCGTGACTCAGCTTGGAGCTTAGTTACGGACTCTTAAATACAGACAAACTTTCTATTTTTTTGCTGTCCAAATTCATACTTATACTACACATATATTTCAACAATTACAAATGGATTATGGGAGTACAAGTGTTCAATTGATCAAGTGTTGCTGCTGAATATTTGACACATTCTGAGACTCATTGGAGTCCTGAGTCTCAGACTCAACAGCACCCACATAACTAATATGATTTTCTATTGTATAGTTACTCTACACGATATAATCACAGACAACCAAATGATATTACAAGATATGCATTTTAATTTTGAGTAGTGAAAACATACAATTTTTTAGAAATATTGGATTTATTATATTCAATGAAAACCGGATGAAGATATAAATAAGAAGGAAGGGTAATCAACAACTTACAGGCAGAGTCGCATAGCTCATGGCTCCATGAACAAACACTATGAAGAACAAACAAGCAATGATATTGAATCCAATGTCATGAAAACCTGATGAATGATCGACAGTATGTCAATTCTAAATTTTAATAATGATCAATCACCATATAATGTAAGTGTACAAAATCCATAAATCAGAAAAAAGGAGAAGTTTATTGCCTTTAAAAGTTTCCCAACTGAATCCTATAATATTTCCCTTGATAATGAAAGATCACATTGTGCAACTGCCAACAAGCATACAAATTGCTATAAAAAGTGAACATTACCTGCATTCCAGTTGGCTCTTGGTTGACACGAACTGCTTTGAGTCATTCTGTAGGGGCTCTACATACTGCCTGAGTGGTAAAAAGTAAACTTTAATTGTATCCAAGATAGAGCAAAGGCAGTCTTGAGAACTGAGAAATGAAAAATTAATCCATACTCAATACCCAAAACAACCAAAACATATTTTTGTACTTAGTTCTGCATAAACATGATCTTTATTCTAAATATTGACCTTTCTAATTCTCTATACCATTAGACTTTTTGAATCAGGTGTTTCTTGCAATTTGAGAAGTAATTTAAACAAGACAAATTTTGAATACATTAAAAAGTAAGCGTTGCAATTAGAGAATACAAAACAAATAACTCTTGTATCAGTCTCACATATTCCTAAAAAACTCTAAACGACAATGTAACATATCCCTACATTTAGGAACAAAAACATCATTTTTACTTTGTGATAATAATTAGAAGATGAAAAAGAACAACTCTTACAATATTTTCAAGGTACCTTAATAGTTACCATTTTGTTTCAGCTCCTCCACAACTGTAAAGGATTAAAGCGAAAAATGTTAGAAAATTAATTACCTAAATATATTAAACTTGAATTATATTCAGAGAGTCATAGAAGTAATCACTTATCTTTTCATCAATAAACATCGTCACATACACACACAAAACCCCTGAATCAAAGAATCTATGAACCCTTGATTTTTAGGGTTTATGCAAACTCACAAAATATACAAACAGGATTCACATAAGAACCTTCAAATCAACAATGAAGATAGGTGTTTGCCTTCAAATCAAGTGGAAGCGCACCAGGGCATCGGAGTGGAATACATAGTGACGGAGGAGCTATTTTTGACTGAGTGGAATACATAGATATGGAGAAACCGCTTTGGCACAGCCGCGAGTATGAGGTAAAGAGCGCCATGCTTTCCATCCCCAGCGCCCTGGTCGGTGGTTTGAGGGATCGATGGATTTGCTGGGTGTTGGATTAAGAACATGCAAGTGCAAACAAAGTCCATATTTCAATTTTTTTTCACAAACGGTTGTAAGATCTAGCAGTAGAAACTGGAAATCAGAAGGAATTGTCAAAAGTAAAAGACAGAGAAAACCTACCGGGGATCCTTTTCTGCAGATGGAATAAGCTAGGTGATGTAATGAGAACATGATATGAAGTTCCAATAGTGCAGCTACTGAAATGAAATTTAGCTGGGTGAGCAGGAAGGAGACGATGCGCTGTCTAGGGAACATGAAATGAGAGTTCCAATAGATCAGTGAAGAGTCGTGTGACAGGATAAATTCAAATTCAAAGATCGTTTATGCAATAAACAAATGTACCTTGAGCTTTAACATCTTGTACCTCTTAAAATTCAGCCTTGGGCTTTAAAAACTTGTACATTGTGCATAAAAACTTGTCTTTAAGACTTTGATCTAAATGCATTATAAAGGAGTTAAGATATATATATATATATATATATATATATATATATATATATATATATATATATATATATATATATATATATATATATATATATATATATATATATATATATACAGATTTAGGTTCAAAAGAGTCCCTTCAAAAATCCAGTGTACCAAGGGTACCCATCCAAAGCCACAAGATTAAATAAATCAATGGTTGTGATCAAAAATTGCTTTCCATTCGCGTCCCCCCCTTTTTTTGGCTGGAAGGGTATTTTCGTAATTACAGCGATCATTCACATTACTTAATTCATCATTCACATTAATTGATAATTCATATTAGTTAATTGATCATTCACATTACTTAATTATTCATTCACAACACTTATTTGATCATTCACAAGAATTATTTGACTATTTACAATTCTTTTACACTTATTTGATCATTCACAATAATTATTTGATTAATTGATCATTCATATTACTTAATTGATCATTCACATTACTTAATTGACCATTCACATTACTTAAATGATCATTCACATTACTTAATTAATCATTTACGTTACTTAAATGATCATTCACATTACTTAATTGATCATTCACCTTACTTAAATGATCATTCATATTGCTTATTTGACCATTCACATTGGTAAAATAATATCAGCACAACATGTGAATCTGAGCATTGTCAACTACTAACAAGCAGTAACAAGATTAATGACAAACAGTAACAATGGTCATTCATGTAACGCTCAAATTCTCAAATATATCAAACATTAATAACATCAACCAATGTGAATGATCATTCAGCTAATGTGAATGGCCATTCACATTAGGAAATTTACCATTCACATTGGTTGTACCATATCAGCACAGCATGTATGCTGTGCATCGTCAACTACTAACAAGCAGTAACAAGATTAATGACAAACAGTAACAATGGTCATTCATGTAACGCTCAAATTTTCAAATCTATCAAACATTAATAACATCAACCAATGTGAATGATCATTAAGCTAATGTGAATGGCCATTCACATTAGTAAATTTCACCATTCACATTGGTGAAATAATATCAGCACCTTACATTAGTCCTGTTAATTGTCAACTACGTTTTGTGAATGATTAATCTTCTAATGTGAATGGTCATTCACATTAGGTAAATGTCCATTCACATTTGATGAATGACTAGAACAGCAATGTCAGACTTCATCTTCTACATACCATCAATGTTAAGTAATGTGAATGATCAATTAAATAATGTGAATGATCATTTAAGTAATGTGAATGGTCAATTAAGTAATGTGAATGATTAATTAAGTAATGTGAATGATCAATTAAGTAATGTGAATGGTTAATTAAGTAATGTGAATGATCAAATAAGTGTACAAGAAGTATAAAAAGTTAAATAAGTGTTGTGAATGATCAATTAAGTAATGTGAATGATCAATTAACTAATCTGAATGATCAATTAATGTGAATGATGAATTTAAGCAATGTGAATGGTCGCTGCAATTACGAAAATACCTTTGCCTATTCATGGACGCTGGATACGCAGGATTTCATGAGAGACGCTGTGGAACCAAATTCTATATATATATATATATATATATATATATATATATATATATATATATATATATATATATATATATATATATATATATATATATATATATATATATATATATAGATTGAGGTTCTATGGGGCACCATATGCATCGGGAACCAAATGGGAACCAAAAATGCATTGCTTGTTTACAAATGATGCAATAAGGGTAATATTGGAAAACTTTATTTGAAAAGATTAATTATTCTTTTAATTAATAGATTAGGATTAAAATAGGAAACTAAATCAATCTCATTAACCATTCTCCATATATTATTCCCCCTCTCTCTCTCACACACACACACACACAATCGACCGACAAGTTTGAGAAGACGATTATGAGATGAAGATGAAAATGATGCATCACGTTGAACTCATGAACATATGAACGTATACGATGTGAAGAAGACGAATACGAGGATGCACAGTATGAACACGATGATGCATAACCTGGTGCTCCATATGAACACGATGATGCATAACCCGGAAAAGATAAATACGAAGATGCACAGTCAATGAAGATGATGAAACATCATGTTGGATTTTTGTTCAATTGGAATTTTTTAATTTTAGAAGTGCATTTTATAAATTTATTAGCATTTAATACTTGATTATTGAATTAAATATTCAATCAATATAAATTTAATTTTGAGTTGACTTGATATATTATTTTTTTCGAAAATACCCTTATGCACATCTAATATGTAAATCGTGCATCATAATGCGTTCACAAATTTCATCTTTATTACCCTTTTGCCATTGTAATCTTAGTCATTCATTTTCTAGATCTAACGGTGTATATGGGTTCCTAAGTTGCACGATGCACACAGGTGCCCCATAGAACCTAACCCTATATATATATATATATATATATATATATATATATATATATATATATATATATATATATATATATATATATATATATACACACTTGGTCAGTTTGACCTAAACGACTGATATAAAGTTGCAAACCGTCGATCTACCAATAAACTCGTTATGAATAATCATCAAACCGGTCGGTCAAGAAGCACTCTCTCAAACCATACAACTAACTTTGGTTCGCCTGACTTCGACCAAAGTATGTAACTAGTCTATTTAGTATTGACCCACATATTACATGAATATTTTTAATAAAATTGTTTACATAAATCTTCCTTTGGGTAACAGATTAGTTATGTTTTTTTCTTTTTACTTTGGGTGACATATTGATTTTCTAGTTACTTATAACTTTTAACTAAATTTTTTTTATCTATTGGATCACTCTTAGATTAGTATAAGTTGCTAGACCACATTTTATCTTATGTTTTTGTTCTTTACTTATATTATTTATAAAAGTCATTAAATTATGTTTTTTATTTAGTTTAGTATTTGATTGGTTGTAATTTTTAGTTGATGTACTCTTTTGATTAAAAAGACTAGCAGAAATTGCCACTTTTTAGTTAACCTTTATTTTCTAATACTAACTATACCCTTAGTTTTAAAATCATGACTAAAAAGTATGATACTAGTGTTAGTCTATTTTTAAATTAATGATCATTAAAAACTTTTAATTGATTGACATCTTAAACTTAGTATTCTTCTATATTTTGGATTTTTTTTGTTAATTCATTATTAAATATACATAGTTTTACATTTTGTTGCAATATTTATACATTGACATCACAATACCTGGTCATATTAAAGATGCATTGAACTTTGTGGTAAACAAGTATACTGATAGCCGTACGTTGTTACGGAATGTAAACTATATATTTTTCTAATTAATAAACTAGTAAAAATAGAACAATATTTAAATTTATCAAATTTTAATAACTATTAGTTTAATAGCGTAAAATGTTAATACAAACACTAAAAACCAAAAACTGATATCATATAGTATTTAATAATTTATTTTTAAAAACTATTAAACTGGTAAAAATAAACTAAATTGACAATGTTTATAAGTTTCTTTTAACAAAATGATACATTAATTAATAATTACAATTAATCACATATATAAAATTCAATTGCCTTTTCATGAAACACACAAAAAAACAAAATAAATAAAATGATAAATATATTATTGGCTATTTCAAAACACACCGTTATTGATTGAAAATAGGAGTCACAAAAAGATTGAGATTCAAAGAAATGGATCACCAATCAATAAAACATTGTAGTATTTAACTTTGTTATTTGGGACTTGAAAGGTCTTTTGTTTATTATAATTAAATTTTTAGCTTAATTATAGAAAACTAAAAAAATCAATATTTTTTTTGAATTCCTGTAATGAGTATAAATTAAACAAATCGAATAGGTTGGATAAAAACAATTAACCACCAACCAAATAATATATATTAGCACATTATCTAAGCTACAATACACATGTTAATCATCTATCGTGATTATTACGATAAATAAAATTTATGATATAACTTAAAATAACAATAAACGAATAATAGTAAACTGATATGTTTTTCTAAAAATATTTTTGTTGGATTGGTCGATATTTTAAATAATAATATTTTTATTATAAACAAAATTTAATAAACTAAACACTACAAACTAATTAGAATTAATCAAACACTATGTTAAATCAAAATTTCTATACCTAGACACAAAAATACCAAAGCAAGCCATTATAAACACTACAATTATAATTATGATATATTAGAAATAAATCTTATTTTTAAAATGTCTAATAATTAATTAGTATTTTAAACAAACTACGTTTAAATAATAAACATGTAAACATTCTAATTATATATGATTAACATATAAAATAAAAAATATATAAGTACACATTAGCAAAATCCTACAACAATAAGTGTTTTATAAAAGTTTCCTACAGTGCATTTTAACATAATAAAAAATGATTAATGCTTTAATTTCACTCCCTACTCTTCCGCACATTTTAACAAACTTTATTTATAAGTTATTTTTTATTGTTGATATAAGAAGAACAAATAGCAAAATCCACTTATGAATAGTATTTTTGATAAAAATATATTTGCTAACGTATGTTTTGGTAATGTAAGGCTAATTCACAACATGTCTTGCATAACTAAATTATGATGAATTTATGCTTTCTTGTATACGTGTTTGTGCGTATGATTAAAGCTGAAAAATCACCAGGCTTAGCTGGGCCTTCTAACACGTAAAGAAGTGCTGAAAGCCCAAGTATTTGAATGATTAAAACAGCCCAATATCTCCAAGGTAATGATTTATCGACCCCACTATGTAATTTAAAAAAAAATAAAAATTAGCCAGCAATTAATAATCACCACGTGTTTGGTAAGAAGCCTTTTAAATTTTGTTAGGAGCATCAACTTTTAATTTTAATTAAAACTTAGAAGCTATATTTGATTGGTAATCTAAAAAAAAAGCATGAGCAATGGAAGAATCAATTTAAAATTTTGTTTTTTTTTTTAAAAAAATTAATTTTGTTTTATTTCCATATTTATTGTTATTTTTGAAAATATATTTTTTTGTTGATTGGTAAAACACAAAAAAATTTTTGTGCATGAACTCGATGGGATCTTGTGCAAAAAGACAAGAGTTTATGCATAAACAAAATCTTGGATGTTATGCATGAACAAAAAAACTGTTCTAAAAATAAATATTAAACGTTTAAACTGATTAAACGTAAAAAAAACTATTGATGAAAAAATTATATTTTGAAATGGTTGTTTGGTTCTTTGTTTAAGAGAGTAATGCATTTGAAAACAGATACATATATAACTCAAAAATATTGAGATAATTTGTTTAAAAATTTTATATACATACGTTTATTGGTAAACCATAATTCATACTATGTTTTTTTAGTAATTTATAATGTAAATTTCATTTTTTTATAATATTAAAAATCCGATTTCTTAATACAACAAATCCCTGATAGATATTTGATGAAAGTAAGAGATTGTTTGTTTACTTTTTAATTGAATCATTAAAATGTTAGTCAAAAGTAAAATAACTTCTAAACGATACACACAAGCGTAAAAACGAGGAGGAGAATTTATTGGGGAGGGAGATGGAGTGTGATGCCTAAAATCTAAATACAAACATGGATGGCTGGGGTTTGGTTTTGTGATAAAACGAAGAATATGAAACGTGTTGTGTTTTCTAAAGTCAAAAAAAGTTAGAAAAACCCCTGAAAACTGAAAAACGACAAGGAAGGGGAGAACCAGATTCATTCATAAGCCCGCAATTCAAAGAAGCACAGCACCATTGACACACTCCTCCACCTCACCTCCTCCTCCCCCATTACATTCATTCCACCTCCCTCCCTTACCAACGGCCGCGCGTCATCTCCTCCCCATTCCATCCAAATCCAACCTCCATTAACATGCACTCGTCATGATTTTCTTCCGCCGTAACCCATCTCAATATGGGACGAAATCCACACCCCCGTGGTCTCATCGTCGGTAATTACTGCCACGACGTCCTCATCAAAGACGATCTAGTGCTCGCCGAAACCCTCGGCGGTGCCGTCTCCTTCATATCAGCCGTTCTCGACGGCCTCAACATCTCCTCCCATTACGTCTCCAAGGTAGGTTCTGATTTCGCCTACAACGTCAATCACACTCCAGTTGTATCCCAATCCGAAAACACTACCGTCTTTCACGCTTACTTTGTCTCCGATCCATCCAAGATCCGCCGGGAGGACAGGGTTCTTAAACGGGTCCAATTATGTGACCCGATTTTGCCCTCTGATTTACCAGACCAACCTAATTTCAATTTTGGTATGGCAGTTGGAATCGCAGGGGAGATATCTCCTGAAACCCTAGAAAAAATGCTGGATATTTGCGATCTCGTTCTCGTTGACATACAAGCCCTGATTAGGGTTTTTGATGAAATTGACGGAACCGTGAAGCTAGTTCAGCTAAAAGAAACTGGTTTCTCTCACTTGCTTCCTCGAATTGGATTTTTGAAAGCTTCTGCGGAGGAAGCACCATATGTGGATGTAGAGGAAGCTCGGAAATCTTGTTGTGTGGTGGTGACGAGTGGCGAAGATGGGTGTACGGTGTACTGGAAGGATAATGAGCTAAAAATTTCGCCTTTTTCAACTGTTCAGGTTGATCCCACCGGCGCCGGTGATAGTTTTCTAGCAGGGTTAGTTGCGGGGTTAGTTCAGGGACTGGCGGTTCCTGATGCTGCTTTGCTCGGAAACTTTTTTGGATCGTTGACCGTTGGTCAGGTTGGGTTGCCAGAATTTGATTCGAGGTTAATGCAGGTTGGTTTTTGCTTTATTATGGTTCACATTATATTTCATTGGTATGATTATGTGATTTTCGTCCCACGTGAATTGCAATCAGGATTTCAAGATTCTTTATTTCAATAATTAGCAACAAAGCTTCATAGTTGGAGTCTTTGGTTATGCTTTAGGTGTCCTTGTGCATAGAATAATTGAACATTTGAACATAATAACAACCAACTTTAGGCTAATTCTTTCTTTCTTTTTTTTTTTTTGGAATAGCAGCATAGCTTATCTTGGTTCACGATGTGCTTTGGTCATAATATGTCATTTTATAACAAAGTAGCAACATAGTTACTTTTGGTATGCAATGTACTTTTTGTCATTTTATACATAATAACAAATACTTTAGATCTTATTATGTAAGCCATAACATATATTACTTAAAATGGATGAAATGGTACATTGTTTGAATGTGAAGAAACGTACGTCCCAATAGGTTGCTATTGTGTGTGTATAACGGTATAACCATTTATGTTTAGAACATAAAATCATTTATATATGACAAGAATGTACATGAACTTAGTGAGCTTTAGAGATTTTTCACCTTTTGGAAGTTGCAATAGGCGGTTTTAGCTGAATCATGGCTTTGTGATATGCAATTGCCGCAATAAAACTCTTGGTGCGTGTGTTTGGATGGGTGTTAACGTGATGCAGTTTTGAGAAGAGAGACTTGGTTTTTTATTTAAAGTTTGAGTTAAAATTAATTAAAATTTTGGAAAAAAGCAGGTGAAGCATTGTAAGAAAATTTGATCATTGAAATAAATATTTAGTTACCTAACGATGCATATTTTAATTATGATTATTCAATCCCCAATGATCACTTTGAAACGCACATCCAAAAGGACCAAAACTCCCCATGATCATAGAAGAGACAGATCTAGATTCTAGGCTATAAACAGCATATCAACAATTGTTTAAACCACCTGAAGTTATCCGTCTATGGACACTCAAGATGATGGGAATTGTTCACTATAATTTAGAGTTCCTAAATTTGGACCTCCCCTTGCACATTGCCGAGGAAATTACTCGAGATTGGGTGACGAATTTAGGATTCAAACTCTATGGTGTGGGGTCCAACTTAGCTAGGGTGACAAGCGAACATGTTAGATGGGATGTTGACCTTGCAAGCTTGGATTACAAAAACCACTAATTAATATTTTTAAAAATAATTTATTATTAACAATGATCATCAAGCAAAAACTACTATTAAATTTTTTCTATTGTTTACAGTTAATTTTCATACATTAAAATATTATATACAATATCATCGAGTATATATTTTTTAATTCCTGATGCTTGGATCCATTTTGTTTCACCAAATGATATTTGTAAAAAATATTGGAAAATGAACATTGATTCATTAATTGATAACCCAAGTTAAACCAAAATGTGATGAATCAAACAAAATTAATCAATATAACATATATTATTATAAATTTATAACATATATCATCTGCAAAATCAAATTAATATAGAGCATCAAAGTTAAATTTATGCTAATTGAACTTCATTTAAAAAATCCTTGGGGTCCAAAGTAATTTTATATATAAATTAACAAAAACGTTTTCCAAAGCCAGTGGTTCCATTGACCCCCATCAGTGTAGCCTTGTCCCTGTAGAGACAAGTCAACTGGTATCTGAAGTTTCATCTCCCTAGGTGGCTGTTTCATGTTTGGAATAATAATAATAGAACTTTGACTCTGTGATTGAGGTCTTTTTTTTGTTGTTATTGGGAGATTAAGAGTGCTTTGTCAGTTTGTCTTGCTAGCTAATTGCTTTTAAGAGGATGGTATTCGGTTGTGATTGTCAAAAGCAATCGATGTGAATTGTAGTTCTGAGCAACAATGCATACATATGAACCGACATGATTGGTAAAAATGAGTTTGAACAAACAATGAACCAACATGGCCTGCTATGTTATAAAATAGCAACCCGATTGAGATTAGAAAAAGGGTTTGTGTTATAAAATAGCGGCACACTGCCCCCATGTAGGTTGCTAAGTTTATATATGACTTGAAGACATTATATGGTTGAAAATCATTCCATAAAGGTCATTTTTATCAGTAGTGATACCTTTTAGTGACATTTTACCAACGAAAAAAATACCTACATGGCTACATGGGACGGGTTTTGAAAGTAGAATCACTTGGGATGCATGAAACAGAAAAACTAAGTTAAGGGGCACATACTGAAAAGACTGCTATTATAGGACATACATTCTAGAAGAAAAACCAACTTGGCGGATCAGATGCTGAAGGTATAGGCTCCATGTTTGCAATTTGTAAACTAATATGATCGGCTTTTGACATCAAACAATGATATGTAGAATTGGATTCTCTTATTTTTGTGGTAGATGTAGCAGTGTATAACAAGATCGGCACACACATTATTGTCTTCAGGAAATACTTAAATTTCATGATTTTGTTAGTTTTGTCATGTCTATAACAAGATCGTACAAGTTAGTCATCACTAAGACCTTTGATTCTCCATGTTAGTTATTTAATCCTACCAAAATATTGTTTTACATAAGTCAGGACCAAGTTATATAGGCCCACAGGATTCTTTTAGTCCGAAGATATTTGGTTGGTAGCAATAGATTTATTTTATACTTGGACCTGAAACATTAACTATTGGCTTATATCCATCCATCTTGTTTCTTGTAGAAAGTGAAAGACGAGGTGCGCAGGAGGAAAATGCAGTGCGAGGAGCATGACGATGACTCTAGGTTTATAAAACCGAGGGGTCATGACCAGTTCATTGCGTCACTGAATGCTGCCAAAGTATTAACAAGAAGCCAGATATCTCCCGATGGATCAACAAATCCAGACCCCGGGGAGCAGATGTTATTTATTAATAATACAGTGTACGAAGAACCGATTAGGTCAGTTGACACGAAACCTTGACCCCTGTCATCTCTTAAGCCTTACAGTTGAAAATGTATTTTTATGAATAAGGGAGCAATCAAGTTTGTTTGTAGGGCGGTGGTTCATAAATGAAGCTTCTTTTAATCTTTGGTCTTTTGGCCTTAGAAGGGAGCAGTTAACAACACTCTCGTATGGTAATCGTGGAGCTGAAACATGGGGATGCTCATATTTATTTTTAGTATATTACACAATTATAAAATGGAAGAGTGGATTTAAATTTAAAAGCTTTTGTCAATCAATTTATCACCGGAGATGGTTGACTTGATCATTTGATATTTGATAAATAAATGAATATCATAAAACCTCATGTCGAAGATGCCTATGCAGCGTAGCAAAATGAAAATATAGACTAATCTGTTGATTCGAAGAATACCAGAATAATCTCTACCAAAAGTTTGTTGATTCCATTGAATGTCAAACAATTAGGCTTCAAACAACCGATTTTGAATTCGGAAATTTGGGAAATACGAAAGTTTTCTTAATTCATAATATGACTTCTTACAATGGTTGAACATATCTTAAAAAGAAATCTGAAATGGAAGACGGGTCAAAAAACCCAACGGGTCGACCCAGGGAACCAAAAGAAAAAAACCCAAAAACACATAAAAAAACATAAAACAGCCCATAACTCTCATTCCGGGTCGAATTTGGGCCAAACGGTTGGGCAAACCGCCTTCGGCTGTTTGTCACTACGTGGAGCTCGAGCCAACGGTCGTCTGGACACCTGATTCGCCCCAAATGGAGATTCGAGTCAAAAGTTAGGGCCGTATCCGTTTAGCCCCTTTATTACGGACCCTATCTTGGGCCTCCAGAAACAGAATGGTCTGATCCTCTACACTTAGGCCTGCATCAACATGTCTCTTTGTTACTTTTAAAGTTGTAATAGTAAATACATTTGATGCGATGACGGGTCTAAGAATTTCGGTTGTCGGTGTCATTTTTTAGAGTAAGTTTAATAGTTGGATTATTGAAATTTTTTCCAAAATGAATCGGGTCATCGAAGCAGGTTGACATGGTCTAGAACTGACTGATGCAGCCTGCTACCGACTGAGGAGTGAGGTGCGTCGAGCAGAGCCGCAAAGGACTGACAGAACCGTGAATCGAGTAAAGGCTTGGACCCTTGATGTCGTCGTCGAGCAGATGCCAAACTCCAAAGAGAAGCGTAAAGCCGTGAATCGCCGATCAATGAGATGCGGCGTTTGTGAGATTGTCGATTAAGGAGCTTTTAAAATTTTGGACCACCCTTTCTTCAACAAGGTTTGGGCTAAGTTTTATCCTTTTTATTTTTGGGCGGATTGTTTTCTTCTTCTCTCTTCTTTTATTTTTAATGGGTTTTTTCCTTTTAAATTTTATAATTAAAACTCAATAAAATTTAGGTAATAAAAACAACTATAGATATGTATATAATACTTTTATAAATTTTTCGTATGTGTCACTCAAAATTTTGATGCATATGTAACTCGATATTTTGAAAATTTATCAGTATTGAATGACACGTGTACTTACATATTAGGTCTCCCCTGATTTGATGGCGTCCTTGACTCCTTGTTTGACAATGTTTTATTATTTTAATCAATTAAATCGTTAATTTTTCACTAAATATTATTTATATCATAATTAAGGATGTAATATAAATCATATAAATTATAATAAACTATTTATAAAAATAAATATATATTTTGAAGCAAATTAAAATAAAATGTGAATATATTTTTTATATAACTTACGATGGGAGTATATTGCAACTGCTTGTGTATATCCATGTGGCACACATGAGTTAGCCAATGAGACTTTTGGAAAGAAAAAAAATATTGTATGATCCTTTGGTTATTTACAGTCCTTACGGTATTTTCATCTTATTTAGATCACGAATGTCGTTAATTGTGTGATTTGTTAAAAAATGATGTGATGTTTTAATTTAGTATTTACATTTATATTGAAAAGAAATACTATATTTTCGCTATTCTATTGGTGTAATCCAACAGACCATAATATAATTTTTTATATCAAAACTATTTATAAAATTCACGTGTTTAATCATCTATAAATGTTAAGTTTGGGTAAATTATTTAACGTTACCACTTGGTGATCAATTTGATAAAGTCACTAAAATATAGGTGTTATTAAGGGTAATATTGAAAATTATGTTTTATCAGTTTGGTTTATTAATATTATTTTTTATATTTTTTGTTATTATGTTTTTTTATTGAAATCGTGAAATTCGTTACCGATAACCTACTGTTCATGTTAAGAAAAATGAAATCACATTTTAGTGTAAGATTTATATTGAAAAAATCATTATGTTTTTAATCAATTTGTCACAGAGACCAAACATTATTTACTGTTAGTGTATGGTGTGTAAAGATGACATTACTACTGCATAATGTCTGATTTCATAAAACACTTGAGGGTCAATTGTGTTCTCTTTTATAATATATATAGAATAGATTTGATAATATATAGAAGATAAATATTATTTAATAGGTATATAATATAGAGATAATTATATAAAGTTTAAATAATATAGATAATTATTAAGATATATATATATATATATATATATATATATATATATATATATATATATATATATATATATATATATATATATATATATATAGAATATGGTTCGTGTGAGTATCTAAAAAATGCAGAGTATCGTGAGTACCTGTGAACACACGGGTTTCAGATGTGAACTTGCTCCGAAAATAAGTTTTTTTTTTTGAATTTTTTCATATTCATTTAGATACAAATAATATAAGACTATACGTAAAAAATTATATACATTACACTTTCTATCATCTTAAAAGTTATGTGAACGTGAAAAAATTCATGTGAACATGCTTAGTTGTGAACACACGTTCACAACAGCACACTTCATGTGAACACACACGTTTCACATAGTTGTAGTGTGTGTTTAGGTGTGATTTTTTGCAAGTAGTCTTGTATTATTAATTTAAACATGATTATGAAAAAAAATTTCAAAAAAATGATTTTAAGCGAGGTACCTCCGGTACTCCGCAAAACTAGTGGTACTCATTTGAACCCTAATCTATATATATATATATATACACACACACACACATACAATCAAAGTGATACGTGTGGTTGATTCGGTGTGGTGTGACCGTACCAAACACACACATATTAGTGTGTGGTTACGTTCCGTTCTTTGTGAGTTTGATTGTATACCTCTCGTCGCTTGACCGTATCATCACCGGTGGATACCGAAAACATCTCATTCGTGTATTTTTATTATAAAAACAAAGGTACAAATTTTATTGTTTTTTCGTTTACTTATTTTATGTTTTACTTGATGATCCGTGTACGGAATTCGTAATTTTAAAAGGTTCCGTTGTGCTTAATATGATTAAAAGTTTATGTTTTTATAAAAGACCGATACGAATCCCAAACATTTATCATTATTATTATATAAAAAATTTTAATTTTACTATAAATTTGATGATTTGATAGTTTATTTTAACATTGTTTATTATTTTTAAAAAAGATAAATATACTATTAACAAGAACTAAAAATAAAATCATCAACACAAGACTACAAAGTATCTCAGAAGGAGCATACTGGAAAAAAAAACAATATTCAATCAACTAAAACTAACAATTCATAAAATTCAAACGAACTAAAGAGTAATTATATACTCATGTAATCAATGACTTAAAACTCATTTATTCGACAATGTTCTTTTTTCTACTTCAATATTACATGCTCTAATGATTCGAAGTCCATTTACAAATAGAATACACAAACCTATGATTTACTAAAATTTATTAGAATTTGCTAGAATTTATTTATTATTATTGCTAATTATAATTTATAAGTTAGAGGATTAAAATCAAAAATTTTAAAATAGTAAAAAATTAAATAATAATATAACATTAAAATAGATTATTGTTATTATTATGGTTAAAAATTTAAAGATTATTTTTATTTTTTATCTGTGATCTGTTGGTTAGTTGTTTTAAATAATTGAAAAAATTAACGTCAAAGAAAAATAAATTGTTGTTATAATGATTAAGAAATTAAAAGATGTTTTGCGGTTAACCGTAATAAGTAAAATAACCATCAACGAATAACCAACCAACCAACCCATTGCCACTCCAACACCCACTTATTAAAACGGAATGGATGTGACGGTTTCCGATTTCAATGGCGTTTTCATAACTCTTCTTCTTCTCCTTCCCTTTTCAATTTCATCCCCAATTTCTTCTTTCCTTTGACCCAAACCCTCTTCCCCCCTTTTCTTTCCCTCCTAATTCCTCCTATTTCTCCTTCTCCAGATTAGGGTTTTTGGGATCTGGAAACCCTAATTTTGGACTAAACGATTCTTTACTTTCTCATAACTGCTTTCGTTCTTTATTATGCATTCGATCGGTTTGTCTTACTGTTAAATTTTCTTGTCTATATACGTATAATTATACCTACGTATACGTATTCCAATTGACGCAACACCATTGTTAATTTGTGAGGCATGAAGCATCCAAAGAAGAAGAAGAGGCCGAGACCTCCGATTTCCAAGTCAAAGCAGCCGCCTGGATGTCAAAACCCTACTCCTGATCAGATTGATGATCAATCTAGCGTTTTGAACAGCTTAGCACAAGGAATTGCTTCGTTTTCGATTGAAGAAAACATTGGGAATTTAACGGAGACTGCTTCAAGCTCGAGTGCTAATCGTGATGATGATGGTGTTGAAAGTTTTGCCAGTTTGACTGAGACGGCTTCAAGCTCAAGTGGAAGCTCCGGTTTATCGAATTGTGATGGTTATAACGGTAGTAGAATTGGGGGAAAGGTTAGTAAAGGGAGCAGGGGGAATAAAGTGATAGCTGCAACTGGAATGGTGTCAAGTGTGTTAGGAAAGGATTATGTGCCTACTTCTACAAGGAGACGAGGGGTCGGGAATTGGAAGGCGGCTGGTGATGGAGGTGTAAGTCATGAAGATGCCCAACAGTTTTTGTGTTCGATGCTTGGCGACGATTGTGAGCTGGGCATGGATTTGGTTAAGGATGTGCTTTGTGAGTATTTTCATTGAATTGCATTATATTATCGAATTGGTAATTGTTATTGATATGTGTCGGAAGTAGTTTTGATCGATCAATTATTAGTAGTTTTGATCGATCAATTATTTTATGGAATTTTTTCCTTTTTCAGTATATCCTATTCAAGTTGTTTTGCACCTGAAAAAATAAAAGCATGTTCTTAGGTGTAGGATTGTTAAATATACATTCATTCATCCACTTGCTGAAGCAGCCATATGTTTTTTTTGGCAGGTCAGTCTGCTTACGATGTTGAAAAGGTAATGATTTGTAGTTCTTTACTAACATTTTGCTTTTCTTGCTTTGTATCTTCACTTTTAATTCCTTCTTGGTGAATATTTTTAAGAAGAATAGAGATTTTTTTCATGTGTGTTTTGCAATCCTATATCATCTTCACTTAACTAATCTAAGAGTACGAATTTGAAACCATAGTTAACAATATGAAATTTTAGTTGGACATAAGTGGCTGAAGACGTAAAGAGCCTTGCTGCTAGGAATAGAAGTTCTACTGATGATGTTACATGCATTTGTGTTGTTTATCTGTTTCTCGTATAATGGTTGTTTTTCCGTCAGGCCTTGGACATACTGCTTGAATTAACTGCTCTTCCATCTGAGCTCCCAAAGACCGTTCAATGTCACAACTTAGACACGAAAAGTAAAGATACTAGGACTCTTCTAGAACCAAGTGACAGCGTAAGTAACTCGTTCTTCGTTCATCTATCCAGTGGATCTTGAAATAATACGACTTTGTATTCTAAAGTCTTGTATATATATATGGATAAACCAGCTGCCTGGCGCCCTGCCACCACCTACCATGCACCTCTTGAGTCTTGACAAACAGCGGAACTTACATTTTACATAGAATTTATATAAATAGTCACTAGTTCCCTTCTCTTATGTTTGTAATAAGTTGTCACCATGCTTGTAACTTTTTTTTACATCACTGCTTAATAAATCTTTTTGAGATGATGTTCGTTTACTTAAAAGCTAGCAAGTGTCACACATTAGGTTTGCATCAGAAGTATTAAGATTTTCTTTGAAGTAGCAATTTCACATCTTTAAATTGAACATGTGGGTTTTGTTTACTTAACGTAAGGATAAATGAAGATGGGACCGTATCACAGATGACAGAATGCACGAAAATGGTATAAATATATATAGAATCTCACTATAATGCACGGAAACGCCTAAGAGGTAGCCGCTCCCGTTTCCGATACCTCTGGGAAACGGATACGCCCCCGATACGGCCAGAAACGTTTCGATGAGTCTAGAAACGTTTCTCGTGGAGTTTCCATGTAGTTTCCACGAAGTTTCTTCTAAGTTTCCATAAAGTTTCCATTTTTTTAAGGGTTTTTTAAGAATTAAAAGGGTAATCAAGGTTGCAAATCGGTGGCGGCCAACCGGCGGAGAAGGAAAAAAAAAGGATGAAGAAGAAGGATGAGAGAGATATAAACCTTATGATATCGAGAATGAGACCAAGGAAGTGGTGGCGGCCGGCCAACGGCGGAGAAGGAAGAAAAGGGAAGCAACGGCGAGAAGGAAGACCAGTGGCGAGAAGGAGAAGGGACTAAGGGAGAGACGCTTCTATTTTAATAAAAAAAAAAACCCTAAAGGAATAAGAAAGCAGGTGCTTCCTTTTATTCTAATAACCATTTATTTTATTATTATAAAATTAAGGAAGAATTTCATATATACCCTTCTAAAACTTCATAATATCATATATACCCAACCTAAAATTTTAATATCATATATATCCCTCTTAAACATCATAATATCATATATACCCAATTTTAATTATTAATATCACATATATCCCTCTTAAACATCATTAATATCATATATACCCAAATTCATTAACTTAATTATTTTTATAACATTTAAAACTCATAATTAATATTGCTTATTAATTAATGACCATTATACCCTTACTCATTTCTTCTTTCAATTAAACTTCAAAATATCATATTTATCCAACTTAAATTAAAATAACATATCTCTTTTAACAATTTTATATAATTTATTTTTGTAAACTAGACTAAACAAATTCTTCAAATTAACATTAAAATAAAAAAAATGTGTATCATGTTTTTGCTCGTTTGTAATCAAATCGTATCGTCTTATTATATTTTCTTATTAATTTTTTTCTACAGTAATCTATATACAATTAACTGATTATATATTATGTTCTTTCTTTTCTTTTTCTTTTTGAATTTGATAGTTGTATCGCATTTTGTTTTTTTAATTTCATATATATTTTTTGTTTTCTAATACATTAGTTTCAAATTTTTTTTTCAAGTTTGCATTCGTTTTATATCTATTGTTTATTAGTTTACACTTTTTTAAATTTTTATATTTAATCTAGTATATGAGTTATAACCTGTTATCCGATTTAATTAGTTGTGTATATTTTTTGTTAACGATAAGATTATATATATAATATAATCTTGTAGTTAACACAAAATATACACAACTAATTACATCGGATAACAAGTTATCGCTCAGATTCTAGACTAAATATAAAAATTAAAAAAAGGGAAACTAAATAAACAATAGTTATAAAACGAATGCAAATTTGAAAAAAAATAGAAACCAATGTATTAGAAAACAAAAATATATATACTAAATTAAAAAAAAACAAAATGCGATGCAACCATAAAGTTCGAAAAGAAAAAGGAAAAAAAGAACATAATATGTAATCAATTAATTTAATGTTAATTTGTTTTAGTTTGAAAAATTTATTTAGTAAAGTTTGCAAATATAAATTATATAGAATAATTAAAAGGGATATGATATTTTAATTTAAGTTGGATAAATATGATATTTTGAAGTTTAGTTGAAAGAAGAAATGAGTAAGGGTATAATGGTCATTAATTAATAAGCAATATTAATTATGAGTTTTAAATGTTTTAAAAATAATTAAATTAATGAATTTGGGTATATATGATATTAATGATATTTAAGAGGGATATATGTGATATTAATAAATAAAATTGGGTATATATGATATTATGATGTTTATGAGGGATATATATGATATTAAAATTTTAGATTGGGTATATATGATATTATGAAGTTTTGGAGGGGCATATATGAAATTCTTAATAAAAGACCTTTGGACACAATATATATATATATATATATATATATATATATATATATATATATATATATATATATATATATATATATAGAATATGGTTCGAGAGAGTACCACCGTTATGCAGCGCACCAGAAGGTACCACGTTTAAAAAAACTTTTTTAAATTTTTTTTTTCATAAACATGTTTTAATTAACATTATGAAGATCATATGTAAATTTCACATGCATTCACATCTCCTAGCTCCTAAAAAATGATGTGAACGCACACTTACATAATTTTGAAGACATGTGAACGTGCATTTATGTGATTCGTGTTTTCATCCACTTAGAGTGTTCGGATTTGCGTGAAATTCACATATGATCTGTGTAATGTTAATTACAACATGTTCATGAAAAAAAATTTCAAAAAAATTACTTTTAAGGGAGGTACCTTCTGGTGCGCTGCATTAGAGGTGGTACTCACTTGAACCTAAATCTATATATATATATATATATATATATATATATATATATTTTGCCGTATCTCTCCCGTATCCGTATCTAGAATTTTTTATTTTTGCCGTTTCCCGTATCCGTTCCGTACCCGTTTCCTGTTGCCGTATCCGTTTCCGTGCAACTTAGGAATCTCAAGTTAGTGTTCTGTTGTTGCAACGTCCTTATTATTGAACTTCTTCATACACTAACTGTAATGTATATATGGCTCTGCATGGGTTGTATCCTGCCAAAGTTTCTGATTAATGAGTGAGTTGAGAGTTCTCCTTCTAGCGTTAAATATGATCACGTGCCTGAAAATGATGCATGGTCAGCATGAATCTTTTATAATAGATTATGGTGAATTCTTAGTCATCTAATATATTCTTGTGGATATGACAATTTTGTGACAGTTAACTGATAGGACATCTGGTTTAGCTTCATCATCTGAGAGTGATCTCCAGGGTAATGTGCTATATACGGGTTGCAATGACAGGTAAAGAAGTTCTAAATACATGTTTTACTTTGTTTTATATCAATTGTTGTACCCTTTATTATTTTTTTATTTGGCTGGGTTTTTTTATTCGGGATGCTCATGGGTTGTGGAAGTGGTATTTGATAGAATTTCATTTTTTGATAGGAAAACATAAGCTCAAAGTGTAGTATGGGAGTTTTTGGATGTGTGCATTGATGTTGATTTTCTGATTTTAAATTACCAAAAATCAGATAATTAGCTGTAACAAACAGGTTGTAGGAGAGTGTTTGGCTAAGACTTACTTTTCTGGCCCCAATGATAGAACGTGTAATAGCATGATTAGTACCATTCCGGCCATAAATCATCATCCTCTCTCGTTACAGAAATTATCACTACTTACGGTGTTTAAACACATTGATGGTCCTAAAACTTCATTACAACCTTCCGTAAAAAATAGTCCAACATCTTACTTCGATCAATTATCAAATGCTTTCAGGAATTATTTTGATGTTCTTGCTAGCGATGGAACTTATTCTCCATCTGGCCCCAAAAACACCTATGAACTGACTCAGGAGGTGTTGGAATCTCTTTTCCATATGCCAAAGAGTTCAAAACATGAACCCAACAGCATGAACTGGAGAAACGTAGTAAAAAAACTGGAGTCATTTGGGCAGAGGCTTGACGATCCTTTGGAAGATACAGGGAAAAAGCAGAATGTTCTTGGTAAGCAACATTTTAAATCTTTTATGTTTCCATCATATGACTTTCTGCTGTTAGCGGTGTTTGTTCTTTTTAACTCTAATCTCGTGTGTAGCTAAAGGAGACGATTATCAGAGCTATAGGAATGCTGCAAGCCAGCACTGGGATTCAATGAAGTCTTATTATCACAAGGCAATTTGTTTTTGTATCATTAAAATGGCTTTCCTCTACCATGCTGTTGGTTGTCGAATTATTTACAATGACTTTGCCTTTCTATTGTACAGGCTGCAACCGCATATGCAAGTGGAAAACGTGAATATGCAGCATATCTCTCCGATCAGGTACATGTTCCATCTTTTTATGCTTACTAATTTGACCTCCGGTTGAAAGAAATTCATGCCTTTCGTTTGAATGGTTGTTTGACAACATTTCCATTGGTGGCTGTATTCACATTTATATATGCATAAGGTCCATGATAGGAAATGCATAGTAGCAACTGATTATAAATTTTGATGCAGGGAAGGATGTGCAATGAAAAGGCTCGGCAAGCTGATAAAAGGGCAAGCCAGGATATATTCAGTTCAAGGTTTGTCACTTGTGTGATAGAGGTTGCAAAAAAGCCAACCCAATTAATGAAAACTGGCTCATTAAGTCTGCTTGGGTGCTGTGTGTGTATGTGTATATATTTATTTATATATGTATGTATGTAAGTATATCTATGTATGTATATGTATGTGTGTATGTGTATGTGTATGTGTATATGTGTATGTATGTATGTAATTACAGTCTACAGGCATCAAAGAAGCTATACGGTACAAACATAAACATGAGTCAAATGCTAAGAAATGTGGGGTAGCTATTGATGAATAGTGAATGTTTGGGTCGGGCAATGAATTTAACTCACTTAAAGTTACTCATAATTTTAACAAGTAATAATTATTGACTTTTACTGCTAACAACTGAACGATTTGTATCGATATGAAACATAAAATTGACATTGATTTTGATAACTAAGTCAGGAAAGGCTGAATCAAACAAGGAATCAAAATTAGTTAAAACACCCAGAGAGCACACCAATCCTGTTTTGAATTTTTGATGTGTTAGTCACTTTGTAAATTGTAATGGATCTAACAATACTTTCTGCTAATTGATCTACCTAAATATCTAGATTGATGAATATGTGGAATGCAGGAACAAAGATATTGAAAATGTGATAACGATTGATCTGCATGGACAACACGTGAAACAAGGAATGAAGCTTTTAAAGCTTCACCTCTTATTTGGTGCATATGTTCGTTGTAAGGATCTTGTTCATTTGTAGATACCTTGTGATCTGTGTACAGAAGCCTTTTAGCATCCATGTCTAATAAAGTTTGTGATGTATAGCTGTGCGGCTGTTCAGAGTTATCACTGGATGCGGGAGTCACGGACTGGGAAAGTCAAAGCTCAAACAGTCGGTATGAAATTTTATCCTTTTTACTCCTAGAGAAGTATATTGCCTTATTTTACAGTTTCAGTGATCATAGGTATGTATAGGTAATTCCATGTGTGCATTTTGTGATGCCCGTATGCTTCTTGTAGGTTGTTAATCTCTTGGAGACGGAAAACATTGAGTGGAAAGAAGAAAATAGAGGCACGCTGCTAATCAAACTCAATGGGCAGAGAGAGTTCAGCTTCCTGGACTCTGGTAGCGACTCTGAGTAATTTCTTTATTCCATTTGGCATCTTCCATGTTGTATTTTAACCATAGAGTTAATTTCTTCTGATAATCGGGGAATTCTGTTATTGTAAATTATTCTAAGATTAGTTCAGACTAAGGCTCAAGATTAGTTGTAAATTGGGCTAGTACATTTTTCTTTCTTTCTTTGTAATCTTAGGGGACAATTTGTGTATTAATTACTTGAAGGTAAGGAAATCTTCCTTCACTTTTTGTTATGTATGTGCTGTTGAAGTTTCAGTTTGAGGTTGTGTACATTGATTGATGTTTGGTTTTTTACTATCATGAGATCTGAATTAGAAGGATTTCAAACCATTCATTTCAATTCCCATGAATGTGTTTAGATTTATGTTTTGTAAAACTGTATTTTTATAACAAGTTCAAATTCACACTTCTATAAATAAAATTGCTTTTGCACATAAAAAAATATAACTTACTAAAAAGTTTTTGCTTGCCTTTTTTTTTTAAACACAACCAAATAATCATGTTAGACTGTAAGCCACTAAGCCTAAACACCCTTTAAGTAGTACAATTGCCACATAAATTTTATACTAGAGTTTGATTTAGTTTTCATTTGTAGCAAAAAAACAATTGAAGCAAAATTGCTGTTAAAGAATGTCTAGTTTACTAGAGTCACTGATATATTATTTTAGCTCATTGAAAATAAAATCATTTTCCTTAGGACCCTTATTTAAAAAAAAATGAATCGTTTTGAATTGAATATATTTAAACAAAAAGTTGACATATATTATAAAAAACCAAGCACAGATTATATAGAAGACTTTTAGACAAAGCGAATCCCAGACAACCAAACAAAAACAACAACACTAAAAGCAGCCGAGCAAGACCAACCCAACAGAACACACGAACCCTTCGCAAGCAACACATCCACACCCCAGTTACACTTTAACACTAGGACTTTTAACCCACTCCAAAGCCCCTTATGCCTCCTATTTATAGTCCAAAAGAGACCATACTTTTGAATGAAAGGAAACAAATCATCACATCTCCACACATTAACTTGATCCACCGTCACAGTTCCGACACGATTTCTTCAATGCCAAATCAACCACAAAGTGATATAATACAATGCATGGAAGACTTTGTCTTTCCCCTTCTGTCCCCAACTGAGACCGTTATCACGAGTAAAATCTGATAGCAAACATACATTATGAAAAATGAAAGTTCCACCACCCCCCCAATTTTCGCCACAACAGTTTAAGCAAGATGATCTCTTGTTTCTAAAACCGAATCACTTAACTATCATTATCCAAATGCATCCCCAAACCCAATAATTTATCCTTTCGGGGAGTTTGTCTAACATTAATCTCCATGTACAAACATTTATTTTTATAGGAATCCAGTAGTTCCAAAGAAAAGTTTCAACATTGTGATATTCTCCTAAAGTAACCTTTTATATCAGGTTACAGTAACTAAGATCAGAAAACTTACCAGAGGAGTCCACATCTTAAATTTATCCGTTTTCCATAAAGGAGTCGAATGAAACCAAAGTTTCATGTTCGATTTTTATTAGAGACATTAAAAAAATGAACAGAATTTGCAGTGTTAATGTTTTTTACTGATCGGTTTCATTATCATAAGGCTGATTCAAAACTGGTTTGGTTTCAAGGGGCGAGCTATACGTACGTTCCTGATTTCTTAATAATTACTAATCAAACATCTCCCCTCTCACATGTTTTTGTTAATGATGTGGAACCTACTGATCAAACTTAATCCCCCTATCACATTACGAGGGGTGTGTGATTAACAAAATGGAGGATGCAAAGTTTGAATCCACTTATTCAATGTGTAGAATCTATATTGAATCACCGTTTTTAATGGGGCTACTATGTATCTTTACCGATTAATCAATTTTTTAAAACGTTGTGGTAGATCATAAAGAAATACAACTTCCTCATGAATTTATCTTGAATATGGATCTTTTGGCTCAACTTTATCCCAGTTTTGCCAAGGTAGCAACCATTTTTTCCACATTAAATTGGTCGAAATGTGTAGTCTTCTTGCTTTTGTTGGAGAATTAGACCTAGTAAGTTAGTAACAGAGCTCAGAGCTCAGGCTAACCCATGAGATCTTTTACCCAAAACAAAGGCGTCATTTTCTGATAAGGGCATCCCAAAATCCCAACTTCTGTACTAGCGTGACATGGGAGACCATTTGTTGTCCTAAGGACCAAGCTTTCGTAATATTATATACTTTACGGTGAGTGTTGAAAAACATTGTAAGTATCATTTGTTAATAATAATAAAACAAAAGAATAGCAGTTAACAGATCAAAAGAAACCTCGAAAATATTGCGAAATAATACAGAGTACAAGAAGAAATGAGTAGTCAAATGACAATTGAATATCTCATCAAGAGGCATTACAAAGGTGGCAATATTATCTCCTAATTTATCACAATTATTGTTTGTTTAAAGCGGATCATAATTAATAAATTATTGTAGAGGCATTTGGCACAATACATGAAGTTGGTGGAAGATTGATGATCCGTTATCTTCGGTATCTATTGAAAGTGTTATATCCTGCAAACTCGGCTTTAGGATATCTAAAGAAGTGGCAAAAATGTTTCATTAAGGGGCAAGGTGAAGATCTTATTCTTCTATCCAAAATCTTTCTTTACTTTGGTTTGAAAATAGAGGCACGATTGTAGTTTCAATTAGTTGGAAAGATTGAACTCGAGATCCTTATTTGTCTAAAAGCTTTTAGGTTGTTAAATGGTTAAGGTTTGGTGTACATTTTTTTCCCTGTTTTGCCTCGGCCCTGCTTGAAGCCTATTTGATGTGGCTATGTTTAGTTCCATTATTGATGTCATTCATGATTATGATGTATATAATTTAAATGCAAAAGAAAAGCCAAGAAACATAAAATTAGGGCACAAGAATGAAATAAATAAAAATAGTTTAAATGGCAAGAACAAGCAATAATTACATTTTCTTTATCAGATAACCTTTGGGATAACCTTTGGTGATAGCATAATAGGTTGTTTTTAAAAAAAATATTTTTTTTTTTCACAGTTTGTTATCCCTAAAATGATAAATAATCCTTATTGTTATTGGTTAAAAGAAATGATTGGCATGCTAACTCAATGGATAACTATAAATTTATCCATTCAACTTTCAAATTTAATTTCATCTAATGACAATTTATAAACCAACGCTCATAAAGGTTACCGTTGCGATACTTATGCCCATTATGTAAGGACTGGGGACTGAACCAGATATGCTCGAAACTTGGACCAGCTAGACCATAATGGTTATGTTTCAAGGACCACGAACCAGTTAATCATGGGGCCAGGCTGCAAACAATAGTCCCAGTATATAGAGCACCAGGATCAGACCCAAAGTATAATAACTTTCATAAAGATGGAGATCCCATGTTTCATCGGAGACAATCTTCGTTTTATGTTTTACCACAAACAACATTCATTCTTTTAGTAACAATTAAGCCTGATACATAACTAACATACGTATCTGAGAATTAGAAAACATGGGTATCATAAAGGAAAAAGAGCTACATGATCAAACTTAGAACAAGAAGAAATTTATAGAGGTAGTTCACCGCTATCAGCAATTGTGACTTTGCTTTTTGGCGTTCCACTTTGTGTGCCCTCAGCTTCCATCTTATAAACAACATCCATCCCAGACAGCACCTTACCAAATACAACATGTCGGCCATCCAACCTGAGGATTGTTCAAGGACCCGTTAATGGAAATTCTATTCACTGGTTACCAGTAGAAAATCAACTTTTGTTTGATGTAAAATTTACCAGCTGGTTGTGACCGTTGTGATGAAAAATTGTGAGCCATTGGTGTTCTTTCCAGCATTCGCCATCGATAGCAGCCCTGTAAAGCAAGTATAAGAGATGAGATTGAGCAATCTTATGAATCCAACATAGCAACTGATTGAGGGTAGACCAAATGACCAATTCAGTGTTAATTACAGAAAGGTTAACACCATTCTATTTCCTGCTTTCGAGGGGCGTGAGTATGGGGCGGCTAATGCCTACAACCGAACCATAACCAAACTAATCAGTTAATTTATACTATTCACCATTCCGTTTAGATTTTAATTTTAAAAATTGATTGTACAAAAACTTAATATATTATAGCAAATATATAATTATATATCATTAATTTCTTGCAATTACACTTATAAAAGTTAGAAAATAATTGAATTAATTAACACAACATTCCACTCTTAATGTTTAAAGTATAATTTCAAATTTTAAAAAAGACTACTAAAGATATAGTATAAAAATAACAAAAACTATAATTCAATATAGATGGGGCGGTTCGGTTATTAATGAGGTGATTATTTGTAAGAGCCGAAACCAAACCAATATAATCAGTTAACCAAAATTCAAAAACCGAACCATCGATTTTAACAACGGTTCGGCTTTTTGGGTCGGTTTTATCAGTTAAATCGGTTCGGTTTTTCGGTTATTATGCTCGCCCCTGAGTGCTTTCATGTAAATTTGGTTTTACCTGGTGCAGTATGCTTGATCTTAAAATTCTCATCATTAAACTTTTCTCCATATATTGATTCCCCTCCTCTCCCATCTCCGAGCGTAAAGTCACCACCTTGGATCATGAAGCTGGGAATAATTCTGTGAAAAGCGCTTCCCTTGTAGTGAAGAGGCTTCCCGCTTTTTCCAATGCCTTTCTCCCCTGAAATGATTGGCTAAAAAAGTTAATATATGATCACCCACGAGTAAATATTCTGTACATCTGCCTTCTTTTTCGAATGAGATGTGTTTTTGTTAACTTAGTAACATTGCACAATTCAAAAATGGTACGAAGACACATAAAATGTTACTAGATATTGTTAAATGTTAAGGCAGCATCCCATTTAAGAGTTAGTATTTGCATACCTGTGCAAAGTGCTCTGAAGTTTTCTGCAATAGAGGGAATTCATTTTAGTATCACAAAAGTGAATAAAGTGATCTAGCAAACTATCTCCTCCAGCGTAGCATGAAAAGAAAAGTGAGGGAATAGAATATTATAAAAGGGTGATCATCATACCTGCTGTTTTAGGAACCGTTTTTCCGAAGAGACCAAAGACAATTCTTCCTGAGAAGCACGAGCACACAGTTTTTGGATAATTCATTCAAATATTCACCCTCGATTTCAAAATAGAGAAAATAGTATCTGTTGAATCTATAATCAAGAATGGTGCTTTTGGGTGGTTTGAGTTATTTGTTTAAGTTGACACAAGCAAATAATTAAGCATAAGTCATTTGCTTTCGCTTTATATTATATCATGGCTTTTTATTGGTCTCAGTTTCCTCTCTAATCAATAATCATGATAGAATCAAGTATTAATAGTGTAAGCAGGGCATGGTAAAAACAAGTCCCCTGTAGGCACACTTTGTTGGCCCCGTGTCAAACGTATCAAGAGACCTCTTCCAAGCAAAACTCTGTGTGTGGTATGGTATGTGACAGATATTATTATCTCATACATGTTATCGATTATATGTGCACACACATATGCATCTTTGATATACTATACGTGCATGTTCCACGCTCGTTCATAAATCAACATAATATAATGACTAGTGACTATGTTGACTGTTGCTAATCCTGATTATGTCAATGTTGCTTAAAGTTGTATATAGTAACAACATATACTTAAAACAGATTGGACTGAAAATTTTTGAACTTCAGATTCAAATATTTTCTCAAGTTTAGATAAAAAGATTTGTTTTATTCTTTTTGTTTCCCTGAAACAGCCAAACAATTTATTTGGTTCATGTTCCCTCCCCGAATTATGCACTTGGCTTGAGATTAGAAAGAAAAGATATGGTATACCAGCAGGTTTTCCAGCAATCTCAACATCGAAATATACTTTGTGAGTCACTTCCTTCAAATCTTTTTCTGATTTCTTAGCCTGCAAATAACATGAAATTCAAATTTCAAAATAGACATATCCAATCCTCAAGTGGCAAGGCAATGTGGTGTCCTTGTATGAAAACAAGATGATCATCAAAATGAGTAGAAATGAAAACTGCAAAAGTGTTAGTCAAAACACATATTTGAGGGGAGGGGGCTGGAATATAAGTTGCAATCTGAAGGCAACTCATACAAACATTCAATAGGTCATCAAAATGAATTTTCTGAGGATACTTGTTGAAGAACATCGACTACTAAGGTTAGAGAGTTTAAGTGCAAACACATGTATGATGCTTAGGCAAGAACTGTGTGGGAGGCAGCTGCAATGGTTATTACTAGCTAGTAGGGCACACATGAATGATATCCTATACAGAACGTCATAGTATAATTGGTATAAATGCTTATATAAACATATTTGTGACATTATCCACATCAGGCATACCGATATATCGTGATATTTGCTTGAACCCGCTAGGAAGATTTTGTCAACAGAATCAAATACTGTCGTTCAAAAAATCATTAACAAGTAACTAACTAACTACCTAATCCAGACCATACTTCTTGCTTACAAGTTACATAAACAAGTATATAAGAATTCAGATTCCAATACAATACGACAGGCAGTAGTCAGTAGTCATCACGTTAATTAACTGTTGACGCTAATTAATTGTCAATTTCCAAACATATGCCCAATAATCAAATTGAAAACAGTACAAGACGATACCATATATTTGGTAGGGCAGACGTTTAAGTATAAGCATAACTAACTACAAAGATACGTGTTTTCGTCTAACTGTGACTTCTCTTTGATAGTCGATGTAGTTACCGATTTATTACAGAAACTAATAATACTGACAATTGAAGTTGAACTTGTACATTAAGTCATTAACACTTTTGCCACTCAAACTTGAAAGAAAATAATCAACTACGGAATCTAATATTGGAGTTGATAGAGTTAATGCAATCGAACAGATGTTTGAACGATCAATCATAGGATTAGGGATATTCCTGATTTTTCTTACACGCTTCAAGAATAAACACTCGAATTACATATTGCGGATAATAAGATGAAGAAAACGAATCGAATCAAACAGATCCACTACAATCCGATATGAATTAAAGTCTTCAGAGATGTCATAGATGGATTCAATGATCAACCAAAGGGTAAAAACAAAAAGGCTGATCGCAACCGTAATTTATGGAATGTATAACTTTAGGGCTAAAAAGTAAAAAACTTCACCTCGGCGAGTGCTAGGATTCCGGTGACAAGTAGGGCGCACAGTAGTGTAGCCGATAGTAACTTCATTTTCGCCGACAGTGATGTTCGCAGTGGCAACGCACGGAGTTAGCCGACGGAGCCGTCCAGGTTTATATAAATAGAAATAGAAAATTGACGTAATCTCGTCAAATAGCATGATGACACGTGGTCCATTGAGGTGGTTCTTAGAATATGATTGGTTAAGCAAGGGGTTTACGAATAATGAGAAAAGGTTAAAAACTCATCGTTATGCATTAAAAAAAAAAATCCGACTAACAACCCAAGACTCGATCTCGACTTGATCGGAAAATTTCTAAATCCGAGTTGAGAATGAGGAAAATTTAATCATCGACCCCAATTCCATCTAATATCGTTGTATATATTTTAATGTTGATATAATTTTATGATATAAATGACTACTTATATTTTATATAAATTATTAATTATCTATATATATAATTTTATATTTTCTAATTATATTGTTTTGTATGTGTATTTACGCTTTTTACATATATTCTTTTGTTTTACTTGTTTATAAGTTATTAGATGAACGTTAAACATAGACGAATAAATGTCACATAAAATAACATATGGATTATAATGAAAAGAAAATTATAAAAAAGTGATTAATCAATATGTAAAAAAAAGAATTTATGATTTATTATTTATATGTTTAAAAAGTGGTGAATCAATACTTAAAGAAATTAATCACAATGCTTCTCACTTCGTATATTTAGTTTCTCATTTGATCATATATATACGGTTGAGATAATTGGAGTATCATATTAGACTGGGATATCGAAATACCATATTAAAATATGTTGAATACAATAAAATGTTGAATTTTATGCAAAAATATAATATACAGATGTTTAAAATTATATTATGATTGACTAATTTACATCATTTCGTATTCATTACGATTAAAATTTTAATTTCATACAAAAGTGCAATATGCACATGTTCAAGCGTATTGCACATTTGAATATATACATATTGCTATTTTGCATGAAATAAAATATTTTATCATAATGAACATGTAAACGGTGTGAATTGACCAATAATAATGCACATTTGAAATATTGCAATTTTAACATTTTATCATAATAAACATTCATTTAACATAGTATTTGATACCCAGTATAATATGATACTCCATTGATATTGGAGATATATATATGTGTGTGTGTGTGTGTGTATAGGGTTAGGTTCCGGTAAACCCCTTAGTTTCGTGATAATCACTTCAAAATTTGTGATTTTGATGCGTAAAATTATACATTTTATGCTAAAATTTATACATTTAAAAAATTTATGTGTATGATATAACTATTTACGCACATCATGATAAATTTGTTAACGTTATGTACAGATTTGTGCATTTAACAAAATTTGTGCATTTAATGCATAATTTAATGAATTTAAATTTTAAAGGTAATTTTAATGTTATATTATAATATTTATTAATATTGAAGACCAATAATAGTTTTAAGTTATAACTTTAATTTTTATATTCGTGCATTTGATATACAATTTTGTGCATTTTTAGTGGTTTTCACGTTCTCACGGAATTGAGGGGTTCTTACCTCAACCCAACCATATATATATATATATATATATATATATATATATATATATATATATATATATATATATATATATATATATATATATATATGTGTGTGTGTGTGTGTGTGTGTGTGTGTGTGTGTGTGTGTGTGTGTGTGTGTGTGTGTGAATGATGTTCAATGGAGAACCAGAATAATCTTAGAGAACCACAATGCATCACAAAAAAGTTACTAAGTGCATCGCATGAGAGGATTTTGCATCATGCATCACATGAGAGGACTGTGTATCACATGAGAGAATTATGCATCACGCGAGTGTGTTGTGCATCATACGAGAAAATTTTGTTTATAACGATCCCCTCATATTATGCATAATCACCCGTGTGGTTATATAAGTTTAATAAAACCACATGGAGGGTTGTGCATATTGTGGTTCTCCGATATTCTTCGATAAACATATGGTTCGAGAGGATAACACTAATTATGCAGTGCACCAGAAGGTACCATTTATTTAAAAAAATTCATAAACATGTTTTAATTAACATTATAAAGATAATGTGTAAATTTCACATACATTCAAATTTCCTAACTTCTTAAAAATGACGTGAACATACACTTATATAAATTTACATACATGTGAACGTACATTCATGTGATGCATGCTTTCATATACTTAGAATGTGTGAATGTGCATAAAATTTATATATAATCTTTGTAATGTTAAATCATGTTTATGAAATTTTTTTTAAAAAAAATACTATTAAGAGTGGTACCTTCTGGTGTTGTGCATTATAAGTGGTACTCATTTGAGAGAGAGAGAGTGTGTGTATATATATAGGTCCAAGTGCGTACCACCTATTACGCAACGCACCAGAAGGTACCACTCTTAAAATTGTTAATTTTGAAACTTTTTTCCATAAACATGTTTTTATTAATATTACACAGATGATATATAAATTTCACGCAAATTCACACATTCTAAATGCATGAAATCACGCATCACATAAATGCACGTTCACATATATGTAAATTTATGTAAGTAGACGTTCACATCATTTTTTTTAAAAGTGATACCTTTTGGTGTGTTGCATAATCTCTCTCGAAGTCTTGAACCTTATTTTATATATATTCTTTAGAAATTTGATCACAAATAAACGTAAATGAATGATCTTAAAAATCACACGTTCACTGACCTAAATGAACCAACAACGTTTATTTAGTTAGTTAAAAAAAAAAAAGAAATTATATTGTTGTTGGTTTATTGCTTTCATAAATAGACGAAGCAACATAGGTGGTTAGCACGGTGGACTCTGAACAAGGATAATCGTTTGGGAATCATTAATCATAGGGCTATTTTTAAAAAAATTATCATATGTATTTAGGTCTATTAACATTTAACAGTAAAACAAGATTATTGATTTGACAAAGCTTTCCATTTATATTATTTTTTAGTTTTTAATTATGATATTTATTTGAATTTTGCTTATTAAAAAAAGAAAAGAAAAAAAAAAAACATCGGATCTGGTGGTGAGTTTGGCGGTTGATTATTGAGAATGGAGGTAACCGCAGGGACCATAAAAATGAAATTGTTACAACTCGAAGGAGTAGGAGGCGGGGATGGCAATTCGTGGTGCTCACAGACTCACTCACTGCAAGAGAGAGAGAGAGAGAGAGAGAGAGAGACAACTAATGCGTAATCTTCGAGTTTTACATCGATCTTACACAAACGCAATGTTGCTGAACCTCAAATCATGGGCTTGTTTGCAAGGAAACCCAATCGAAGCCCTACCTCCGTCCCGCTTTTCGGTGTTCTTCTCGTCGTTCTTCTTCTCACTGGCATATTCCTCTTTGAGGTATCTTCCTCTTCAGAATTTCAAACGCAATTCATCTGAATACTTGTGTTTGTTTTGAATTTTTCTTCCTTTCGTCCAACAGGTGGATAACTTGGCAACCCAGACCAAAACCATTATTGGTTACAACTTGAAACCAACGCCTTGGCATGAATTCCCTGCCAAGACTTTTAAAAACCAAACGAAGATCGCCAGAGCTTCCAAGATCATACAATGCTCTTATTTTTCTTGCGGGATCAGATCTCGCAACGACCCAATCACGTTTACTCGTAAAACAGAAAAGTGTCCTAGTTTTTTTAGATGGATACACCATGACCTTGAGCCATGGTCAGAAACCGGCATTTCCTATGCCCAATTGATGCAAGTCAAGAAGTTTGCTTCCTTTCGTGTTGTCATTATTGGTGGAAAACTGTACGTGGAATATTATTATGATTGTGTGCAGAGCAGAGCCATGTTCACCATATGGGGGTTTTTGCAGCTTCTTAAGAGGTACCCTGGGAGAATCCCGGATGTCGATTTGATGTTTGATTGCATGGACAAGCCCCTTATAGAAAGGAATGACTCAGCTAAACCTGTGCCTATCTTTCGCTATTGCACCACACCTGATCACTACGACATTCCATTTCCTGACTGGTCTTTTTGGGGTTGGTAAGATTCTTGATTCCTTTTTTTAAGTAATCATAATTTCATGTTTTCTAGTAACATGTATTCGCATCAGTTTTCATCTTTTTTGATAACCCGCCTACTGTTCTTTTACTGCAAACGGATTGAATAGTTGACATGGATCTTTTCCAGAAATCATTGACTAGGGTTATCATTTGAGTGTATCCCCTATAATTCTATATTATTACATTACAGCTTGTGACATATATCCATGTTATTGATCATTCCTTGAAGAGATTATGTATGCATGGTCTCTTCTCTTGTGTTCTTATTAATGGGGTGTACGGATGTGCCTTTAAACTGATTATTGTGAATTCTGTGTTCAAGTTTGGGTAAAAGTAATTATGATTTCTAATAATTTAGGATTATATAACTAGATTTGAAGGAGCAAATACGAAGTTGTATGAAGACCTATTGTTGAGACAACCATATATTTAAAGCCTATTACTGTCCTTGATCAACTCATTCTCTGTTTAACACTTGAAATGATTATTGTAGTCTGATTCTAACTATTCAAGCGACAGAATTCAATTTCAAAACACACACATCCAAACACTCTCTGACTTAGAAAAACCAACGATTGGTGAACTTACGTTGAGTTCTAGGAAGGTCCTACTTTCATCTATCTTCAAACCTTATTGAGCCTTTGGGTTGTTCAAGTACAGTAAGTGCTGTTTAGCTTCACTAACAATTACTACTGTGAACATACTCTACCAGGTCAGAAATTAACATAGGACCATGGCAGGAAGAATTTAAAAGCATAAAAGAAGGTTCGCAACGCCAAAGTTGGAGAAAGAAGTATCCGTACGCATATTGGAAAGGCAACCCAGATGTTGTTTCTCCAACTAGAGAAGCATTGCTCCAGTGTAACGACACAAAGCATTGGGGGGCTCTGATCATGCGGCAGGTATAGTTTTGCTTAGACAGTTTTCGAAGATCTGGTTTGTCTTGATTGACTTTATGCTTTCTCTCTAATTTGAAATTGTATTGCAGAATTGGACACAGGAAGTAATGGATGGGTTTA
The DNA here is from genome assembly GCA_020465985.1 of Centrapalus pauciflorus. Taxonomy (NCBI): domain Eukaryota; kingdom Viridiplantae; phylum Streptophyta; class Magnoliopsida; order Asterales; family Asteraceae; genus Centrapalus; species Centrapalus pauciflorus. The sequence goes on along the minus strand of JAANYP010006319.1, from coordinate 221,840 downwards.
AGCAGTCTAAACTATCAACCCAGTGCAATCATCGGTATGTTGGAATAATTCTGCGACTATGGAATTGACTTAGTTCCCCTTTTATCATATGTCTTTACTCTTTCGTATATCTCACAAGTTCATGATTTCCAGAAGGGTTAGATGCTTACGATAGTAACTTATTTTAGGTCGATTCCCACCTTTGGCAATATAATATTTGTCTTTTTTAGGCAATGATTTATGTGGATTTTAGGCAACGTCCCTTATTTTGTTCTAATGGTGATATCTAAAGTATGTTTCTATTTAAAAAGTATGTTGCAGGAAGTGGAATTTGAAGTTGTTATTTTGTGCATATGTACCAGTTACAACCTCTTAAATTGTTGCATGAAACGTTTCAATTTAGGTTTCGTACTTTTTCTTCACATTTAGGCTGTGTACTTTCAAAGTTTTCAATTTGGTAGTTTGGTAACCTGGAAAACCGGTACAATCGGTTACCATGCTCACATGTACTTCGTTAGTGTTTTAATTTAGGTTGTGTACTTCAAAAGTGTTTCGATTTAGGTTGTGTACTTTTAAAAGTGTCCCGATTTGGTAGTTGAACAACCTCATAATTGGTATCAACTTGCATTAACGTTTCATTCATCAACGCCTTCCTTCGGATTACTCTTATATCAAATATACAGCTTAAACATAATACTTATGAAAGTACACAACCTAAATTGGATCACTTTTGAAAGTACATGACCTAAATCAAAACATTGACATAATGCATGTCATCATTCGTAGTACCGGTATTCCAGGTTACGGAACTATCAAATCAAAACGCTTTGAAAGTACAAAACCTAAATGTGCACTAAAAAAGTAATAAGCTTAAATCGAACCAATATTAAAAGAACACAACTATTTTATGTCAATTTCCCTATTCAAAAAGCTTTTATCATTAGTATAATAATATATATGCTTTCTGTAATCATATTTATAAAATTCTAAAAGAAGACTAGAAGAGACAAGTGTTGATGGACCAACTCATCCCGATCCCTTTTGAATCACATTAGTTTTGACTCGAACCGTTTCATCCGTTACTCAAACCCCAATGATTTTATTTAACGAATGAAGATGAACACAAAAATTTGTTCGTTCATGTGATCGTGTTTGTTCATTTGTTTAGTTAGACTCAAACTTAATACGAACACGAACAGGCCTCATTTGTGCTTGTCGGTTGATTACGGCCAGCTTGGTGCTTAAAGCTTGATTTGGTTGACCCTTCTCTCATGTATGCAGGTATAAAATATACGCTGAGGGCTATGCTTGGTCAGTAAGCTTAAAGTACATCCTGTCATGTGGTTGTGTTCCTCTTATTATCAACCCGAAATACGATGATTTCTTCAGCCGGGGCCTCTTTCCAAAGAAGAACTACTTACCTATCTCTCCTGAGAACATTTGTCCATCGATTAAAACTGCAGTTGAGTGGGGAAATGCACATCCAGCCAAGGTGAAGTTTCCCATTTCTAGCTTATTATCGCAAACCTTCATTTCAGTATGATCATTTTTGTCTTCTCTTTTGGGCTATAAACAGGCAGAGGCAATGGGAAAGTCCGTGCAGGATTTCATGGAAAGTTTGAGCATTGATAGGATATACGATTACATGTATCATCTGATAGTTGAGTACGCGAAGCTGCTGGATTTTAAACCTACTCGGCCTTTGTCTGCGTTAGAAGAGTGTGTCGACTCCTTGTATTGTTTTGCAGATCAAAACCAAACACATTTCCTAGCAAGATCAGCAACGTTGCCTTCACAAGCCCCTCCGTGCAGACTCCCCCAGCAGGAGAATAGACAGATCGACAAATTGATCAAAGAGAAAAACCGAATTATAAATTCTACCCAACTTTTGATGTAGTCATTACGTTTGTAGAGTAAATTTTCACTTTTAAGGGGTATATGCTTTTCTTATTTAGTAGCTGTTTTGTTTGTGTAACGAGTTTGGAGTCCTTGGAGGAATCGGCAACTTTTATGTCTTTGCATTGTTTTGTAACTAAATAATTAACTGTCAAAATACGAAGATTAAATATACAACAGAACAAAATAGGTTTTTAGAAAGGGATAATTACGCAAAAAAACCCTTAATTTGTCAGTTTTTTGTGATTAAAACTCCAAACCATTTCTCGCTGCATAGAAAACCCCAAACTAACTAAAAATCAGTAAATCAAGGTTTTATCAATAGTTAACCGGTTGAAACCGGTTATTAATCCTACGTGGAATATATTTTAATTATTGAAACCGGTTGCTAACTATTACACATCATTTAAACCCCGGTTGATGATGTAATCCCGTTTAAAAATTACAATTAAAAACTATCAACGGGGGGTTTAAATGATGTGTAATATTTGGCAAGCGATTTCAACAATTAAATTTTATTCCACGTAGGTTATATACCGGTCAATGTAGGATTGATAACTGGTTTCAGCCGGTTCTTGATTTACTGATTTTTAGTTAGTTCGGGGTTTTCTATGCAACGAAAATTGATTTGGGATTTTAATCACAAAAAACTGACAGGTTGAAGGTTTTTTTTCGCAATTATCCCTTTTAGAAAACATATCAAATGTAGGCTCAAGTCTTCTTTATTATTTTTATCTGAACCAGTTTTAGCCCTTTATAGTTTATACAATTCAACTCAGCCTGCATAATTTGTCATTCACCTATGTAGCATTCATATGCTTCTTCCAAAATAGGAATTACAATTTTAAGAATAAGAATCATGGAACTGGTTTTCGAGATAAAAACATCCATCTTACTACAAAACATTGCCACAACTTCTCACTTGTCTTTCCAAATCTGACTATTTTAATTTAATAATATTATAATTATAATTATTAGTTTGCCAATACTAAACACCCTCTAAAGTTATACCTGTTTTAAAACAAGTTCTTATAAGTTGTAACCACTAACCACGCACGCATACTACTGAATAGTCAGAACTAGTTTTCTAGTGAACAAAGAGTTCATTGCTTCAATTGAAATGACCATTCACTGGCACAATGCCCACATTTGCAAACCCACACAAACATAGCATAAAGCCACGGCTACGACATGGTGGATGGTATTCACCCATGCACAATAGATATATATATAGAATTTGGAGCCATGAAGAGAGAGAGAGAGAGAGAGAGAGAGAAGAAAAAGAACAATTCCATTCTGACAGTAATGACAACCCAATAAATGGCACCATCATACCGGACCATGTGGTAGTGAATGCATCGTAAAAGGTTAAGTAAACACAAAAAATAACTTGAACATCTCTTTTGATTTATTTCTGTTAGGGATGTGGGGTTGTGCTGAAGAAATTATCACAGATACAAGAAGTCAATCCTGCACCTCAAAGGAACTTTTGGTGGATACAAAAGCATATGCTCAAGTGTGAAAGGCTTCAAGAAGCATCAGTATCAACAAAATTGTGATCATAAACTTCATACTTGTAATCCTCATCAAGATCTTCCATTGAAACCCCATAAACAAAGTGTTTTGTTCCCATAGTTGTAAAAGGCATTAGTCCAAAGGCCCGAGCTGTCTTTATCTCTCTCGCAACCTTCCGTTGGGCTTTGGCGCTTATTTTGGTCTATATAATACCAAATAAAAAACACAACTTATATAACAACTTCGAAGTCAATAAAAAGAACTAGGTAATCAGTAAAAGGATATTTTATTTGTACCTTGCTCCTCTTGATGATTACTCCAGCCTCGGTTATGAAGTTAGCAAGAAACCGCACGTTCTGCATCAAGCATACACAAAATTTAGTGGAACGCATGCAAATATATGTATCATCAGCGATCAGTCTATCAAGTTCCCTTCACAATACAAGAAGCCAAATGCATATAGTGGACGATAGTTTAAATTTGTCTAGCTATCCCACGCTTTTAATCTGTCATGTGTTATGTGTAACTTCTCCATCAGCACAAAGGTAAAATTATATTGGATTTTACTATTTATATGCATGTCTAAATGAGCATGGGGGCATAAATCGCAAATTACCGTCAAATTGTAATCTATAAACAGGCATCATGAACCATGTGCATTTGCAAAAAGGTAGATTTCTATAGTAGATGCAAAGTTGCTCACCCTGAAATCAGCTTTTTTCAGAACCTCCTCTGTTGTTACTTCAAACTCTGCTCTTTTAGATGGTTTACGAACGCCCGGTTTTGTAAGATCAAGATCCTGCATAAACCCACATTTGTGTAAGAGTAATTCACATAACAATTTTAGGAAATAAATGAGAAAAAATATGTTTGACATACATCCAACCACTATGTATAGAGTATAGACAATTAAGTGGAGAACAGATAGAGGCTATGATAGGGGAAAGGCTATCATAAAAGTATAATCAGATACAAGCAACTATCAGTTGCATTATCCTTTTTGTATAGCAAAGGAACAAAACAGAGATCCATGGTCAGAGTATAATTATGAACATAACTAGTTGTGTGGATGGAAACAGATCTCTACAGAAACTAGATGATAAGGTGAATTACAAATCACTTATAAATAGCAAAAAGAATCCATAACAAATTAACGAATGCAAGCAAAATCAAAGATGATGAAGCATAGTGCAACAAACTAAGGAGTGACAGCCGAAAATAGCGAAAATAGCAACAAGATGGTTAAGATTCATAGTTCTACCTTAGCATCATAAGTATTTCCAGGCCAAAAGGTTACATCTGGTCTGAACTTATAATCATCTTTCTTTACTTCATCCATATCATATTCAAAGTAAGTAGCAGCATCTTTCAATTTTTCATCCATACCATCAGTCAAAGAGGTGAAATTCTCATCTAGACCATGCACAAATCCTGATCTTCTCGGACCATTCAACCTAGAATTTATTGCAGTTCTTTCATGAGCCTTTTTCTGCGGATCCAATTTCTGAAAAAAATTTGAACTCAGGTCCCTGCCTGGAAGATTACCAAATACGGTTCTTTCAAAGTCCTCCGTGATCTCTGATGAGTTTGTATTTGCATAATTATCGACAGCTGTGTAGAAATAAAAAAAAAACCAGGTATGGATCAACATCACAGTATCTTTGTACATAACTACCATGCATAAGATACATGATTATCAGACTTGCTTGGCTCTTATGAGTTATGAGCTTCAATTTAGGCTCAACCTGATTTAACTCGAGCTTTTAACCGATCAAGCTCAAGTAGCTCGTCTCGTCTCATCTCACTTAAGTGTTAACCCAAAATGAACTGCAGTATGTTAGTTATTCTAGATATAGTAATACATATGTGAAGTACAAGCAGCAGATGAAGACAGATTCAGAGAGTAACCTTTTTAAATTGCTGGTGACCCAAAACCAAAAATAGTCTTCCATAGAAAGTTGTTGGACGGATAAACTATTTGAAAAAATTTAAGATAAGATGAATGTTAATTATGGGTTGGTTTGAAAAAAATTAAGATAAGCTGAATGTTAATTATGGGTTGGTAATCCATGAAAACAATGACCTTCAGGACTAAAACAATAAGATGATTAGCCATCTTGGAAGAAAACTCATTATATATTCATTTTGTGCTTGACTATTTGTGACAACCTGATTCTTAAGGTATCATCTTGTATACCTTCAAATGAATGATAGAAACTCTTAAATCTTAAACTTTTATTTCATAGAGTTATTACAACAGTGAAATAGTACAACTTTTATCTAAATAAAAGAAATTCTGGCTTATAAGAATAGCACTTCGGCATTCCTTAATCCTTGTTTCCTGAGATACATACATGAATACATAAGCTTTGAGCTTAGTGAGTAAGTATGGTTTCATGATAACATAATTGTTTACTCAAAACAAGAATTCATGTATAACAGTGATTCTTTCAAATTTCACACTTTACATGTTAAGCATACCAAACTTGTCATAGGTTCTTTAACCTTGGATTCACATAAGGGCTGCCCATAAGATCCCTTTACAAGGCGTCCCTTCATTCTATATCTCGTAAGTTGGATATTTAAACGACATACTTAACATGTATAAAGACTTCATATGTGTATGCTAATATTATGCCTTAAAACACATAAAATGACGTAATCATAAGGAAAACATGGCAAACATTCTTTCATGCATAGCATAAAACACTTACATAGCACATATGCATCTCATTTAAAGCACATAACATACTCACCTTGCTTTGCCTTGAGACTTCTAATCTTATTCTTTGACATCTAAGCTTTTTAGAGTTATAATAGTGTTTAAGGTTGAGATGGAAAAGAAGGAACTCCCTAAGCCCCTATTTATAGTGTTTATGTATTGATTTACGATACTTGTTCACTTAAGTGTTGTTCTTTTGCGTAAGTGATAATTGACTCAATTGCAGTGCTGATTGATAAGTGATTGGCGTTGATTCTGAATACTGAATTAATAAGTCTGATTTTTTTGTATGCTGAATCTGTATTATATATATAAATCTAAGAACAAAACTTGAACACAAGAATACTACACTTATATCAACTTTCTTTAAGATATAAACATAAATAAATATGAATAATCAAGTTTGTAAATAAATATAAAATGTATTTCAACTTTCTTTAACATAAAAGTAAGAAAAAATCTGAAAAATCAAGAATCTTTAACATATAAACATGTATTTAAACTTTCTTTGATATATAAACAAGAAAATATCTAAAACATCAAGGATCTTTAACATACAAACATGGATTTCAACTTTTTTTAGCATGGTCAGGGAGTAGGTGGGGTGTAGTGGGATTGTAATTTTTTATTATTAAATGTCTAAATTATACATCCAACTTGTTCATAAATAGTCAGATATAAATATTTTAATAACACAAACATAATTTCAGTGTATTTTCTATTAACTTAAATTATTTGTTTGTTATTTTTAACAAAGAAATTATTTATTAGTTAACAAGCCATTAAAAGTAGTAAAATACATAAACTTAACGGCGGCGGCAGCGGAGGTTGACGACGGCAGAGACAGGCTGTAGGATTTGGCTGCTGCTGATTGGTGGGGGGCGGTGAAGAGTGGTGGGGGTGAGTGTGGCTTCTAAGGAGAGAGGGAGGAGAGTTGTTTTTAGATTTAGAATAAGTGATAATAAGTGGGTAAAATATGTTGACTGAACAAATGAACCAGTTACCACTTATTACTTATGAAAAAGAACGCACTTATTAGCCAATATTACTTACCAAATAAGTGAAATGTCTAAATCGGCACTTATTATAGGAAAAAGACCACCCCTTAGTTGTCTAGCTTGTAACTTACTAACTTGCTTATTCATCTTCCTAGCTTTGCTTAGTAATGCCTTTAGGTTTGCCACACTTTTCGATAGCAAGACAACTTCTTCTCTAGGTTTGATTTGTCATGTATATTAGGCTTGCTTTGTCATGCTAAGTAGGCTTGCATTGTCATGGTGACTCTTGTGGTTCATATTGTATGTTGGTAAGTAGCTTTGTAAGCTACTTGTGTGCTTGTATATTTTCATGACTAGCATTCATTCCTTATTGCTCGCCTTAGTTCTTCCAAGTTTGTTATAGAAATGCTTAAAAATTTCTTAAGAAATAACTCAACTTTATACATAATAACTTAAGATTATTTCAAGGACTTATAAGAATTAGGGTTACACTGTTGGAAAGAGAAAAAATATGAGGAAGAAGCACAATAAGCTATTAAAAAAACAATAGACATGGAAGCAAAAGAACCATAAAGGAAAACTTTGTGTTATGCTTCTATTTACACAAGTAGATAAGTTTAAATTTGCTATAAATTTCAAGATATTTGTGTGGCTTACTTTACATGTGTGGGTGTTTAGGAACATATTTGAGTGTTCACTTAGAATTGGGCCATCACAAGTGAATGAGGTACCCAATCAACTTGATCACCCAAAAGAGAAAGATGTTTAAATATATTGGAACTCATGTTATATAATTCAGCACCAATGTCAAGGATAAAATACAGGAAAAAATCATGACCAACTGATTACCTGAAGCACTACTTGTAGACAAAGTCCTTGCAATTGAAAGCCCCTGGCAACTAGGTGTGATGCCGACTGCAACATACCGTAGAACGCCCTGAACAAGTTTCATCTCTCCTATGAATAACAATCATACATTATACATGTTAGCTATAATTATATATCTTATGAAGCTATAATAGGTCCCCCCATCCTTGTTATTTTATACAGGGGATTCCTTGTCCCCCATCAACTCGAGGATTTCCCAGTCAAATCCGGGTCGAGTTACTAGTTCCCCATCAGAGATGAGTTTTTTGTCAAGCCTAGTTTGGACGACCTTTCGAAACCCACATAACTCTAACCACATAACCGCAAACCACATAAACCGCCCGATGAAGGCCGCTAATTATAATTTCAAACTCTCAAAACTATAGGTCAAAAATAACAAGGATTACACAGTAAAATAAGTTTGAGGTTCTATAATTTTAACATTTTTTTGGATATCTATCAGTTTTAAACTCAAATACATAAATGGATTATAGCCCAAAATTGTTTAAAGCCCAAAACAGAAAGGTAAAGAAGAAAGAAAAATGATATCCGTTTTCCAGTCAGTTCCATTTTGCCCTGCTACGAACAACACTTGAATCTCCATTATTCACAGTAGAGACGACGCAAGGAGTCCGTGATCTGAGGACTCTTTGTCATCCACTGCTTCTCGATCTTTAATTTGTTAGCATTATACTATATTCTTTCTCATTTGTGTGTTCTGGTATTCGAAATTGAAATGTCCTTTACTGATGTATTGAACTTTGTTAGTTTTGGTTATTTGATTTCGCAGTGATTGACGAAATTTGCATCTGTAAATCTGCTTCATTGCTTTCTGCTGTTCTGTCCCCGACCCCTGTAAACATAAGAAATCGGAGGTAAAAGAGTGGAGGACTTATTTGGTTCAATATGAATATTATATTGCTTTGACCATTATGATCCAGGGTATAGAAATGTCTCATAAATAGGATGTTATTTAAGTTGGGAAATCTCTTTATGCAAATAACTTGGAACTACTTTGTCATGATCTTGCTTGTTATATTTGGGCTAATTACTTTTGTGTGTCAATATCATATTAAATATATTATTTTGTTAAGAAATTATGAACGTAGGAAATGTACATCTTGAGATTACAAAATTTGGGTTGCTAAAATGTTCTTTATTTAAGTTATAGGTAGGGCATAGGCTTTCCAAGTAGAAGAAAGGAGAAGCCCCGAAACAATACAAGCAGTACTTGAAAATACATGTGATCTGAGTAACAAAATGGGTGATCGATTTATAAATAATTGTATATATTTCATACATTGATATGATTTTAAAGTATTCTCAAACACCACAGAATGTTGATATAATGTATAATTCGGCCTTCTATTAATAGGCTACATAATTCATAATCCTAGCGTACATCATTAGTTGATTCTTACACTGATCAATGGGTTGTCTAATTGGTAGGGCATCTTCATCCCCTTTGTGCTTCATTTTTATTATAGCCGACGGTTTGATATTTGGTTTACTCTTTGTTGTTCTTTGTTATATTGCTGGTAACAATGTGCTAAACTTTGCTCCTTCTTGTATGCTCAGTAACTTAAGTACGATGCTTTATTAATTAAGTGAATCAATGGTTTTTTAGGTCCTTTTAAACATTTTTAAAACACAAATTGACAAGCAATGAGAAACAAGACATCAGAAGAGAAAAATGAGGGACATTGGATTTGTTTGTTACAGTTTGAAAGAAAACAGTGATCTAAACATTATTTTATCACCAATTGATCATTCGACTCAGAGAGAGAAGGGCTCTCTAAAATTAGTTTCTGAACTCGTAATTGGATATTATGTCTCTTATACTTATTTTAATAATATATTGTTATTTTGAATTGTATGGCTCTGTGTTGTTCGATTTGTTATTTGTTATAAACACTATACTGATAGTTGTGAAAAGCGCGCATAAGGCTCAATCCACGGGGCTTTTTTACTAACAAGGCTACACACATAGCAGAGGCTCACCGAGGCGCAGCGCCTAGGTCTCAAGGCTCAGGCTAGCCTAGGCGCGCCTCATGTATATGAGCTCCTTTTAAATGGTTTTTGTTGTGTTGTTAGTGGGCTTTTTGTTTTAGGGGGCTATATTTTCAATTTTTCAGATCTGGTAGTAGACAAAAACAATTAATTAAAATCCCTATGACCATTAGTTCTTCAAAAACATACTAAAAAACTTCATCTTGACAAAAATCGACTTGTAGACTATTAGACTTCAATTGGTTCATCCTTAAACTACTTTTTATCTAGTTTTCAGGCTTCATTGACTTCTTCTTCAACACTTTGAATCTTTAATGACCTTGAAGTATGTTAGTAAGTAGTTAAATACTAAATGGTAACTCATATGTTTGTTATTTATGTATGGAACATGGTTTTGTTTGGTATTATGATTGTTTTAATGTTATTTAAGTTGTGTTAGGCAACTAGGAGTCTAGGATTCATACATATAATTTAAAAAAAAATTAATTCTGTTGCGCCTCGCCTTTATAAGGCCCGCCCCTAGGCCCCAGGGACCCCTTTGCGCCTTGATGTGCCTTGAGCCTTTCACAATACATACCATTCATTACAACATGATCTCCATGCTTATTTATAAATCTTAGATGGCTACCCCAACCAGATATACATCTTCCTTGTGCTTCATCTACCCAACATTCATTACCATCTTTACAGACAAAAAAGAAGAAACTGAACATTACCCTCAATTATAGTCATACTGATTACTAAACACCACCATCTTTATAGATAAAAAAGGAGAAATTGAAAACAAGTGAGATATGTTTGACACACAATAAACAAACATTACATTGAGTAGTATATATAACTGAGTCAAAAACAATCATAAAACCTACAAGCATGATAAGGATGAAATTTAACCAACCTGCAAGTCTATGTCTGTCAGCTCGCACAACTGTAGATAGATGAATAAAAATCGACACCTGTTGCAATCAAAACCAAAAACTTGTTACAATCAAACATAAAAAACACACAAAAACCGAGAGAAATGGATGAACAGACCGAGAGAGATGGACGAACAGAGACGAAATTCAAAGATGAACAGAAAGGCGAACATATGTACAGATGGGCGAACAGATGGACGAATATGTTGAAGAGAAGAGAAGATCGATGAGTATGTCGAAAACAGATCGAGATGAAGATCGATGAAGAGAAGAGACGAACCTGTGGTGATGTCGATCGGGATGCAGCAGATGGAGGCGTGTATGTTTGTTAGGGTTGAAGATGGACAGAAGTAATGGAACTTAAAATCTTTGGAAATCGGGTGAGAAAAATAGGTTCACACGGGAACGGAAAAAATTTTATGTGAAGGAACTCTCTATTTTCAAAGTTAAAACAAATTGTTGTTTTTCTGACACAAGTGATGAAGTATTTTCAGGTGATTGACTGATTACTAAATTAATAAGTATGGTTTTATTATGATAAATCTTTATTAAAGTTTTTTAATTTTTAAAATGTCAGTTCAACTTAATAAATAATAAAGCATAAAAACTTATTATTAAGGTTGAATCTCACCATGAAAATTCTGATTATATATAAATAACATGAAGGGTAGACACATTTCAAAGCCATTTGGTTTCACCTAATTCTTGAAAAAAAAATACTTTCCTTGATGACTTCAACGTTTTCATCAAGGAAGAAAATAAAGATCACAAAAGCTTCAGCATGTGTGCTCTAAACGATACATGCAAAAAAGTAATTTATTCCATTAATAATTTTACATCACGAAATTGATTTTAGAACATATGATTTCAACATTCACAAATCGATTTCAACAGTCAGAAATCGATTTATAGAAATCGATTTCAACAATATACCACGAGATGAATCACATACAAAAAAGAACTCGATTTCAGATTAGGGTCATATCGGGAGTTTTGGCGTGAAGCGGTTGCGACGGTCACCGGAGAAGAAGGGAAGACGGTCTCTGGCGGCGGCGGCGGCTTCTGCGGCGGTGTGGGGCAGCACACTTTGGCCGAAGAAGGTGAAGGGGAGAGGGGCGGTCTAGGGTCTGCGTGAGGGATGGGGAAGGAGAAGGTGAGGAATGAGGCGTGTTTTTTGGTTTAGGTTACAATAAGTGAAAATCAGAAGTAACAAGTAAAAGTTAAAAGCTGACTGAACAAGTCCAAATAAGTAAAATTTTACCATTTATTACTTATGCTAAAAGAACGCACTTGTTAGTCAAAATCACTTACCGAATAAATGAAATGGCTTAATAAGTACTTATAGTTAATAAAAGAACACACCCTAACCAAACAAGCAACGGACTAGAATGTTCATTTCAAATCCACTGGCTTTTTTCAGAAATTTTGCAAACAAAACAAGCCATAGGTTTACGAGTTTTGGTGGCTTAATTTGACATGAGATCTTGGTTCACCTCTTCATAAAAGGACGGGCTCATGGTGACAATAGGCTTCATGGAGCCTAATCAATAATCATAGAAACGGGGGAGTTTTCTGATCACATGAGGAAAGAGAGGTCTTTGGCTTCCTTTTGAACTTTGTTTTCATGTCTTCAAAGTCTCGGTTGAGCTAGTCACTGGTGAATACTTACAAAAGCAAACTACCTCTACTCTAAACAATAGCATTTCGGTAGTGCGTCAGGATCTAGTGTCCTTTCTAGTTTAGAATATTAAAAACAAAGCTAATCATCTATCAATTTATCTTTATTTTTTTGTAAAAAAAATAATAGGATGATTGAATAATTGATAACTTTACAAAAATATTTATCAATCCATAGATTTTATTGATCCAATGGTTCTCATTGGTTTTTACGTTACCATGATATTTAAGGTTATCAATAGATTTCTTCCCTACATATATATATATATATATATATATATATATATATATATTTTGCAAGCAAACCTCACATGAAAATATCACAAACAGCAACCCTTCAATTATCCTCATCTCACTCACCCACCCATCCGTATCTTACCTTACATATACCTACCCCATCTCTACTCATCCACCCATTCATACTAACGCACACAACATTGTATCTTACCCAACACAACATTATCCCTACCTCATTCTACTTACCTATATCTACCCTATCTCATTCCACCATATCCTAACATTACCTTTACCCTCTCTCCCACCTTCCCACCCTAACACCCCATCCTAGCATGTTTTACCTAGTCCAATTGAAACTATTAATTTACCCATCCACATTGTATACACCTACCCATCAAACTCATCGTTAGTTTCTTACACTTATCATACCCTACCCTACCCTCCCACCGTTTACACTATCCTACCTCACCCCCAACCTCGTTACACGCAGACACACCCCACCCTAACCAACACAACCTCACCCCTGTCCTACTTATTTATACCTATCATTCCCTTACCTCCACCCACCACAATCTACCCCACCTTCACATAAATGTTATTCTAAACAATGAGAGAGTTATAATTAAACAGCTAAATGTATTTTTATTATTTATCATATAAAACATTTCAAATAATTAGAGTGATTTGTACAACAAACAATATTTCATAACATGCGAGTCTTATTAAGTCACGACAATCAAATGTTTGACAAATTTTTAAATCCTGCAAATGGAAAAGTGTTTGACAATGGAAATTCATTGACAGAATGCACCTTTCACAACAAAAAAAAAACAGAATATATATTTTTGAACCAAATGTAGCATTAGCATAAGAACAAATTGCAGAAGGAAGTACAAACACATCTTAGTTTAATTGGCGCATATATCAGAAGAATAGTGATACTTTGTTAAGATGTAATACTTTTCCTATAAACGAAAACCACTTAACTTTCAAAAGGATGATCCCCCACTTGGCACTTACACCACTTGTGTATGTAATACGTTGCCCACTGACATATCATGCACAATGTTAAAGTTTGACTTTAAGGTCTTGACTTTAGGCTTTGCATTTAACCTTGAGTTGAAATACTTGCATCCATCAATTGGTTGTACTGCCATCACATATTCGGTTTTAGTACCATATGCCAATAATTAGTTATGGTTTTTTTATTTATACTATGTGTGTATTCAGGTTCAACTGAGTACAACTTATTATGTATCGCACCAGAAGATACCGCTCTTAACAATTTTTTTTTGAATTTTTTTATGTAAACATGTTTTAATTAACATTACACAAATGATATATAAATTTCACGCACATTTTAAGTGCATGAAATCATGCATCACATAAATGTACGTTCACATATATGCAAAATAGTGTAAGTGCACGTTCTCATCATTTTTTAAGGAGTTAGAAGATGGTAATGTATGTGAAATTTACATATCGTCTTTTTAATGTTAACGAAAACATGTTTATGAAATACAAAATTAAATTTTCTTTTTAAAGATAACATCGTCTGGTGCGCTGCATAATGAGTGTACTATCTCGAACCATATTACATTTGTGTGTATGTAATTATTTTAATGTACAAAATCATATAACTTGTAAGAACTCATAAATCATTTTGAAATTTGTAAATTCGATGAATGAATGTATGCATATTTAACGTATAAATTTGTGGATATGATATTAGTCATGAGTAATGAACATAAATTTTACATGTGGAATTAATATGAAATTATGATATTTACAAAGTAATAATATTGTTTATGTTATTTAAATTTATGAGTTTAATTTGTAATTTAATAAATTTAAATTTTTATATTAATATGAGATTATGATATTTATAATATTCATTTAAAAATTAAAAATTTATATTATATTAATAAATCTAAGAATTAAGGGTGAACATACATGAGTCTCTATACTAGTGAAATCGATAAACCAAATCAAAGCCGGACTACACTATGCAGTTTGGTATATCAGTCCACGATATTCAAAAAAACAAATTATTTGTCGTATTTGTTTTTTTTCAACGTAAAAGTTAGGAAAAACCATGACTTAACATATAAATTTCGGTTACGGTTCTCAATTTTATTCACACTTTTTTGGTTCTCGGTTTCGTTCGATCTTGAGTCACTACACCCCCCTATTAACAATTGGTTTACGTTCTTATAATAAGTAAAAATATTAATTTTTTTTGAGACTTTTAAAAATAATAAATTTGGTTTTCTTAATAGGAAGATGGGGCAGTCTTTATGGAAATTCGGATTGAAGTTTTAATAAAAGGTGTGTGGGTCACTTTCTTCTTGTTTTCTTGTTTGTAGTTAGAGAATGTGGCCGGCGGAATGGATTTCAAGTTTTCAACGAGTGTTTTTCTGCCCACCCACTTACTAAGATGACGATGAATGTGACAATGTTAAAACACAGCTCCTTCCACGTCACTTGCCCCTCGTCTTTTGATTCGTTGGTGACCCATTTAAAAGCACAGACATCTAGATCAACATTGTTAAAAGAAAAAAACAAAGGGTGCTGAGTGGTACATCCACATCAGTAAATAGCACCCAACTAGAAGAAAATGTGTGGTGATGATGTACGGAGGTGTCCACGGTTCGGTTCGGCTAGTAATAAAAATGTGAATTGTGTTTCGGTTACCCGTTAGAAGACGATTATATACAGTTCAGTTCACGGTTACTCACTATATATTTAAAAGCATATTAAAAAAAAAATACACCCCATTCCATTGAAACGTGAATTCTCTGTAAATACTAAATACAATGTTATAAATATTGAAAGTTACAATAAATGTATTTAACAAAACACTTAAAATAAAATTTTCATTTGAAAATCTAGTATTTAATGTTATAGATACACTAAATCAAACTATAAATAGAATTTGTTAACTTAATGTAATCAGTTAGGTTTGGTTACTCGATCATGGTTTTCTAAAAATGAAAACCTATATCGTCCCGTGATATGTCGGTTTCGGATAAATCGATTCGACTCAGTTGTCAGTTTTGTTTGAACACTCCTATTTTTGCACAGAATGCACACCGAGTCCATAACTCCGTATGGTCATCTCTCGGTCTCCTCCATCATCATTTGTATATGTATCAAGCGTTTTATTATTATTTTTTCTCCTCGTGTATATTATGGGGTTTACAAGATGTTTTCGACTTTTATAACATTTTCATGTTTCAAAATCAGTTTTTGAATGGATCGTTACCAATAAATAATAATAAAATTATTACAGCTTTAAAATTTTTTAATTTTGTTATAAATAATTTCGTTTTTGTATATTAAAACCATATGTGACAATTTTGACTAAAACATTACAATGGGCCAAGGTCAGTCCAAATTTAAAAAAAGAAAATCAAATTAGTTTGTTATTCTAAGACTTTTTTTATAAGCAAGTATAAAATATGATGTAAGAAATTTAAAATTATTTATTTGTTTAAACTTTAAATTCGATCATATGACCTAGTCTTGATCCTTTCGATTCATCTGCATGTCTATATGCAAATATAGGTGCTAATGTCATTCTTATATTATATTGTTGCAATATAAACGATGACAACCCTATTTTGAACCTTTATAGTTATAACTTTCGTTAACTTTTTTTCTCTAATTAAATTGTAAGATATTTTTTTTTTATGAGTTCAATATAATGGGTTGCATAGCCCTTGGCAGTTGGTAGTAAATAGTAATGGATGCAAGAGTTTAGCTTATGCTTCATTTCCTTGCTACTGTTTCGATGTTGGTTGTTGTCTTCTGCTGCCATCTCTCTTTGCTGCTTCTGTTTTGTGGATGTCATATCAATCGAAAGGTGCTTCTTTGTCGGCTGAAAAGAACTGATGTACAAAATGAAGATCACAAACCCATGACTAATCTTTGTCAGTTTAATATGTTGCTTCTTCAAATCTAATATGTATAGACTCATATCATTTATCTCATAATTTTATGAGTTTTTTATTTTTATTTTTGTATATAAATTTATTGGTTTGTTGTTTGGAATTTTATTGGATAGATGCAACATACCTCATGGGAATTTTAAAGTATGTGTGTCACTATTTTTTAATGTGATTGCTAATTGTGTTGGAAATTTAAAGACATACAAAAAGTTTAAGGTACTCATGTCATTAATTGTTGTATGTTTCTTTATCATTTATTACTTTTTTGGTTGTATGTGTTACATATTCAAGAATGATGTCATTTTGATGTATGTCATGAAGGTAATAAAAGATATAATTTATGATGTATATAACAATTTACTTATTATTAAATATAAATTTAATGAAAAGTTCAAATGTTATTCTCATTAATAAAATATCACAGTAAAGTAAAAGATCCTTTTAAAATCAATCTAAAATAAATATATTATCATTTATATATTTATATATTTTTAATCTTTTTTATAAATATTAATACGTGCATGATTTAAATTTAAAAATAAAGTAACATTTCGGTGCATCGCACGCGTAATTTTGACTAGTAAACAAGAAAAGAGTGAAATTTTCCATAGCCGTTAGAACAAAAGTCATTTAAATCCTGCACGTATTATTAATAAAATATTTGGTAGCGGGGTTTTTACACGGCTAAGTAAAAAAACCAAAAAGAAAATGAAAATTTAGCATGGATAATTGGATGGATTGGTACCGATATTTGTTTGGTAAGATTCATTGGTTTTTTGTCCATACTCTACACTACACACCATTTAGTCCTTTTAACATGCGTGACAATTTCAGCTTATTTAAGCAAACGGATTAAATCGGTTGACGATCAAAAGTCATAAATTTTACATAAATTTGAAAATTTTTCAATGAACAATTTGCTTAATACACGTTTTATAAATTTTCATTTTCAAAAAAAGTTATGTTCTATATTAGTTTTTACTATGGGTCAATTTAACCATCCAGCTCGTTTGGCCCGTTGGGTCAAAATTGCCAACCCTAGCTAAAACAATATTTGCATTATCAAACATTTTTAGGTAGTTGAGGTTTTATTTGAGACCGATGAAATAAGGTTGAACTTTAGACGAGGTAATATGTGTATGTGTGAGATCCAGCTCATACGCTAATGGTCTCAAGCTGACCAAAAACCAAAAACAAGTGTTTCAACTTTCAAGTTTAGGGGAAAACAGCATTACATTACATTACAATGGGCCTGTAGCTGTTGGGACCAAAAACTAAAAGGAGCTTTGCCTATTGCTTGAAAGGCTAAAACTATTGGTTCAACTTGGATTATCCCAATCCCAAAGTCACTACTTACATATTATATGATTATACGAAATGGAAAAGTCTATAAAAACATCAATACCAAATAGATCTCTCTATTGATAGTTTATTTCTTTTTTTTACTAACTTTTCCTAATATGAACATCTATGAATGTGCACACCCTAGCTTCAAATGACAGAAAAATATACTTTTAAGGATTTCTAAACCCCTAGCCCCCTAAAGGTGTCCTTTTAGCATCATTCTACGGAATAAGTTATTGCATGGATGCAAAACCATTTACAACACATTCAATCGTATAAACTAGTAAACTACACATGTTTTTATGACAACCATACATAAATAAGTAATTTAATATTCTGTATATACACGAGCATCGAATTGATACAATTTGCTTGGTTTAATATTTAAGCATACTAACTATAGTTAAATTAAAGGGTTAATATTGAATAAACCCAATCAACTTTTCTTAATTTCTCAATTAAGTCCCTAAACTTTTTTTTCAATTGTTTAAGTCCCTAAACTATGTTTGTCTTATTCAAAAGTATATATTTTTGACCGGCTACCGAATTAGCCGGTAAAATCAACCGATAAAACAAAAATGTTCAGAGACTTAATCGCTAAAATATGGAAAGATGATGGATTTTTTACGACATTAATCAAGTGAAAAACTAATATAACTTGTTTGGTAACCGGTCAAACAAGTCAAATATATACTTTTGAATAAGACAAAAATAGTTTAGGGACTTAAACAATAAGAAAAAAAGTTTAGGGACTTAATCACGAAAATGAAAAAAGTTTATGGGGTTTTTTCAATATTAACCCTAAATTAAAATAACCAAGGTAATTCATTTATTTAGAAAAGGTAACATTTTATTCTAAAGAAAAGGGAATTACAAACTAAAACGACTCACACCGATGCTATCTACAATCCACACACGATAAACAATGCAACTAGTACACTTCTAACTAGGCAAACGAAAAAAGAAAACGGAAAAGCTCCCCCAAAACCCAGCCACAAGCCTAATACGAAAGACAAAGGACCCCGCAACAAAGGTAATATATCAGTTTAAGCTTAAATACATTTCTATGTCTTTAAAAAGGGTCGTGTTATGGAAAATATTCCTACCACTTTGAATTGAAAAAAAACACTTGTAAAAATCGTATATTAATTTTGGTTGATAATTCAAACATGTTCTTAATTGAATAGACAAAAATATATAAATTTAAAATAAATAAAAGAGTATGTATGTTCTGTTATTAAAAAAAATACGTAGGTATGTGAAGTGTCAACTAAGAAATGAGTCAATGAGATTAGTAAACGAAAGGGTAAATGGTGTGACAAGGATTCCCCGTATATGTCCAAATGGTTATCTTATCCATCTTGGCGTTTTCTTTGTCATATCAATGTCTTCTTTCTTTTAGATGGTAAAATAATATATTTGAAAATTATGAAAAAATTATAATAAATTTTCAATGAAGTTTATTTTTCATTTATGATAAGTCTAAAACTAATTTGCATTATGCTAAGCAGGTTTCATGTTAATTTTTTTTTTTTTTTGTTTAAACTATCAAACTATAAAATTTTTCTGATTAAATTTCTCATTCATATTATTATTACTACTTTTGAGAATATTTTCATTACATTAGAATTATTTATTTACAATTTTAAATTTTTCGTAAGTCTTAAAATTAATTTTTATATTTACTATATATTATATCATTATTTATTTACGATTATTATATGAATTTTTGTGAGTTTTAAGTTTTTGACAAAATGATGAGCCAAACTGATTTTTAATCTTTCCGAACAAACATACTTTGACTCATTTTTTAAAACATTTTCGAACGAAAAAGTATTACCAATAGATTTTCAAAATTTTCCAATGGATAAATCTATACTTCATTTCGTTTTAATAGAACGAAAATAGCTATAACTATTTATTTATGATTGAAAACTGAAATTGAAAGACATATTTGTTTTTTTTGATCTAAAAAATAAAAATAAAATTGGTTCGTAAAAATTAAAAGTTAAAAAATTTCATTTAATAATAATAAATAAACAATAATATAAGATATAAACGTAAATTAATGTAAATAAACAATCCAAAGTAAATATAAAAATAAATTAAATCTTAAGTTAAATTTAGATTCGTAAAAAAATAAATTTAATGTAATTAAAAAGTTCTCAATAATAATAATAACAATAACAACAAAAATTAATGGAAGAATTAATCGAAAAATTTTATGTCATAAACATTTGCGTTACATTTGATTCGCTAGTGTTTTCTGGTTGAAACTACTTCGATAATATGTCATAAACACTTGTGTTATATTTTTTTTATATTTTATTGTGTAACCTTTATGATATATAAACGTATTTCATGTGCCTAAAAATCAAATTAATACATTCAATGTTTGATATATGATATTTATATCTTTTCATTATTCTATCTCTAACTTTAACCTTGCTATTTGTTGCAATCACATTTTGAGTTGATTTTCGGACATATTTTTTACGTATGTTTTTTAGACATATTAATTATTTCTTAATTTATTAAGGTTGAAGTACATATATATTTTAATTACTTACCGTATATAGTTACGTGGCAAAACATAAAAATGACCGAGAATCTTAATAATAATAAGATTATTATCCAGTGACCAGTAGTCGGTCACCGGTGTTATGAGATATTTTCAATAAAGTCGGACACGTGTCACGACAAGGTGATAATTGAGATGAGATGAAATGAAATGAAAGGCCGGTTCACGAATAAAAACTTGATTCTAGAAATTTCCAGTTTTGTGGGCCAACTCTAATACCAACCCAACCAATTCCCAAATTTAAATAATCATTTCACTTGCATTTGCATTTGCATTTGAGTTTCATTTGGGAGGGAAAAATAAGATGAAGAAAAGCCGCTTTTGAGTTCCTCCTCTTTGACTCCACAATTTCTTCTTCTCTACAACAGCCTTCAATTCCCGCGAAATCATCTCCATTTTTAACCTTTCACTCAACATATCAAGGCATGTTATCTGTTATTCCTTACTATTCCTCTCAATTTTCAATGAAATTTGTTTGGTGCAGGTTAATTTTAGTTTTGAATCATAATTTGTTTGTTATAGGTTAATATCCGGAGGATTTTTACTCTAATTTTTTAGTTTCAGGTTTTAATCGTTTATGCAAATAAGCTTGTTGGTTTCTGACTGACAGAGGCTATTTTTAATTGAGAAAATAGACTGAATTTGTTCGGTTTCTGATTAACAGATGTTGATTTCGGTTTTTACTTGATTATGCACATAAGTTGTTTCAGTTTTGTTTGATATAGGTTAGAATATTGACTGAAATTTGTTTCTGTTGTGATTGATAGAGGGTACTTTTGATTTTAACTTTGTTTATGCAGATAAGTTGTTTCGTTTTTTTATTTGATAAAGGTTACTTTTCAAAGAGAACAGACTGAATATGTTTGGTTTGTGATTGATAGAGATTAATGTTGTATTGAATATTTTATGCAGATGACTTGTTTGTGCTTAGGCTTTTTGATGATTGTAAATTGTCATTTTTCCTAATCTTAATTTGTTATTTTGTAGGAAGCCGAGTCTTTGATCGTGAAAAGGTTCGTAAAGGAAGGAACATGTGTACCAGTGATTTGGTTGTGGACCCTAGTAAAGGTCAAAAGCAAGATAAGATTGTTAGTAATATTTCAATTTTGCTTGAATTATCAGCTGCTGATGATTTGGAAGGATTTAGGTTGGTGGTTGAACAAGAGGGTTTTGATGTTAATAACTCTGGTTTGTGGTATGGTAGATCACTAGGTTCGAAGAAGATGAGGCTCGAGGAGCGAACACCTCTTATGATTGCTTCCATCTTTGGTAGCAAACGAGTTTTGAAGTTTATTCTTGGATTGAAAGGTGTTGATGCTAACAAAGCGTGTGGTTCTGATAGGGCAACTGCTCTGCACATGGCTGTTGCAGGTGGTTCTAGTTCATGTGTTGAGGTGGTCCAGCTTTTGATCGATGCTTCTGCTGATGTTAGTTGTCTTGATGTACATGGGAATCGTCCTGTTGACTTGATTCCGTTGGTGTTTGGTTCTTCTATAAATTCAAGGAGGAAATTATTGGAGCTCATGCTAAATGGTTACTCTGATCGTGAAGAAGTACGTGTGTCAAGTGAACTAATTGATGATGATCATATCATGGAACCCAAGTTTTCCCCTATTTTGGCTTCATCACGAGAGGGGACCGAGAAGAAAGAGTATCCGGTTGACCTCTCTTTGCCTGACATGAAAAATGGGATATACAACACTGATGAGTTCAGGATGTATACGTTCAAGATCAAGCCATGTTCGAGAGCTTATTCTCATGATTGGACAGAATGCCCTTTTGTTCATCCGGGCGAGAATGCTAGAAGGCGAGACCCACGAAAGTATCATTACAGTTGTGTACCTTGCCCTGAATTTCGAAAAGGATCTTGCCGGCAAGGAGATGCTTGTGAATATGCTCATGGGATTTTTGAGTGTTGGCTCCATCCTGCTCAATACCGAACTCGTTTGTGCAAAGATGAGGTTGGGTGTAACAGAAAAGTTTGCTTCTTTGCTCACAAACCAGAAGAGCTTCGCCCACTACACCCTTCCACTGGTTCTGCAGTACTTTCTCCTCAATTGTTATCCCTCTCATCTTCAGATATGTCATCAATAAGTCCTTTCTCTCTTGGTTCCCCGTCGATTATGATACCTCCTAGTTCAACCCCGCCTATTACCCCTGGTGCTTCATCTCCTCGAGGTGGCCATCTGTGGTCGAATCAGTCGTCTCCAACACTGAAGGTTCTCAATAGCAGGTTCAAGACTACAACAAGCAGTCGAGATTTGGATCTTGAGGCAGAGTTGATTAGGGCGGATCGATATCGTCAACAACAACTGATGGATAACTTTGCAGGTCTATCTCCACCATCTAGCTGGAACAATAAGACAGGTTTTCATGGCGATTATTTAGAAGAATATGACATGACTGGATCAAACCACAACAACCTTGATCTTTTGGCTTCTACGGATCCTACAATTTTGTCTCAACTACATGGGCTTTCACTGGAAGCAAGAATTAATCCATTGCACCAGAACATGAACATGAATTATTCTTCTGGCCTTCCATCATCGCCACTGCGGATGTCCTCAGCATCGTCATTTGGAGCCAATCAGATCATGACTTCAAGGTCAGCTGCATTTGCAAAGAGGAGTCAGAGTTTCATCGATCGTGGAACAGTGAATCATCATCAGCCTGGGTTTCCTTCACCCACCTCAACCATGGTGCCTTCCAAGCATTCAGATTGGAGCTCTCCTGATGGGAAATTGAACTGGGGTATCCAGAAGGAAGAGCTCAACAAGTTCAGGAAATCTGCTTCTTTTGGGGTACGTACCAATGGCACAAACTACGGCTCACCAGATTACTTCTCGTCAATAGCCAACAATCAAGACTCTGATTTACCATATTCAGTTAAGGATAGCCAACCAGGGAATAATGTGACGTTTGATGAAGAACAACAATTTTCACCATGGGTGGAGCAGGAGCAGCTGGTTGCTTGATTCAAGCAACTCCCACTGCATGAAATTGGTCACACTTTCTATAACCCTTTAACATGATTTGTGGTTGTTATTGTATGAACTTAACTTAGATATATATATGTCACTCAACTTATATTGCACCGAAAGAAAGGAGTGTGAGTGTAGCTAAGGGTGCACGCAATAGTGAAGTTGATTCATTAGGAGGTGGTTCAGAAGGTTAAAAGCAGCCGTCTGATGATGCCAGTCATATTCTTTAAGTTCATTTGATTTTCTTTATATGTATTCGGTATTGTCATTAATTTGACTGAAGTTGTATCCAAATAAGTTACACGAGTGATCTATTCATAACTTATTTGTAATGTATACATAAATACAATACATATGATAGAGGCCGGCATATATAGCTTATAAGATTGTACTGTAATAACGAACAATGCTTAGTTGTTTAAGTAAGGGTTAAGGTAGGAAAGTCTTGAAACTTATCACTCTGATTTAATGACAGAAAGGAAGAAAAAGAAAATGGAACATGTTATGAAGATGGCAGATGAATGAGGGATGACGTGTGTGGATTTGATTATTAGACATGAATGTAAATGTTTAGTTGGCCAACAACTTAACTTTGATGATTCCATTCTACCTTTTACTTTTAGTTATTGAACAAACAATACGTTTAGTTTACTTCATCTTCGTATTTGCTTGCAACTACTTTTATTATCTTTGATAAATACTTAATTTCTAATAAATAATCTTGATTTAAATCATATTTAATTAATTATTTTAATGGTTCAGACCCATCAGGTATGATGATAATGTTTCAAAATAACATAGAGACACTTGATATTTAATTTACTATTCGATTTTTATTACAGAAAATGACAAATAATAGACCTCTATAGTGGTCGCTCATCCTTTTACCTATTTATTTCACTATCCCTTAATGGGCTCTCCCCTCTCAACCATCCAATCCATCTTTCTTTACACAACTCAACTTAACCAAGAAAAAGAAAGTAAATCAATTATATGTTGTGTTTTTTTTTTTAAATTCTTTTAAGAAAGAGAATTAATGGAAATAACAAGGATTTTGGGTCTAATTCATTCCTCTCAAAAATGGAGAAAAAGGAAAAGAACTTATGGTTAACCTTTCCATTCTATTCCATTGCTATTCCTTTTTTTTTTTTTTTTTTTTTTCTCTCGTTCCTTTCCTTCTTCTGGAAGAGAACATTAGGGATAGAAATATCGGTCGGTATCTTTTGGCAAGATGGGGAGAAGGGGCAGTGTTCATCACACCTCACATTTATCCCAACTACTACTTGTGCCACTCTATTCATCCTAAATTTCAAGCGTCGTGTTTTTATTCACATTTGTTAATTAGTATTTTTGGTTAAAAATTTCAAAGTTGAATCAATTTTTAAATCCAAACTTTAAAGAATCATATTTGGATGCACTAAAACCGGAACAACAAAAAATCATAAAAAATAAACACAATTATTATTTTGTATGTTTTTATTTTTACTCATATACATCTTATATAAATAAATTTAATTAAAAATATCCACGTACTACGTGGGTTATAAACTAGTACTATTAAAAGGATAACTACTTCGTCACATGTTGTCATTTGCTATTTCCATGTGACATCATCTTCTATCACTATTTGGAACATATATTTTTAAATCTTTAATTAATCCATATAAAAAATAATTTAAATGATATCTAATCAAATCTAAATCTAAACTAAATTTTATTTTAGAGTTAATTACAAAAATGGTCCTTGTGGTTTGTATCAAATTTTGGATTAGGTCCCTGAACTTTCAATTTTGCAAAATCGGTCATTATCATCAAGGTTTACTTTCAAATTAGTCCATTATCCATCAATTTTTATTGAAATGCCCATTTTGCCCTTGTTTATATTTACACTTTTAACTCTTTTAATTACAAATAATTACCAACTCTTTATTTTAATAAAACAAATATATAAAAAAAAAATAATAATAAAAATATAATTAATTTAATGGAAACAAATACAACAATTTTTTTCCAATTTTTTTATTATTTTTAGTTTTAGTTTTGTATGTTTTATATATATATATATATATATATATATATATATATATATATATATATATATATATATATATATATATATATATATTTATTTATTTATTTATTTATATTAATTGATTTGCGTCATTTTGTTTATATTATATATAGTTGTAATAAATTTTAAATTTTTAATCAATTTTATAAGTTTAAAAAGCTTTTGCAATTTTATTGTTTGTTTTTTGTTCCGAAAAATAAGTTTTTATTTGGTTTGTCTAATTATATATATATTCGGTTAAATTGAAAATCTAAGTTTTATAGATTAATTGATTGTTTTCTCCGTTTGCGTAATTATTTTCAAATTTTAATCAATTCGTCATTTTATGAATTGGAAAATTTTATAGATTGATTGATTGTCTTCTCCATTTGGTTAAATTAAAAATCAGAGTTCGTATTTTTTTTTCGGAACGAAAACATTTAAAATTAAACCAGTTGGAGTTATTTTTAACGGTTAAATTTAAGATCAAAATGGTACGTCGTTTTTTGCGATCGAAAATATTTAAAACTAAAATGGTTGGCCCTTTTTTCATTTGGTTAAATTAGAAATCGAAATTTTTAATTGATAAAAAAAACATTAAAACTTGATTAAGTGGTTGTTTTTTCCATTTAGTTAAATTGACGACCGAAATGGTTTGTCATTTTTTCCAAACAAAAACTTTTAAAATTAAAAAATGATGAACCATTTTAATTTTTTTGAGCGAAATAATTAACTAAATGGAAAAAAAAAACCAATCATTCTAATTTTAAGTGTTTTTGATGGAAAAAAGAACAACCATTTCAATTTTTAATTTAACCAAACGTAATAAACAAACAATATAATACTTAATGTTTTTAACATATAAATGACTAACAATTTCGATTTCCAAATTAACGAAACGGAATATGATGAACCAATTTAATTCAAAATCTTTTCGTTCAAAAAAATGGTATATTATACCATACAAAATACAAAGTATAAAATTACGCGAAACGAAATTAAAATTTTTCGAAATGTTTTATTGTATTTTTTTTTTTTTTTTTGTTTCTAATTGATTAATAACATTAATACTTTTATTATATTTTTATATTTGTTTGTTTTATTAAAAAAGAGTTGTTAATAATTTGTAACTAAAATGCTCAAATGTATAAATATAAACAAGGGCAAAATGGGTATTTTAATAAAAGTTAATGGATAAGGGACCAATCTTGAAAGTAAACTTTAACGATAATGACCATTTTTGCAAAATTAAAAGTTCAGGGACCAAATTCAAAATTTGATACAAACCACAGGGACCATTTTTGTAAGTAACTCTTTATTTTATATAAAACTCAAATTTGAATTTGAATTTATATTTATATTTAAGTATATTATATTAACTTTTATAGTGAAAATACATCAGGAATTAAAATCCGAAACATATGTAATATTCTTGACTTTTATACAATATAATCAATAGATTGACATATATGAGGTAATCGACAAAATATATAGAATAAAATTGACATAAATGTTAAATACCAATTTCATGACATGTTTTTCGATTACAATAATTACTTTGATTACAACACCTTTCTGATGAAATTGACAGTTGTATGATGTATTACGATAGCCTAGGAAACAAGTCTTAGAAGATATACACTAACTCAAGAACCATTTGATCAAATAATTCAAGATCAGAGTCAGAATGTGTCTCCGTTACCAGTTTCTTCTTCTCTAACAATTTCCTCTTAGAATCTCCTCCTGCCTTCAAACCAAGAAAGAAGAACTTGCCATTTTCCATCTCTAATACCATCGGAGTTTTATTCGCTTGGGCTTCCGAATTCCGCTGATTTTTTTGATGATTAACCGAACAAATCGTTGGTGGCATTGAATCCAATCCCATTAGCCTCGCCACAACCCCAGGACTAGCCATAGCACAACGAACTTCTGTCGATTCTTTGATACCGTGGTGTGTATCAAGACGGCGGAAGCAGGGCAAGCAGCTTAGAACTCCAGGAAGATGGCTACTGGTGGCGTATTTGAAGTCGGATAATTGGTTTCCAGAGGATGAAGATTGGAAGAATTTCATGGTGGTTTTGAATGTTATATGATATGGAATGGGTTTTCGCTGAAGATTTCAAATTGAAGAGAAATGGTGGGTAGATAAATCAGATCAAAAGGGATTGAGATTGACAACAAAAGTAAAAGAAAACGGGGATAAAGGGTGTGGCGGGACATGCATTTGAATGTTGAGGGAAAATATTATATTACATATAGAAAACTTGATGTATTTTTATATTCTTTATATATATATATAAAATATCTATTTATTGCAACTTTATGTCCTTTCCTAGTCAAAACATTCATAAGTTTCGTTTAATTATAATCGAGTTACATAACAAGAATCATAAATCATACATACGTTTGACTCGATTGTTGAACCAATAATTAAAAATGGTGGTATGTAATTATTTAAAACGATGCCGGAATCAATAGTATATGTATCAATTTTCTTGATATTTATGATGATAAAAACAAAGAATCAAACGGAGATCAATAGTTTGGTATGCTTCCCATTTTTTGTTTGGTATGATTTATTGGTTTCATATATTGATCTTGATTCCGACATCAACTTAGTTGCGAAAGACTCACTAATTCAATTATTAACAAGATACGTGTATTTCGATCGTTCACAGATGTTCACTACTAATATATGATAGTTGTGATCTAATTATTGCGTTATGTAGTCAAATTTTATTTTTTTTTTTTTTTTCCAAAACTCAATCACAAACAACCATGTTATTCAAAATTAGACTGTTTAGTTAAACAGATGCACAAACCAAATGAAAATTGCGTGCTTGAACATTGAAAGGACCATTATTGGTGTTTCTAATTGCATAATTGAATTCAACACAATAATCCTTAGATGCTTTGAAAGGGGTAGTCAACGACAATATAACATACAACATTTAATGTGTAAAGTACAAATTGTATTTTTTTTTTTTTTTTTTTGATAAATTTACCTAAAAAGCCCGTCACTTGGATTTTTAATCGACTTGTGTATTAGTTTGATATTTTGATTTACTAAAATTGGATATTACATATTAAATTTAGTAACTTAGACTTTGAATTAATATTTTAGTAAGTTCAGATAATAGCTGTAACAAAAAGTGTTGTCGAAAATGTAGTGTTTAATTTAACTTCTGCTGTTTGCTATCATAATTATCAAATAATCAGTTTTTAAAATGTTTGGATTTGTATTTTTTACTTGTAAAATTATCAAATAATCACTTATTAATCAAATAAGCTACATTTTTTAACTTATGAAAAAGTGTGGTAAAATTAACTCTAAACGTAAATAATCATTTATTAACGTATGCAATCCAAACACTTTAAACCCATTATTTGCGTTATTGTAACGTAATAAGCTAATAATCACGTTCATAACGCAATACCAAACACCCTCATAATTAAAATAAGCATAACTATTAAGCATATCAATTAATTAGCATTTTAACATCATAAATATCAATTATATGTATAAAGTTGAAAAATGATTTCATGTGAATATAAATAAAAGAAGTTTAACATCAAATAAGTGAATATATTAAAAACTTAATAAATATATAAAATATTATGAAAAATAAAATTTATTTTGAAAACCGATTCGGTTTTGTTTTGAGAAGGAATCCGAACCCAAACCAAACCATCACTTTGATTTTTTCGGTTACGGTTTGTTGGTTTATAAAAGGAATTATAAGCTAATCAATTTGTTTAATAAAAAAACTTTAACTGTGTAATTTGATGAAAACAACATAGTTTTTGGAATAATATATAAAAGTGAAATATCAAAAGTTTTTTTTAGAACAATAAATTTTATTTCTTCAAATCTATAACATGTTGCGAAATCGAAGGATACAACCACAAAAACAAAACAATAACAACATCGAAAACAATAAAAAAAAATACGACTGAGACATAAACATTTGATCATAAACTCATTTATGTATCATTTTGTTTTGTTGTATGCAAAATATTAACAACTATTAGAATGTGGGGAGTACCCACCTTTCCCAAACCCACATTTCTGTACACGTCAGCGCCACATCAGCTTTTCTCTCTCCACCTTTCTAACTAGGAAATACACACCTTTCTTAACATTTCCATATTTCTTAATTTTTTTAACATTTTAATTAAGAAAACAATTATTAAATATAAAATAATTAATTTCATAAATATTTAAAAACTATTACATAATAAAATTACGAAACTAAAAAATAAAAACTTACGAAACTAAAAATTAAAAAATACATAATCTAAAAAAATTACATAACTAAAAAATTACGAAACTATAGTCGCCATCCCCAACGCTCCGCGACGCTTTTTTTGTGGGCCAAGGCGGTTTCCAAAGCAGCACCTTGTAGATGGTCGTGTGGCCGAATGAAAAATTCCAAGTCACGATCGTGTTGTTTTTGATTCAGTGCCGCAATGTACGCATTATATTTTTTCTCTTTCAACTCCAATTCTTTTTCTTGTTTTGATTTTTTTAATTCTTCAAGTCGTGCTCGGTGACGTCTTTTATCTTCAAGATCTTGCTCGTGACATGATGAAATCCTTTCGAATTTTGATTGCATCTCTGGGTCGACTGATGTGGATGCTGGTTTTTTCCCCTTGCGGCGTGGTCGTTCAAGCTGCTCAAGATCCGCGTCGCCCTCGTCATCTTCGTCAATGTCAAGACCTAAAAATGCCGCATCAGAAGACGGTGTTCCGATCGTGTTAGATTCGGAAGTTTTGGACCGCTTTCTTTGCGGCTCAACAAAATCATCCATTTGTGGAACGGGGTTCCACTTTGGATGACGTCTAAGCACCTCCCAAGCCGATTGGTGTGGAAACGGCTTACCTTTATTGAGGGCTTTGTATTGTTCTTGGGTGTTGGTGAAAACGTCGTAATCGTTTTCCCCGCTCCGTCGCTGCATCGCATTGTTGTTAAACATGCCGCCAAATTTTGTACAATTGCGGTTCATGTCTTTCCACTTTGAATTAAGTTGGTGGGTGGTGCGGCTAGTTCCACCAACTCGGTTATCAAAATTTTGGAGGATTCGTCTCTAAAAATTTGAACGTTTTTGATTATTTCTAGTAGTTGGATCTTCGGAAATATCGATCCAGGCTTCCGCCAAAGCCTTTTCTTCCATGGAGGTCCACATTTTCGCTTTCATTGGACCCTTTCGTGTAGACCCGGTTGCCGCGGTGTTTACCGGAATCGTCTCCTCCTCGGAATCGACGGGTTGAGTTTCGGGTACCGTCTCCTCGTCGTCCTCGTCTCTAGATTCGGTGTCCCGATAAGCAAATGGTTCGAAATCCTCGTGAAATTCTCGCGAGGAATATTGCGGATTGGGTGCGGATGGTTGGGAATATTGCGGATTGGGTGGGGATGGTTGGAAATATTGTGGATTGGGTGGGGATGGTTGGTAATATTGTGGATTGGGTGGGGATGGTTGGTAATATTGTGGATTGGGGGGGTGAAAAGTGTGGCACGTATGGTGTCGAGTTATCCGTAAAATTTTACGGTGGGCGGAAAGAAGGGTTTGATTGAGAAGCCTGTTGTTTGCCGCGTTTTCGACTTGCGGCGGGTTGTTTGCCGGTGTTTCGATCCATGACTTTAAAAAATACAGAGATTGAGAGATGAAAGAGTGTGGAAGAGATGAAAGTGGTGAAAGTGGTGAAAATGGAAGTGTTGTGAAGATATATTTATAGGAAAAAATAATTAATAAATTTTTTTTTTTATTTTAAAAGACAAATATTGGAGCGGGGTGCAGCGGGGGGAGGGAGCCGGGCCGGGGAGCATTTCACGCGGGGCCGGGGGCGGGGGTGGTGTAGCCGCCGGCCTTGGCTGATGTGGCGGAGCGGGGTGGCATTCGGCTTGGGTACTCCGCACACCCTTATGTAATATGTATTGTTTGATGAATATGATAAGAGAGATGCTGCGTTGATTACGATTCCAACAGACCCAAAAAACTCTAAAACCCAAATTCAATGCAACCGTCCTCCGGTGTTAGTAATACTGAATCATACCCCCCATATTTCCGTCAACAATTATCAGATGAAATCGAGGATAACTTTGTAGACACCGACGACGATCCGAAACACAAAGAAGAAGAAGAAGAAGATCGACTTCCGGTGATTGATCTTGGATGTATCGACTTTGAGAAACTGAGTGTAGCTTGTAGAGATTGGGGAATATTCCGGTTGGTGAACCACGGGATCCCATTGACTTTGGTGTCGGAAGTGTATGAAGAAGCTGTTAGGGTATTTGAAATAGGGTTTGAGTCGAAAGAAAGGATATTTGGATCGATTCCTGCCTCTGCCATATCATATTTCTGGGGTAGCCCTGCCCTTACTCCTTCTGGGGTTGCCCTTTACAAACAGACTCAAGATGATGATGGTAACCCTAAATTAGCAACATCCAACAACTATAACTATAATTGGGTTGAAGGTTTCAATGTTCCTTTGACTACTCAACCTCCTTCTTCAAACCCATCGGAACACCCACTAATTGGTGATTTCAGGTGACTCATCAATCCCTTTTTTGTACGTTTGCATACATACATACACAAATTATAAGTTAAATAACCTATTTTCACTTTGGTCGTTTTGCATTATGTATGATTATAATTACTTTTTAACCAAGCTTAACATTTTGAAGTATTCAATATGCATAATTCCCTTGATTATTTGCACCCATCCTTGCTTAAGGATACATGTTTAGGGTTTCGACCCAACTACATTACATTTAAGATATAGAAATTGAAATCAAATTATCCTACAATTACAATTACAATTACAATTGTTTGTTTAAAGGTTGGTTATATATATAGATAGTTATACTATATATGATTTGGATAAAAAAAAAAAAAACAAAAGTGGGATTGAATTCATTCATTGTGTTAGGATATTATTAGAAGAGTATGGATTCCACCAAGAAAGGATAGCAAAATTGATATTTGATGCAATGCTACAAAATCTAAAGGTGTCATCAGAAAAAGAAAATGAAAAAGAAGAAGGATACTTGTCAGCTTCAACTGGGAGTTTAAGAATATATAGGTATCCAAGGTGGTTTTCAGAGAAGCAGACAAAAGTATGGGGGATGGAAATGCACACAGATAGTTCAGTGGTGACAATTTTAAATCAAGATGAAGTTGGAGGGCTTCAATTTCTTTCTGAGAAAGATAATGTTTGGATCGATGCTAAACCAATCCCCAACACTCTTCTTGTTCATCTTGGTGATATGATGCAGGTTTCTTCACTTTCTTAACCTCCTCTGATACCTTTGGTTAACTAATTTTTATCATGATTTTTTTATTCTTTTCATTGTGACTTTATTTATGTAGTAAGAAAGAAAAGTTTGATTTTTTTCCTTGAAGGCAATAAGTGATGACAAGTACAAGAGTGTGAAGCACAGGGTGAGGGTGAATAGAAGAGAAAAAGAGAGGATTTCAATTGGTTACTTTGTGTTTCCGGGGCATGACTGTGTGATTCGGAGCTCCAACTACAAGCCCTTTACATATTCGGATTATAGGGCCCAAGTCCAACAAGACATCAAAACCTTGGGACTGAAGGTTGGGCTTTCTAGATTCAGACTCTTATAAGTTTTAACACCGTGCTACACCTACTCTTTTATACTACTTTCGTTTTCTTCATTTACGACCGTTACGTGTATAATTAATTAGTACGTGTAAAATTTGTTACAACTTACCTCTTAAGTCTTAATTATATTTTGCAAGAATCACTGTTTTTTAGCAAGAAATTTTATGTTATATGCTTTATAAATCACTAGTTTATTATACATATACATGAGAGACTTGAATAATTGAGTTTTTTTTTTTTAAATATGTATAAATTTAAAACATTATTATACAAACAACAAATAAAACAATATTACATCACTAAAAAGATTCAAAAAATTATATATATATATATATAAAGCAGATAATTAATAAAAAGAAACAAAAAACGGAATTTACGGTGGAAATAACAGAAACCCTAGGCCGAAGAAGTTAAACGAAGCCAGTGAAGAGAACTAAAAACAATTTTGTAGCCTTACTAACAGATACCTTGTTAACTTTTCTTTACAAAATATTTGATAAATTATATTATTATTAACTAATTCATTTTATTAATTAATTCATTAATAATAAAAATAGTAAAGTAAATATGATATATCTTTGTTAAGCGAATTGACATTTAGTTACTCGTTTAAAGATTAAGGAGCATAAAATTATTTAAAAAAACCAACGAATTTGAAAAAGAAATGTTAGAAAAAGGATAATCAACTTCACCCATCTCCCCCCTCATCCTCTCCGGTCTCCATGACTCCAGCTAAGGATGTGCAATGGTACGAAAAAATAGGAACTAATAACCAAATCGGTTTGGTACGTTTTTAGGGTTTTTTTCCATCATAATTTACTATGAAAAAACAAAAAATGCAAAAACTGTTGGTTTTTTATAACAAACCCTTATTTTTATTTATATTTGATAGCTGTAAATTTTTTATTTTGTTTTCATTTGGTAGTTATACATTATTCATGTTTCCATTAGATAATTATATTTTTTTGTTTATAATAAATGTATTGTTAACATACAAACAATATACAACTGATAAAAAGTTTTACACAACTATATTGATATTGTAAAATTTAGGGATGTGCAAGACTTGTGACTGGACTGAAAAACTGATATACCGTATTGAACTGACATGTACCATCAACTCTGATTCTTGGTTCTAGTTTAATACAATTTGCACACCTCTAATTTTTACAATATAAATACAAAATAGTTGGGTACTTTTTTTACAGTCATACCATTTGTAGGTTAACAAAACGTTTATTAAAAACTAAAAACATATTATTACTTAGTGGAAACAAAAATAATGTATAACTAGAAAAAAAAAAAAGAATTCATAGATAGAAACGAACATGAAAGTATGCATCTATTATAAGCCATTATCTCAACTAATAATCATAAATAAATTATGTGGCCCTAACATGATAAATTGATAACCTGCAAACCCGTTATCCATGTATTGTAATTTTAGACCGTTTTATGCTATGTCGCATTTATACAATGTGAGGTGACAGAAAGATCAGTGACCGGGGATAGCAAAAGAATCCCATCCTATAGGAAAATCGAAAAATGATATAAACGGTATTAGTTTTTTTTGAACATGATTAATTTAATTCATGATATATGTTCCGATTCTCCAATTATAACCATATATATGTGCTTACTTTTGTTACATAATAGTAAGTATTTGATCTACATTTTACATTATGGATATAAATTATTATTTATGTTTATATTATAATAGTGAGTATTTTATTTTTTATATACATTTGTATATTTATTAATCAAATCTATATAATTGTTTTGTTTTTTATTTTATTTATTTTTGTATTCGGTTTGGTTTGAATCATTATGAAATTTTCACGTTTAGCTTAAATGGTGATTATACAATATTACTTTATCGTTTAATTAACTGTTTATATAAATAGGTTTTCTCGAGTCCGTGTGATTTTTCCTAGCTAGTTTTTTAAACGGGATGTGATGACTAATCCCCATTCTGATTTCGTCCTGTTGCCATTTATAAGATTGATCGAGAAAAACCATATCATCGTTTGAAGACGAAGGATTATTATTGTTGTTTTAGATTTAGCGTTGATTGCGTCTAGGCTAGTAGGCTACTGTTGCTCTTACCACTTACCAGCAGTAACAAAATTGCTGTAAAAAAATTTATATTGCAAATAAGTGATTATTAAATATGCAATCAAAACACTTGTTATAAACAATACAAATAATTTAATAATCGTTTTAAAACACAAAATCAAAGATGCATTTTTATTTTTATCATTTTGCAAAGAAGAAAATCAGAAATGATTTCGGGAAATCGGGTCGAGTGTAAAAAAGGTGACGGCTGATAAACTGACAGGAATCGATCATTTCAAAAATTAGCAGAGAGCCATTGAATGACTCCTAACTCTTCTTTGCCCTCACTCCTTTTAGGTTCCAATTTTGGCCACAAAAGTTTTCTGTTTTTTTTTTTTTTTTTGTTTTGTTTTGCAATGTGACCACCACGCTTTCAACGTTCCCCACTTTCACCATCATATATTCTTTGATTTTCATAGCATCAAAGACAATTGTCACACTGAATATGTAACATAATTCTGAAGTTAAATTCAAATTTCTTTCATTTACAATCTATCAATATTCACAAGCCACACACCAACTGACCAACTTTAATTTCATTTTATTATCTATCATCAAAGTTCACCTTTTTTTTTTTTTTTTTGACTTTTTATATCAAACATTCATGCATGACACATGCAAGTTGAAAAAACTCCTGCTTTCTTGAACGTTATAGTTGGCATGTCAAATAACTTGTTTTGTGTATGGATACGAGCTCCGGAAAGGATTTGCAAGTAGAAATGAAATCAATCAACGTTATATTGACAATTTCTTGATGGATTTATATATGAATAATGACTACACCATGACTACTAAATTAATCCTATAACACATATAAAACTAAAAGGATTATTTAAATTTATCAGAAATTATTCCAAAATCTTGCTTCATCATGGAAAACAGAAAATTCCTAAATTTAGTTGGTGAGAAGTTCCAGAAACTACGACTCTGTACAAAAAAAGAAAGAAAAAAAAAAAAAAGCTTTCTTTTTAATACAATGGATTTCACTAACCCACCACCGAACACAAAAACAGGGGGAAAAAGGTCTCTGGTTTTCATTCTCAAAACCTGCAAAAGACGTCATCAATGGCTGCCAACGTCGAAGCGGCAACATTGATATCTGGGCAATCAACAAAACGAACAAGAGTCAGCCATCTTCCTAAGCTTCTTCTTGATGAAAAAATCGAAGTAATCTTCCTTTCATCATAGTACATCATGAAATTATGCATCTTTCTACCTTGATTTTTGTTAAATATCTATCATTGCATTCTTTGGTTTTGCCTGTTTTGTATTAATGTGTGCTAATTTCATTGTTTACTGGTGAAAATGGTGATAGATTCTGGGGTTTGAAGAGATTTATTGTAAATGTTTCTTCAGATGTTCATGTTTATTACTTAATTTGCTACACTTTTGAGGTATATAATAAGAGATTATAGATGTGATATATTCATCAAGAAAGCATTTTTAGGTTTGTAGCTTGTCAAGAAATGAAAATTATGTGTTCTTAGTCACGACGTTTGTTCAGGTTCGAAGTGACAAAGAGGGGTTTGAAGGTTCTTGGCACATTGGCACTGTGATTGAGCAAAAAAACCAAATCCGTGTCGTTAAATACGATAATCAGTTGTGTGACGATGGTTTCAATGGTCTAATTGAGTCCGTACCGGTTTTATTTGCTTTGGACGGCAAAATTCCGGCCAACTGGGGACCATTGCAGTTTCCTGATTATCGTGGCAAGATTAGGCCAATGCCGCCTTCTTTAAACCGTAATGTAAAGTGTCTTCATTATGGGCAATGTGTGGATGTGTTTCAAGAAAATGCTTGGTGGGAGGGTGTCGTGTTTGATCATGACTATGGCGGTGAAGAACGAATGGTTTTCTTTCCGGATTCAAACAATGAGCTGAGGGTCCAATACGGGAGCATTCGGTTTACTCAGGATTGGGATGCGGTTACGGATAGATGGAAGGTTCGAGGGGATTGGATTTTTCTTCAAGTTCTTGAGGAACTTGAGCAGCAAGGATGGCTGATTCTTGTTTCCGTGAAACAGATATGGTACGATTTTCGGGTTAAGAAGCGATTCATTAATAAAATGATGGAGTGGACGTGTCCCGTGAGAGAATACTGGAAAGAAACCGCGAGAGAAGTAATCGTAGACAATCTTAAGTTGGCAGCGAAAGAATTTTTTGGCGGATTGAACTTGTCAACTGATATAAACAAACAGATTTATGAATCTATCACTAATGATCCGAATCCGCTGCCAGTCAAGGAGGATCTTGATTTGGGTCCTCCTGGATTTTCGATTTGTGATACATTATTCACCGAACTACCTACTGATGTGTGGGTAACCAGACCTGATTTACTTCCTCTGGCCAAATGTCTTCCTAATGCGATTGTCGAGTATTATAGAGGCTTTACCGCCGGTCATAGGCCTTCACCTTCTAAAGCGTCAGAAGTTCGACAACATCTTTTGTTTTTGGGTTGGAAAATCGAGTGCAAAAGGAAGGAGGTGAACCTGAGGCCAAAGCCATCCATCAGACATCGTTACACCAACCCTAATGGAAAGCGATACGGTACGCTCAACGATGTTTGTAAGGAGTTATTAGTCAATCAACCATCTGAATCTAATTTGTTGGGTTCGTTTAACGTCAAAACACAAGAGTTAGACAAGGTTGAATCTGGCTACTGCCCACAGGCGGTAATCTACTATTATTTGGTGGGACTAAAAGAAATTTATGATTTGCGGAGGTTGAAGAAAGATTCTCGGTTCAGGGAAATGCAGAATCGAGCTAAGAAGCATTTGCTCGCTGTGGGATGGTCAAAGTACGATGATATCTCGGGTACAAAGTTACTTAGGTATAGCTCACCGAGTGGACGGAGTTTTCCAAATCTTAGCGAAGCCTGCAAACATTATATACTGGAATCTTTATGCTCTGAAAAGTCTCTTGATCACAAAGATCGACTGTTCGAGAAACTTTTGATAAAAAATAGTGACCCGGATGTACAAAAAGGCATGTGTATGATGAAAGCATTAAACAACTCAACCGGTGGTTCTTCGACACAAACACATGTGTTAAGGTCAAGAAAAAGGGCCCGTGAAGAGGTTTCACCGACACACCAGACTCCACAAACCATCTTGTCTTGGTTGATTGATAACAATGTTCTTCTACCACGGTCCAAAGTACAATACCGTTGCAAGAAAGATGGGCATACAATGAAGGAAGGACGAGTTACTCATGGGGGGATTAAATGTAATTGTTGTCAAGTTACTTTTAGTCTTCGGAAGTTCGAGTCTCATGCAGCAGGATACACTTGTCATCTTCGGTCTTCATCCAACATATTTCTCGAGGACGGTAGGTCATTACTCAACTGTCAGTCACAACTTAAACGCGATCAAATTGCAAGATCAAGCAAGGCAGGACTTCCCAAAGCGAAGGATTATCTACGTCAATTAGAAAACGAGAATGATTACATATGTTCCGTTTGTCATCACGGTGGTGAATTAGTACTATGTGACGGATGTCTGTCCTCATTTCACACACATTGCCTAGGACTAAAGGTTTATATCCTAAGGTTTCTTTTATGTTTTAAGCCTGTTTTTCATGCTTTTACAGTGTTGGATTCTATCGGTTTTGCTTGTTTAGGAGATCCCTGATGGAGAATGGTTTTGCCCGTCATGTTGTTGCCGAATTTGTAATCGAAAGTATTTAGCTGAAAGTTATGAACAAAGTACAGAAAACAGCATTCTAAGTTGTGAGCAGTGTGAGAGAATATGTACGTATACTCGGATTTTTGTTCTTTCGTTATATCCTGTTATGACTTTATTTATTTATTCTAATTAGTTGTAAATTGTGATTAAGATCACATTGTGTGCTTGAAACAAAGCAAACTTCCATCGGAGTTGGAGGCTAATAGTAAAATAAATAGGTTTTGTAGTCCGAGATGTGAAGAGGTATGCATCAAACGTTATATATTACTTAGAAAGTATTTGAAAACTCAATATCAAATGATTTCATACATGTGCCGCGCATTTGCAGATATTTACAGGCCTTCAATGCCTTTTGGGAAAGCCAATTCCCGTAAGAAAGGATAATTTAACATGGACTTTACTGAAATACAAGACAAACGAATGTTGCGATCATGATTCCATGGACATGGAGGAATTAACGGAGATTTACAGCAAACTGAATGTTGCTATGAATGTTATGCATGAATGCTTCGATCCTGTTAAAGAGCCTCTCAACCAAAGAGATATAGTTGAAGACGTTATCTTTTGTAGATGGTGAGATTTATTTAAGTTGCTAATTTTTTATTCACCGATTCGTTATCATTTTGGTAACGTTTAAGAGTTCACAACAGGTCAGAGCTGAACCGGTTGAACTTCAAGGGATTCTACACGATCATTTTGGAGAAAGACGACGAGCTAATTTCAACGGCTGTAGTAAGGTGTCATATAATTAACTGGACTGAACAGTTAGTCTTATTTTATGCATTTTTTTTATGGAATTTTGAATCATGCTTTGTTAAAACGTTACAAGGATTTATGGAGAAAAGGTTGCTGAGCTCCCTCTCGTTGGTACAAGATTTCGATATCGTAGGCGTGGGATGTGTCACATTCTCATGAATCAGCTTGAGAAGGTACAGTTTGAAGTAACATGTTTGACTATTCACAAGGAATTGCTTACATTTTCATTTGTCATTATTATGCTTCCTTTTTTTTTTATTAAAAAAATCGTTTGAAACCCGTCTTGTTATATTCTTTTGAAGAAACTCATGGAACTAGGAGTCGAGAGGCTAGTTTTGCCTGCTGTGTCAAGTTTGCTACACACTTGGACCACATCATTTGGTTTCTCTGTGATGACCGAATCAGAGAAGTTGAAGTTTCTCGGCTACACTTTCCTCGATTTTCAAGGAACTAAAATGTGCCACAAACTCTTGACGAGGGCTCTACCATCCATAACATCAAAAATATCGGGAGGTATATTCTCACTCATGAATCATGATCGTTTACAGTTAACCAACGAATTCAAACAAATTATGAAATCCGCAGCAGGGAACTGTTCTAGTGCTATGAACCAAGTTGACATCATAGATTTGGATAGTATTAGTGTGGTTTCAGAGGTGTCTCAAGCAGAAAGCGTGACAGTCGAAGAATGTTTTCCAGAGTACGTTATTGATTATTGATTTATTTCTCTTTATTACATACTCTGTTCACCTAACGATTTTTCAAATATTTCTTGTAGCCAAACCGACCAACTCATGGAATGTCGAAGCAAAACAAGCATAGAATGCTCGATGGAAGAAGACGACGGTGTGTGGGAGGTAAGTGGTCAAAAAACGTAAATAGAAACTATGTTTCATCAGTCTTTTTGAAAGTTAAGGGAAAGTAGTGAAGTTGATAATTAGATGTATATACTTATATATGAAGTAGCCAAGTTTCCGTACAGCATGGGTAGGGGTGCTGTTGGATAGTGTAATTAGGGTCGGTCACAACCTGAGCTTTTGGCGTTTAGAGCTCAATTTTTGGGTAACATTTTCATCTGACTCTGTGAACCATGTAAATTGATGATTCTGTTTGCTTTTCGACTGATTATCCTTGTTATTGTTTGATTCAATAATCGTAATTTCATATATTCGCCGATTTATTTATTTATATACACAAAGTGAAGTGCTAGGAAAACAACGTTCTTCAACAACAGATCACATCAAATGTTACTAGTCTATAAACAACAATACGTATTTATTCGTACATAAACTTAAACCAAACAAGGAGCTACCATATCTTAGAAAACATGCCGCAACTCGTCTACGGAAACACTACTTCTAGCCCTGAATTACGACCCCAGGAGTCGCGATATCCATCATCCTTGGGACGTGGTCAATGATCTTTGTTTTCAA
This sequence comes from Centrapalus pauciflorus, assembly GCA_020465985.1. NCBI lineage: Eukaryota > Viridiplantae > Streptophyta > Magnoliopsida > Asterales > Asteraceae > Centrapalus > Centrapalus pauciflorus. The sequence goes on along the minus strand of JAANYP010006319.1, from coordinate 180,504 downwards.
GTTTGCAGCAGCGATAGGAGCTGCTGCGTTCTGCTTGTATGCAGCGTTATGGACACCAAGTGCAGCCCGACCCGAAGGGTCAAGATTGTTTGACCAAGAAGCATCCCACTCGATTGCTTTCTCGGTGCTGCAAGCTACGCTTGCTCCACCTGGGACAGTCAACTTAGCGGGATTCTACGAAAAGGTAAGATATACATGGGGATCAGGTTACGTCGTGATTTACAAGTGGTAGTGCGTGCATGTGGTACGTACTATGAGCTTACCTGAGGAAAAAACCGTTCAAAGATCATTCGGTAATAGTAGGCTTCTTTCGTGACCGGAGTGTTGTGTGGAAAGATATGCACAGCGTTAAGCATCATCTTGTCAGTCACCTACACATATCAACATAATCGGTGTCACTAAACGGAAAATACCTTAAATCAAGGCCAAGGGGATTCATGGGAAATTTTTACGTGTAGTTCGGCGTGAGCTTTGAGTCCATCGATCCAGCTATACCCGACTCCGTCACTGAACTGTTCTTTCTGCCTATACAAAATATGCTGCAGGGGCAACATACAGGACATGTTAACAGAGCCAAATTATGGTCTGAAACAAAATTATAACAATATCAAAAAATAATTTTACACCTTTGGCAAATACGGTTGTTCTTCGTCGTCAAAAGCCCGTCTAAGAATCCATTTTTCGATCCGTTTTTTATCCATGTTGATCTGCATACAAGCTCATCAAGTTTGGTAATTCTGAATTATCCGACAATAAACTTCCAATCGTACCAGAAGCCAACTACTTACCATTTTGGCTTCAGGGTCGATGCTCATGGCGACATTGATGAAATTTTTATCCAAAAAGGGGACTCGGGCCTCCAACCCCCAAGCAGATGTCGACTTATTCGCTCTCAAACAGTCGTATTGGTGAAGTGCTTTTATCTGTATGTTACAAAAATCAAGATTAAGTGTAAAGTACGTTAACAACCCCTTAACTCGAGTTTGAGAGTCATCGTTGTTACCTTACGACAGGTTTCTCGATGGAACTCTTCCTTGTTGGGTGCCTTGTGGAAATACAAGTACCCACCGAATATCTCGTCCGAGCCTTCACCGGATATAACCATTTTCACGCCAAGCGACTTGATCTTACGTGACATTAGAAACATGGGTGTACTAGCCCTGATGGTAGTCACATCGTATGTTTCGATATGGTAAATCACATCTTCAATAGCGTCAATACCATCCTACATCATTCCAAAACCCAACAAAATAAATCAGAAACAAGAATCCAAGGCCCCTGTCAAAAGACCCAACCGAATTAAAAAAAAAAAAAAAAAATCTTTTGACCCGACCCGATAAAAGAAACTACCTGTACGGTGAAGTGGAACTCGTGATGAACAGTTCCTAAATAATCAGCTACTTCCCTTGCGGCCTTGAGATCCGGCGAACCCTGTTTATGAACAAGATTTTGGTGGGTCAATTTTGGTTAATAAGTTGAAACATGACCAAAAGTTGTATTGGGGTCATTTGGTTACCTCAAGGCCGACACAGAAGGAATGAAGCTGAGCTCCCCACTGCTTAGCCGCTTTTGTACCCGACAGGTGACGAGCCGTGATCGATGCGACCAACGACGAGTCTAGCCCACCCGACAAAAGAACACCAAAGGGCACATCTGTCATTAGCCTTTTAATCACGGCCTGGCGTTCACGATATCGTTAATTTAGACGTAAACTTGATCGATCGTGATGTATATAACAGTAAAACAGGAATCTTACGTTTTCAAAGGCAGTCCTTAGAAGAAGAGGATCATATGGAGTTGAAGGAATTGCCTCGGAGAACCATGGAGGGTTGTACCACCTTCTGAACCCACCGGTTTTGCTCGAGTACAAGTGGCCCGGTGGAAACACCTCGAAATGCTCGCAATCGTCGTTCAAGCCTTTCAGCTCTGACGAAATCCAAACAGAACCTAAACCACCGTTAATTAATCAATTAATTATGTACTATTCTCAGAATATTCTATACATAACAACATATATGATTAACCAAAAGATAACGGATTCGGATTCCATAATCACCATCAAGTCCCCAACCGATGTAAAGAGATGTGATCCCGATAGCATCACGAGCTGCAATGTAAGAATTATCACGTCTATCCAACAACACAAACGAAAACATTCCGTCCAGCATATCCACGAAGTTTTCTCCATACTCTTCGTACTACAACAAAATTAATTCAAAAATAAAAACATGTGTGTCATGCATATTCAAACCAACAAAAACTGAATAAAACCCATCATCGTAAACACTCACCAAGTGCGCGATAACATCACAATCGCTTCCCGTTTTGAACTTATGTCCGGTCAAGCTTTTCCGGAGCTGCTCATGGTTGTAAATCTCGCCGTTAACCTGCATTTCCGATATCAGAATCACATGATTTTAAAAATATAGCAGGGCATACATTTCATCATTATGATCAGTCGACCAACCGTTACGACGACGGTTTCATCTTCGTTAAAGAGCGGTTGATCACCGGAAGCAGGGTCGATAATGGCGAGACGTTGATGCGCCAAATAACAATCACCGTGCTGGTATAAACCACTCCAATCGGGGCCACGGTGCTTCAATCTGTTGATTAACCGACATTAAATACATGGAAAATTTTCGTTGATTTATTATATTTATAAAATAAATTAAAATGTAAATCGTGCCTGCGAGATAGCTCGAGGACACGAACCCTTTTGGCCTGAGAATCATCGGAACAACCCAATACAGCTAGTATTCCACACATGGCTACCGTACGACTAGCGAATGCAGATTATTTGAGAGGGAAAAAGATGGCCGGGAAATGGAACAAGAATTGTATACGATGAGAATGAGAATGAATTGGTTTGTGATCACCGTTTGGTTTGCCGCGAATTTATAGATGGTTCCGGCGACTGGTCCCTCTTTATCTTTTCTTTTCTCTTTGTTTTTTTCCTTCTATATCGATTATTTTATTCATTTGATTTTTAAGCGGCGACGTTTCTTCTCGCGGTTTATTTTAGTTATATAATAATAAACAATATTTTATTTTATCTTACGAAAAAACCAACATATATTTTTTTACGTTTTTTATATGTTTATTTGATCAATAAATATTTTATTATTTTATTTTTTTTATCAATATGAATCGTAAATTAAATTTAAATCTAAATATTATCTTATTTAAACTTAATAATATATCAATATAAAAAATTATTTTGTATGTTTATAAATTTATTAAAATATAAAAAAAATTATAAGGTTATATAAATAATATTAAATTTTTTTACAAGTATATATAATAAAATTATTAGTCTTATTTACTATTTTGAACGTTTTTAATTTTTATATACATTTTTGTTAGAAATAATCGGATAATGTGTGTATTAATACACTAGTTTAGGTGCTTGAACATGAAATAATTCATTCTAAGGGTGCTTCTGATTCGATCAGTAACCAACGAGTGTTTGGTAAAAAAATCGAAGTTCTGAACGATTCACAAAAAAATTCTTGTCAATTTGAAGTTGAACCCATTCTAAACTTTTAAAATTACATAGATATGTGGATCATCTTCTTGTCGCAAGTCTTATTGCTTTCATCGTGGCCGTCATCTATTACAAGTGGTCTCCTTGTTCTCTCCTCAACATTCTTTGAATACTCTTGATTATGTCAAAACCATCATTCCTTTATTTCAGAATAACATCGCTCTCATAAATTTGCTTTAATTGTTTAGGGGTTTAATCGTGTATCATCTACATTCAATGTAGGGTGTTACTTCATACACTATATCTACATCTTATAATTGACCTAAAATATACTTTTTTTCATAACTCATCATTATAATTTATTTGTTTACACACTTTTGTCCAATCATAAGATAAATATTTATAGGTCAAATGCATAGAGGTGGTATATGAGAAATAAGAGGTGGTGCATGAAATGCAAGAGAGAGAACTAGAGAAGGTGTGTAGTAGACTGGTAGTGGAAGGGAGAAGGCGGTTGTTGCAGGTCAAATAGGTTAGAAAAGAAGTTGGGTAGGCTTATTATGGAGCAGAGCAAGAAAGGGAATTATTGATAAAATAAAGCACTAGTGGACAAACGAGTGTGTGTATGTGTGTGTGGTTTATTTTATTTTTGGGTCTGTTTTTTCAATTATTACGATGGTTATCTTTAATTTACCAACTTTATTGCTATGTGAATATATAACTATTTAAAATCATATTTCATAAATATTTATTATATATACAGTGTTTTACATAAAACTAAAATTTCAAATTATATTGATTAAATATATATAAATTTAGAAATAAAAATTTAAAAAAATGTTAAAAAAAAAGTCACTACTGCTCATGAATATTTAAAAGTATAGATAAATAATATATATGATAAATAACTGTACTTTTATTTTTTTTATTAAAATTAACTTACATGGTTTAATTTTAAGTTTACATACATGTTATCTAACCAATAATTTATTAAAAAATTATTCAAGTAATACGTGGGTTCATTAATTAGTTTCAATATAAATGAAAAAAACTTTAATACTTTATTTTTTTTTATCTAAATAATGATTAACATTAGAACAAACCCATAAACTTTTTGTACTTTTTTGCTCAAGTCCATAAACCTTATTTTTCACTGTTTAAATATCCAAATAAATCTTGCTTTTTTTTAAAGTATATATACTTTGACTGACTAACTGATGAACTGGTAAAACAAAATGTTTAAAAACTTAATTGTTAAAATAAAAAAAGATAGTGAATCCAAAAATTGTTGTTTTAGTAACTAGTCAAATAAATTAAATGTACAAGTTTAGATAACACAAAATTTGTTTAGCATTTAAAACTCTAAAAAAAAGTTGAATTTAATTATGAAAATAAAAATGTTTATGGTTTTTTTTAAGTGAATTTTTTATTCAATTTAAAAACCTAATTACTTCTTACCATTTATTTAAATACAAACTTAAGCGTTGAATTGGAATTGCTTGAATATGAGCCAAGGGTTGTAATTTCAAGCCCAAAACATCCTTACAAATCAAACGAGCGAAATAAATGTAACCATAAAAAGTTGTTTTTAGAAATTATTTTTTAAAAATGTGTTGAGTATACTATTTCTGAAAATTGTGTTAAAAAGAAATTTTAAAAAAATATACACCAACATGTTTTTAGTATGAGTCAATTTGGACGAGGGTCGCTCATTTGACTCAAATGGGCTAAAGTTGTCACTCGTAATTTTTAGACAAATATGTATGTGCAAAGTGCAAGAAAAATGTTCCATGGAGTTTGATTGGTTACAGTACATTGGATGTGGAGTTGGAGGAGTCGTTATGTTCTTGCTTCTTCATGCAATAAATGATGGCGTATTTCCTTTTATTCAATGTCCATCTCTCCTGTGGAGTCAATCAAGATGTGGCAGTCAAAGGGATTTAGCTTCGTGGGTTGATTCCATGAGTAGTTCTGGGTGAGCTTGGCAAAAAAATTCATCTTCGATAGGAGACCCGTAATTCAACTATGATTTAACAAGAGAATCCACGAGTTGACTTGAGATGGGGTAGGCCGGTATGGGACGGAATCCCTGATTTAAAATAACGGGGATGAGATGAGGATGAGAGACGCATTAATCCCCGAACCTGGTTCTATATTATATATTAATATAAATTATTATTATTATTATTATTATTATTATTATTATTATATATATATATATATATATATATATGTATATATATATGTACATAGAGAGAGAGAGAGTAGGGTTCAATGGAAAACCACCGTGCACCTGAAAACTTTTGAAAACATCACTGCACCACCACAAATCCATCAAATTCCCCGCGTGATGCATCAAAATCATGCGTGATGCATCACATTATTTACGATCATGCCACCGCATTTTTCATGAAATACACCAAATCAGACGGTATGCGTAGGTTTCCATGGTTTTCAAATTCCCCGCGTGATGCATCAAAATCATGCGTGATGCATCACATTATTTACGATCATGCCACCGCGTTTTTCATGAAATACACCAAATCAGACGGTATGCGTAGGTTTCCATGGTTTTCAGGTGCATAGTAGTTTTCTATTGAACCCACCCCTATATATATATATATATATATATATATATATATATATATATATATATATATATATATATATATATATATATATATAGAGAGAGATTCAATTGAGAACTTTTATGCACCGAGGTATAAAAGAACTCATATCATCCATTAGATCAAAAAATTGTATGGATTAGATTAATGGCAAAAGGGTAAATAGTTGGACAATTTGATGCATCTTGTGCATTATAGAATAAAACAAAGAAGGGCATTTTGGGGAATGTGCACACCTCATTAAATTTAATATTTCAACAAATAATCAAATAATAAATGCTAAATAAATTCAATTGATACATTTCCAAATTTAACAAAAATTACACAAATTCAAAAAAAAAAGATGAAAGAGATCGATGCATTTCATCGTAATCGTGTTTATTTATGCATCGTGTTCAAAAAAGATGCATTTAACAAAAAAAAGTACACAAATTCATTATGCATCGTGTTCAACTTGTTCATCATTCATCTATGCATCGCGTTCGTTGTTCATATTTTTTCATTCATGTATGCATCGTGTTCAACTTGTTCATCATTCATCTATGTATCGTCATTGTTCATCATCCATTTATGCATCATCATTTTTCGTTGTTCATCGTTCATCATCCATCTATGCATCGTCATTGTTCATCATCCATCTATACATCATCATTATTAATCGTTCATCATCCATCTATGCATCGTGTTCTTCATAATCATCATCGGTTGCATCTCTTGTTCATGTTCATCATCATCGTTGTTCATCGTTAATCTTCGTCTTCAAATCATCATCACCATCAAAATCATGAAGAACACGATTAGAGAGAAAATGAGAGGGGGAGAGAGAGAGAGAGAGAGAGAGAAATGGGGAGGAAAATGAGGAATTTAGTTACTATGAGATTTTAATTCAAAATGTAACTCATAAGTATCTTTTAATGATTTTTAAAAATAAATTAATTACCATATCTTTAGTTTTTCCTAAATGCCCTTTGTGCACCCTTGTTATATATATATATATATATATATATATATATATATATATATATATATATATATATATATATATATATATATAGGGTTAGGTTCTATGAGGCACCTGTGTGCATCGTGCAACTTAGGAACCTATATACAACGTTAGATCTAGAAAATGAATGGCTAAGATTACAATGGCAAAAGGGTAATAAAGATGAAATTTGTGTATGCATCATGATGCACGGTTCACATATCAGATGTGCATAAGGGTATTTTGGGGAAAAAATAATATATCAAGTCAACTCAAAATTAAATTTATATTGATTGAATATTTAATTCAACAATCAAGTATTAAATGCTAATAAATTTATAATATACACTTCTAAAATTAAAAAGTTTCAATTGAACAAAAATCCAACATGATGCTTCATCATCTTCATTGACTGTGCATCTTCGTATTCATCTTTCCCAGGTTATGCATCATCGTTTTCACATGGGGCACCATGTTATGCATCATCGTGTTCTTACTGTGCATCTTCGTATTAATCTTTCCCAGGTTATGCATCATCGTGTTCATCGTGATGCATATCTGGAATTTAAACGCGTTAATCATCGTCTTTAACATATTCATCATCATCTTGATGCGCCGCTAATGTGCATCATGTTTGAATCAAAAACATCAACATTCATCTTTTGTGAGAGAGAGAGAGAGAGAGAGAGAGATGTGAGTGAGGGAGGAAAATGTGGATGAAAATAGGAAAAGTGGTTATTGATATTATTTAGTTTACTAGTTTCTAACTAATCTATTAATTAAAAGATTAATTAAAATTTTAAATAGTATTCTTATTACCCTTATTGCATTCTTAGTAAATATGTTATGCATTTTTAGTTCCCACTGGTTTCCAATGCATCGTGGTGCCCCATAGAACCTCAATATATATATATATATATATATATATATATATATATATATATATATATATATATATATATATATATATATATATAATTTTATAATGTAATTTGTTATTTACATTTTATATAATATATTAAATATCAATGTATATGATTTTCTTATAGTTTAAAATATTATTATTTTACTTTATTCATTTTATAAATCTTTTACATGTATTTTCTTTGTTTCAATTTTATTATAAATTACATATTTGTTTTTTTGAACAGCTGTTATAAATTATATATGTAAATAACTCAAATATGTTTTAATTGATATGTTTTTAAATTCATTTAAATACATTTTTCTACTAAACTATTATTTATGATTTAAACTTATTAATCTTTTATAAGTTTGCAAAACCCAATTTTTCTCGATGGAGATTTCCGATTGGACAGAGATGTAGATATCTATATCTATATCTATATCTATATATATTCTATTAAAATAGTAACTAAATATCACGTGTCATCAGAATAGAATGCCAATTGGCTTAATGAGGATTTGCCAAGTGTACATTATTATTCTTACTATTAATGAATTTATATCTTTATCCATTAAAATCTCAACAAACTACATTTAAAAGATATTTTAATAATAATAATAAATTTAAAAGTTATTAATGAACATATTAGTTTTTTTTTTCAATTTTAAATTTATATAGTTTAAAGGAAAAGATAACTATTAAAATTTTCGTGTAATACACGAGTTAATAAACTAGTAATTATATAAACTCATTTCCCGAAAAGAAAGAGACTGGAGAAAAAAAAAATAGAGAATTAAGAAACAAAGATAAAAATTGGATATGAAATCTTGTTCCGTCCCGGCTGATTACCATACCTATTCCTGGAATCCTGGGTAAGGGTTGGTATGGCTTTTTTTGGGCGGGGCCGTTCTCTTTTATGACTTCACATAAAATATGATGTGATGTATGTGCGAAGAAAGACATTTTTAATTTAGCTTTCTAAACTATTTTAATTTTAATTATTACTTAAATAAATATAAATTGTTTCGTTTATATATCTAACTAGTTTATGAATTTACGTATTACGTGAATAATTTTTAATAAAAAATGAATTAGATAAATTGTATGTAAAACTAAATCATATAATATTAACATTTTATTAAAAAATATAATACAAAAGTACAATTATTTGTCATATATATTATTTATTTATCTTTTTGAATATTCATGAATAATAGTTTTAAATTTTTTATTTATAGATTTATATACATTTAATCGATATAGTTTAAATTATTAATTTTACGTAAAACATAATGCTCATATATACTTTATGATAAATAAAATGTTATGAAATTAGATTTTTCATATTGTAGTATGTTTACTTTTAAAATATTTAATATTGTTGATATGATTTGTATTTATTTTTAAGAGTAAATGACATTTTTGGTCCTTGTGGTTTGATAGTTTACCCGGATTCGGTCCCTTAACCATAATAAGGTCAAATAGCATCCCTATTTTGCTAATTTTGTCCCTTTTAGTCCCTTGTCTGTTAAACTTAACGACACAACCGTTAAATTTTTAAGAATGACATTTTTACCCTTTCATTGAGACGTTTTTAGTCCCTAAGGTTTTATTATTTACCCATTTATAGTCCAAAATTTATTTTATTTTATTTTATCTTTATAATTATATTATTTATAGATACTAATTCATTATAAATACACTTATTTAATTTATAAATATACTTATGTTTTAATATTTTATTTACATTTATTATTGTTCGTATTTTATTTAAATTTAACTTTTATTTTAATTAAAATTATATATTTTCTTTACTAATTTATTTAAAATTCATCTTCTTTATTAATTTTAATTTTTATAATATTATTGTTGACATTTATATATGTAATTTTGTTGGTTGTGTTTAAGTAAATATAATATTGTCGATATTTTTCCTCTCCAAAGTCACTATTTCTTCAAGTATCTTCCAACCTAATCAATTATCGACACATAAATTATATAATATGTGATGGATATATATATATATATATATATATATATATATATATATATATATATATATATATATATATATATATGTATGTATGTATGTATGTATATAATTTATGTGTATATAATTTAATGCACATAATGTTTATGTGTATATTATATAATTTATGTCTTGGATATATACATACATACATACATACATATATATATATATATATATATATATATATATATATATATATATATATATATATATATATATATGTATGTATATGTGTTTATAATTTATGTGTAAATAAATTTATCCATAGGGACTAAAAGGTATACAACAATTTACGTGACCAAACACCTTTTGTAACGTAATGCATTAAAACATGAAAAAAAGTATAAATCACGTAAATTGTGGCTATCACATAAATGTGGTCACGTAAATTGTGGCTATTTTGGTAAAATATTTATAAAATGGCTAAAAAGTGAATAAAGGTGTGAGATTTAACTATTTTAGTAATTATCACATCTAATATGCTTAGTTATAAATATATGATATATAGTGTTTTTTCGACAAAATTCTCGATATGATATATTAAATGTTCATCTCGGTAACCTTTTTTTTTACAATAAATAAACACGTAAAAGATTTTCGAAAAAAATACATCGTGATTGGTCTCGTTTTAAAGTAATATAAATTTTTCGTTTTGATGGTATAATATTTTTGTTCTAAAAATTAATCATCTTAATTTTATTTTAATTTAGAAAATAAGATATTTTTTTTTATTAATATCAATCTTTTTGCTATTGATAACCTTTTTCAATTTATTTATTGAATGAATTAGTAAATTACTAAAATTAATTTTTTTTACTAATTTCAATTTTAATGTATTTAATCAAGACCATTAGATTAAGTTAATATATGATGTGATTGTTTCCACAAGTCTACACCAAATTTAAATTCCACGATGATCAAATTTATATATATGTGTAAAAATATAATTTTGTAGATAGTTTTTATCTACATCATACCAAAAAAAAAGAAAAATCGTTCAAATGTGTTTCTAAAATACGGTTTTTTAATATTAAATTTTTTATTTGATATGCAATTGTTTTGTTTTTTGTTCTAACTTTTGATATATTACCGATTTGTATAAAGTATGTTTAATAAAACAATTTGTAGTATTTTATTAACAGTTGAGGACATTGCGTTTAGTTGACGAAAGCCCGGGTGTTTTCGGGTTTCGTTTTTGACGGAAACAATGGTTTTATGAAAATATGTTTATTTACTTATTTTTATTAAAAATGAATTTTCATTTTCATCAAATTTTCATTTCCAAAATTTATAACTAAATATTGAAAACACTTCTAAGTTCTAACATATTTTCAGCTGTTTTCACTTTTATGAAAACAAGGTGTTTTTAAAAATGTTCATAATCCACCGATTTCATGATTTCCAATGAACATGTTTTTTTAATTTTCATGAATTTCAAAACTGAAAACTACAATTATTATATGAACGCGTTTCCAGAATTCTTAATTATTTTTTGAAAAGCTAAATCTAAAAACATTTTCCTAAAAACTGAAATTAAAAACAAATAAAAAATAGTGAACGCAACAATAGTTTAGCAACCTTAGTTTATATATGTGCTTGATAAAAATAATTATGCTTTATTAGTTTAAAGACGTAAAAGACATATATATTAGTTAAAAATCTTAGTTTATAATTATTAAGAATATAAAAATAAAATTTTGTTTAATTAGAATAAATGTTAGCTCCATTTAAAAGCTATCTCATTTAACTTTTATAAAATAAACTTTTGTTAAAACTTTGAACTAAATAAGAAATTCTATTTAAAATTTAAAACTCATAAAATCCGGCTACGAAACAAATTGATAAAAATATTATAACAAGGATATGATTAAGAAAAAGAGAAAAAAGTGTAGGTGTTGCTATCGATACGTTTCAAGTTGAGATGTAAAAATAAATTGATAAAAGAGCCTTTCAATTCAGACACCGTCAGCTATTTAATTCAAGTGTTAATTTTTAATAATGGTGTAAAAGAAAAGGTTCTATGGACTTTTCTTATATATGTGGACTGCCGGCGCATAAATTACGTGTGCATGAACTTTTTTATTACATGAAATGCGTGTCATATATAGATCGATGTTTGTTTTTACCTATTTATTACTATTATATTTTATGTCTTACATTATAACCAAAAGTAAATTATATCTGAAAACTACATCTGAAATTACGAGATGATTTTAAGATCTGAAATTTCAAATTAAGAGTTGATCTTAGGATTATTTATTTCGTAATATGAAATATCAGAAAAATATTACTTAAAAATATTATATCTAATTAATTATATGTTATAATTAATTAATTTATATAAACAAAATTAATTTATAATAATTAACATGATAAATATTTTTAAACTAGAATTAACTGAACTTATATTTTAATCAACACTCAAAAAAGATAACTGAATTATAATAATTAATATGATAAACAGTTTTAGGGTTTGTAAACTAAAAAATAAAAATAAAGACTTATTTTTTTTTCAGACCCAATCATCCGTCTTTAAATTAAGAGGTAAATTCAAAGGTTGCAACATCTTAACTCTGAAACTAAATAAACAATCTAAATTTATTCTAATGTGACGTTTGGTTCATAGAATGAAATTCAAAGGAATTGGAATTTAAATTTTAGTTATTAATATGGTAGATGATGAAGGTAGAAGATAGTTTTTAGTATTGTTAGGGATGTAGTTTGAAATCTAATCCATGTATATGTTGGAATTTAATTCATGTACATGTTGTAAGGAATGTCAAATTTTTATAAACAAAGAAATTCAATGGAAAATAATAAAATATAAGCCTTTACATTAGTTATAAAACATTCTAATCAAACTAATTTTTAATTCCAATTCCATCGAATTTCATTATATTTACCAAAGTACCAAACGCCAAGGCATAAAGAAAACATCTAACAGGGAACTAACTCCCCCAACGGAGGAAATACAAATATCTAAATCCCAAGGGGACAAAATCCAAGAAGCCCAAATTTAACCTCTCCTCTTTATCTCTTGCTCTGGATTTTATTTCGAACAACAGTAATTATTTATTTATTTATTTTGAATCAAATTAACAAGTGCATCTTTTATTGTAATCTATAAATATTCGAGCACGTGATATTTGAATTGTATTTAATATTTAAATAAAGGTTTACTACATATATATATTTTTTTTACCATTTTACGATTTAATCATTTTGTGTTATTTTTTACCAATCACATTCTCAAGTTATTTATTTGTGATTTTTGGAATTTTTTTGAGGAAAAAATAAATACACGTTGACCTAATATGAAAAAAGACTGGGTTTATTATGAAAGAAACTTTTCTGAAAACCAAAATAAAAAAATAATCCGAAGGCTTCTGTAGGAAAAAATAACATTTATGAATGAAACTGACAAAAAAACGTAAAATTGTGTTGGTTATTTTCACCTTAAACTTGGTCAACTTTTGCTCTTATTTGTCTACCAACTGTATATATCAATTTTTTACATAATATTGAAGTTATAATGATAAGAGAATAAGAGATAAGCTTTTTCTATGCAACTTAACATAATAATCAGAACCTCTTATTTTATTCTCTCACGTCATCTCCATTTAATAAAAAATACAAAATAATATATCTATTATATACTTTATCATATAAAAGTTTTGATTCAAGTATCTTTATATCTACTACTTTTGTCGTGATAGATCGTATAAAAAAGATGAAGTTTAATTTGTTTAACAATATTTGATTCATATGTTTGACAAATTAGTTCATAGTTAGAAAATTTTATTGGTATATATGCGTTTAAATTTTTATTAGGATAAATAAATTATTTTTATCTTTTTTATTAATATATACCGTAGAATACACATGTAATATTATTATCATAACCTATTTAATGATCAAGTAAGTAACATGCATTTACTATTTTATTTTATGCATTTACTATTTTAATAAAATAAAAAGAGAGATAATAAAATAAAGATTTCCGTTGAATATACAAAGAAGAAAAAATGTGAGGCTTATCCATTAAAAATGGAGGCATCGTGGTCACCAACGTGGCATGTCTGAATCAAGACGTGAAAACAAAATCTCGAAAAGTGATGTCAGATGTGATGTTCAGAAGGCTCCACGTGTCCGTGTAACAACAATGCAGCCTGGAGCAAAGCCACAGTGGATAAGTTCTCTTAACCTGTTTTATGCTGACGAATCCTTGCATTTTTCCTGACGGAATATATAATGGGCGACGGGCCCGCCCTTGTATAAACCTCTTCACTCATCACTGTGTATAACAGTATAAGTACTACTTCCCTAACACTTTTTTATCCTTATCAACAATGTTCGGGTTTCACACATGAGGGTTAAAGTATGTGTGTTTTGCTATTAAAAATAAAAACAATGCTCTTGCAATTCTCCTTTTCAACGTTAGAATTTACTATTTTAGAATTTTTAGGACGTTAAAATAAAAACTAACAAGTTGTTTAACCCCTGGTTTACGTTGCAGCGAGATCGTAAATGATGTTTTTACAAAAGGAAAAATTATTAAAAAAATAACATAAAATACAAAAATTGACAATAAAAGTAATGTTAAACTTTTTAAGCCAAAAAATGTAAAATAAATTTTATTTTGACGAAAGAAGGGTATTGCCAATTAAAAAGATAAAATTTTAATTTATAATCCCTTTTTTGGCAAAAATAATAATTCTGATTATCTTTTTTTTTTTTGCCTAAAACTTAAATTTTATGTCATTTTTTTTTGCCAAAATAGTATTTTACGTTATTTATAATACCTTTATTATCAAATTTTGTATTTTATATTAAATTTCTTGGTAATTTTTCATTTATAAATATATTAATTTAAAATTATATCACAAACAAAACAGTTATATATTGTATAAAAATACTTTATAAATAATATTTTGTTATTATAAAAATAGTTTGGACAACAATTGATTTTATACCGGATGATATATCATAGTTTGGTATTCAAGTTTATATTCAGGGTTATAAAAGAAAAGACAATATAATTTAATTCGAATATTAGTAAAACAAAAGCAGGATAGTAATTAGAACCTCATGGATCCTGGGCAAGATAAATTAATCCGTTCGAATATATATATTGTTGTCGCAAATGCTTCATGTAAATAAGTGGTTATGAATGTTGGTTCACATCACATTTTATTCAAATGCACAAAAGTAGTTATACGTACGTACGTACGTGTTTGGAGAAAAAAATTTGCGATGGAGGAGGAGAAAAAGAAACCTTAAGTTGCCATTTGGATTGCATGAATTTAAAATGATGGGTTCTAAAATGATAGGATTTTAAAATAATTAAGAGGATAGATGAATTATGAAATGAGAAGAAGTGGGGAATATGAAATACTAAATGAAGCAAATCCTTTCTTTTTAGCTTTTATCCAAACATGACATGAATGGATTTCTAAATCTAAAACCTAATTGAGTTGTTAAAATCATTCAAACCAAACGACACCTAACATTTCAAAGGAAGACATATTCATGATCAAAGCCTCAATCTCAATGTTTTCAAATAAAAATATCGGTGACAATTTTATTTTTATTTATTTATTTATTTTTTTGGCATAATTAGGAGAGTTGGATTTCTTTGACAATTTTTTAAAAAGGGTGGAATGTGTTTTTTTTGTGGGCATCATTTTTTAATTTTTTCTTAGATTGTATTTATTTGACTAGAAGATTTTCCTTGCTGGTTAAAATAAAATTCTTAATTCATTAACTAAAGGTTGAAATACTGTTAATGGGTACCATTCTCATAATCATGGTTTAAAACATATTTAGATATCGTTAAACGTTTTTTAAAAATTTCTGCAACAATTAATACTGGACCATGTAATGTACTGCAACAGGAGGTCTCCAAAATTATGAGAATAACTTTATATTTTTGTTATTATTTGGTTTAAAAATATAAAAGAATTTCTCATATATATGTATGTAATTTTAAGTTATTTTAATATTGAACAAATTAAGTATGTAACAATATAATAATATTCCAGTGAATGACACTTTTTATATTTTAGTATTGAATAAAAAAATTAAATCTTGCTTGGATTTGAAGTCAATATGAATTTTAGTAAATGACATGTGACAAGTAGGTGCATTGACAAGTGACAATTGAAGAGGTTTACATATGACGGTTTATAGATTTGTGTAGGGTGATGATAAATGCATACCCCCCCCCCCCCCTTTTTCCTAATTATACACCCCCTCTAATTACCTTAATCATTAAGTAATCATTGCATGATTTGATTTATTAAAAAACAAAAATAATTATATAGAATTGACAAAGGGAGGGGTGTGTTGTTTACAAATTAGATGAGTCCCACAACATTAAAGAGTAATTAAGCTAATTAAGTACGAGGAGGGGTGTGTAATTAGAAAAAAAAGTGGAAGGGGGTGTGCGTTTAACACAACTCGTTTGTAAATTAGTATTTATTGGTTTTCCGATCCACTTATATATTATGTGAATATTTTTAATAAAATTCATATAAATAAAATATATATAAAATCAAATTTTAAGTAAATAAAATTATAATTAAAAATATAAGAATAAGAAAATAGTTATTTGTTATAATAATTATTATTTTTTATTTTTGTAAATATGTATTAATCCTTTAATGGTAATTACTTTATATATTACTAGTTTTCTAACCTATATATTACGTGAATATTTTAATAAACGATATTTACATTAAATGTGTATATACTTCAAATTAAAATTCATAAATATGAATTCTAATTAAAAAATACAAGAGTTTTTTAGAAAGGCTTATGAGATTTAAAGGTGAAAAGAAAGAAGAACAGAGGGTCTCCAAGAAGGAGACAATAAGTACACAATGACTTACAAAACCCATGAATAAATCAGAAAAAAAAAAAACAAAGGAATGCTCATCCAACTTCTAATAGATAGCCAAGGGGTTCGACTCCCGGCGGAGACAAGTTGAAATTTAAATGGTGAAAGTAAGATTTGTGGTAAAGAAGTATTCTAGGAGTAAGAGTAGGATAGTTTGCCGTTCAAAAAAAAAAGCTAAGAAGACTTAACTAAATTTCTTCATGCTCCTTTGTTCAATTCATAGCATCGACTTACGTTGAACGGACGGAAAGATATGACCACCTAAAATCTTCTTCCTATCATTCAAAGACGCAAAACCTAACATGTTTCTCCAATTCCAAATAGCTCAATTTGCAACAAAATATACGCCTTGAAAAACCCTCTCCACCCCTTTAAAAAAGAAAAAATACAATAGAATTATTCATCATGATTTATAAATATATATGATTTGTATATATATTTTATTTTATTATTGAATTTAATAATTATGAATTGTAATAATGTCATTTATATGTTCTATTTTATTATATAGGTTTTCATGAAACATTATTTTTTTTAGTTTTCTAAATATATATGATGAGTAGTTAATAATCATTTTTTTAAACTTTTATTTTAATTTGAAGTTTTAAGATATCGAATTGTATTTTTCTGTTATTTAAAACAATATGTCGTATTTATATTTTAAAAATTAAAGATAATAAATGAAACACTATGGAAATGACATGTAGACATTTTTAGTATTCCTTTTTATTATACATAAAGAATATAGATCATATTTTGCTACTTCTATTATGAGCTATTAAAAAATGAATATTTATTAAATGTACCCATGTAATACATAGGTCAACAAATTAGTAAAAGTAATATAACCTTTGTATATATTGTTACATTTTAAGTTAATCTTAACGTAATATAATGACTTTCAAATAAATTAATATGAATCTTTTATAAATTTGTGTCTAACATCAGTAGACTCATTCTTGAATCTAATAAATAAAATATATAGGTTCTATATATATTTTTTAAAAATAAAAAACACAAATTTAAATATTATATTCGAATAATAATATCCATATAATCGGACAAAAATGATCCAACATCAAGAAGTAATCCGCGAAAAGATTGGAACTCCAACAAGGCGGGTTAGCGGAAAATGGACGCCGCATGATTGATTGGATTTATCTGCTACTTTTCTTTTCTTTCTTTTTGGGTGTTTGGTATTGAGTTATTAACTTGATTATTAGCTTATTACGTTACAATAACGTAAATAATTGGTTTAAAGTGTTTGAATTGCATACATTAATAAGTGATTATTTGCGTTTGGCGTTTGTCCTACCACATTTTTTCATAAGTTAAAAATTATAGCTTATTTGTTTAATAAGTGATTATTTGGTCATTTTACAAGTAAAAAACGCAAATCCAAACACTTTAAAAACTGATTATTTGAAAATTATGATATCAAACAGTAGAAGCTAAACCAAACACTACATTTCCTGCAGCACTTTTTGTTACAGCAATTATCTGATTATTAGTTTCCAAAACGCTACAACACTTTTTGAAACGCAAATCCAAACACCCTCTTCATTAAATCTTTAAATAATATATATTTATGTAAATTTTCAATCTCCTTATAAACATAAAAACGAAATCTAGTCGGGAAAGATTTTTTTTACGACGATTAGATGAAAATTCAATTAAAAGAAATATGTCATGTAAAGTTTATAAAAATTAATATAATTTTTCGTAAAATTAAGTTATAGTTTTATTAAAAATCTATTTATTACAAACAATTGAACAATCAAAAGTAAGCTATTAATACGGTTTTGGTATCTTTTTACTGTTTAAAGTTCATAAATTGTTGTCAAAAACTAAATTAACCATTTTGTTTCACTTTTAGAAGAGCAAAAGCTACAAATAAACAATGGAAAACAATTGTAGCCGACTTCATTTTCCAGAATCTACAATCGTCCATAAATTTTTATAAACTCGAGCAACAAATTATTAACTTAATTTTGATTATTTAATGGTGATACAAAAGAGGAGGTTGCATTGTCAGATGTTTTACCAATTGGTCTAGTTACATGTTTATATTAATACAAGTGTCATGTTTGACAAAAAATGTCCAATTAATCTTGTGTTTTACAAAACATGAGTATCTTTGTCCTCCTGTTCCATAAAAATGTCCAATTAACCTTGTGTTTAAAACTAATAATCATATATAGTTATTCCAAGTGTTCATTGTGTTAAAATTTTTTTTTTATTATAACAAATTTTATTTTAAATTAATGTTTAAAACTAAAACTAACAATCATATATGTTTAAAAAAAAAATTGTATTATAACAATTTATATTTTGATACAGTGTTAAATTCATGACGATGCCATATGTAATGATTAAATATGATTTATCATGAGAAAACTTAATAAGAAAAAAGGTGTGACACAACATACTTACCTATTTGTTTTTAAAAGTATTTTTTAACTTTTTCCAAAGATCGAAACCGTTATATTATCAAATTAATTAGAAGTTTGTTTCATTGAAACTTAAAACTCATAACCAAACTCTCAAGTGTTTATAAAGAACATGAAATATTCATGTAAACACCATATATGCCTACGCAATTAAACGACTTAAAAGGTTTTAAAAAAAACATTTTATATATAATAAAATAAATAATGATGAGGTGGTTATATATAGTAAATAATAAAATGTTGATTGGATAAAGGGGTAACATGATGTGGCGATGTTGATATGGTAATAATAAGGACAAGATAAAGTTGAAATAATTGATGTATGTAGCGTATGGACGTAGCTAACCTAACGAGTCATGCGTTAACGACGACGTTTTTGTTTTCCCATTTTAATTATATACTTTTTTTGGGTACGATTTTAAATCTATAAAATTTAAAAGGTCGCTTTCGACAAAATGGCAAATGGGGACCACGTTAAAGAATGCGGAACTTTCTTGGCTTCTTCGTACAATCTTATCCATAGAAATGTAAACAAACTGAACGAACACGAATGAGGGTAGCCGAATAAATAAACGAACGCGAAAATAAACGAACGTGAGATTCTTTGTTCGTGCTCGTTTATGTTCGTTCGTGTAACACATAATCGAACATAAACAAACGTTAAATAAACGTAAACGAACAATTAAACGAACGAACACACTTGAAAATAAACAAACAAACTTGCTGAGTAAAAATAAAACACACAACACACGTTTCATAAAATTTATAATTGATTTTAAACTACTATGATAATAGTATACTATTGTATAACTTCAATGCAAAATTTACAAATCTTTAGAGTTTGAGATATTATTTTTAAATTTTGTATTATTAATCAATATATTATTCAAATATATTTTGTAATACTAAAATAATATATTTATATTAAATATAATATACTTGTCAAAATTTATTATAAATGAACGAACGAACATAAACGAACGAACATAAATGAGCGAACGTAACTGAACGTTCACGAACATAAATAAACGAACAAAGTCTTTGTTTATGTTCGTTAATTTAATTAAACGAACAAAAATTTGTGTTCATGTTCGTTCATGTAATAAATTAATGAACATAAACGAACTTCTCACCGAACGGTTCGACGAACGTTCAGTTCGTTTACAGCTCTAATTATCCAACTC
Source organism: Centrapalus pauciflorus (assembly GCA_020465985.1). Taxonomy (NCBI): domain Eukaryota; kingdom Viridiplantae; phylum Streptophyta; class Magnoliopsida; order Asterales; family Asteraceae; genus Centrapalus; species Centrapalus pauciflorus. The sequence goes on along the minus strand of JAANYP010006319.1, from coordinate 159,937 downwards.
TGTTTAAATATGTGACTTTTAAAAATCATAAAAAATGTTGGTTACGTTAGAACGATATTAGTAATATATGTATACACACACACATCTGGTTTAAAGTGAGTAGTACCACTAGTTCTGAGGAGTATTGGAAGCACCTCGCTTAATACCAATTTTTTAAAAAGAAATTTCATAATCATGTTTAAATTGACAATACAAGAATACTTGCAAAAAATCATTTATAAACACATTATAACTATATGATACGTGCATGTTCACCTGAACGGTACTGTTATGAACGTATGTTCACATGACATTTAAGATGCTCAAATGTGTGAATTTGTGTAATCTTTTACAAATAATGTTATATTATTTGTGTCTACGTAAATATGAAAAAAAGTTTTAAAAAAACCCTTTTTTACAACATGTTCACATGCGAATCTCGTGTGTTCACAAGTACGCATAGTACTTTGTATTTTTAGGTATTCACACAACCCCCCACCCACACACATATGTGTGTGTATGTACATACATATTATTCCATTACTCTTATCTCAATTAAAAAACAAAATTGAAATGAATAGTTTTAGATCTTACTATATTTTACTCAACTCATCAAATTCTCATCTTTAGTATTTATTTTTAAATGAGTATTGCTAAGAATAGATGTATCTCTGTAATTAACTATGTAACACAATTTATAAAGGAGTTTGCTAACATATTCAAAAGAATATAATTAAATACTAATTATGACATGATTATGTTAGTACGTAATAAAAGAAACTTTAGGAAAACACTGTGTACATATGAGGTTTTCTAAGATCGATGTACCATTTGTTATTATATTTTTGTAAATTTAATTATTTGTTTTTGTATATTTGTTAATTTTACTTAACTTAAGTTACATTTACATTGATTATGCTATTGAAGATTTTTTGAAACAGAATGTGATATTAAAGCAATATAACGTTATCTTTTTGTTTATGATCATATATGGTTAATAATAACATTTACTTATTATAACTTTTTAGTTTCTGTAATTTTTATTTAATTGTAGACTTGTAGTTGTCTTTTACTTTCTACATATTTCACAATTTTTTTTTTTTTTTTGTATTTTTGTTTTAATTAAAAACTAACATATTTACTTTATATTTGGTTTAAAATAATTTTGTTTATATATTGTAATTTCTTTCACTGGTTAATATCAGTAAGATAATTAAATACTAACTATAATAAGTGAATATTTAAAAAATGTTACATAAAAACTATGCTAATTTTTAAAGTTTATTGTTAAATAAAAACTATGATTTATTTAAAGTTTACTGTCGGCTTATTTTATTATGAATTTTAATTTAATTTATGGGTAGGATATTAGGAAACAAGCATATTTATACAGGTAATGGCATGTAGTTGAATTCTTTTGTTAGCAACGAAGTAGTATTATCTTTAACTGACACCACATTTGTTTTTTAAAATATTATAGCTAGAAGATCTATTTTCATGTCTGCAAAGGTTTGCAGGAAAAACAATGATACAAAAGTCTCCAAACTAAATAAAAAAGACCACTTGATTTTTAAATTAGAAAAATTATCTTTTTAGTTATAATCAATAGTTTTATGAATATAAAAAAAATTAAGTACATGTTTGTTCCATTTATAAATATAAATACAAATTAAATACAATCCAAATTATATAATACTATTCATATAACATAATCAAACATTTCAACCATTACAGTAAATAAATAATATACAAATTTTTTTTTCTGTCCATTATTGCATAGAGCAATCCTATAAATAATATACAAATCCAAATTATATAATACAATACCCTTGTCCACCAACTTTTCTTTTCTGTCGTTTATTGCAGAAAGCATTCAATTTTTCTTTGCCTTTGAAGACAAATATTTTAGTCTTCAACGTTTTTTTGCTTCCCGATTACAGACTTTTAAGCACAAAGATCTGCAACCCAAAAATAAACGGGTCCTAGTCTTTTAAATATTTTAGTTATTAACTTATTCTTAAATTTATCATGTCTTTCATATTTTGAAGTTTATAAAGTTATATTAAAATACCTTGATGTAACATCATACCCAATGTTAAGATATATGAAAAATTGGTTTTACGTAATATATTAATATTATATAGTTAATTTTATATGAATTTTACATATAACTTTATACATGTGATATTTCATATAATATGATTTTTGAATATTGATATTTCATATACTACCTTGGTAATATATCAATTACCAACATATGACTTTATAATACATTAATGTTATAAAACCATATTAAATCATATTATATATCAATGATTTTATATGCTTTTAGATTTTTTTTAATATTATTTTTCTTTGGTTTTTTATCCACTTTTTTTTCCCTGTTTATTTTGATATTTTTTATTTTACTTTTCAAATTAACTTAATTAGTTTTTTAATGACATTTTATTATTTTATATATAATTTTTCATTTCATTTGTATTTTTTTAAATATCTCTTGTTTAAAATAGTTTACTTTACTTCAACTATGGATGAGGCACGAGAAAATTGCGTTGTTAAATATCCTTAAAATTTTACAAGGTTTTCATAGTGACGAGTATGATCCTTATATAATTAAAAAAAAAACTCAACAAGCTAAGAACTTTTCTCATTAATCTATTTATATTTCATGGGGTTTAAATTGCATGATACTGTCATCGTTATTTTACAATAATACTAGTTTATTACCCGCGTATTACGCGGATATTTTTAATATATATAAAATATAATAAATATAAATATAAATATTATTTTTTAAACAAAAGTATATAAGATGATATTATTATTTATTAACCTATTGATTTTGTATATTTCTAAATATATATGAAGGGTAATTATTTTCTTATATATTTTTTTTAAACTTTTATTATATTATCTTATAATTAATAAGTTAGTAGATTATTAGATTTTGTTTGATTTGATTTGAATTTAAAAGTGGATTATATTAGATTTGGATAGATTTAATTAATAAGTTAGTAGAGTATTAGATTTTGTTTGATTTGATTTGATTTGAATTTAAAAGTGGATTATATTAGATTTGGATAGATTTGATTTAAATTTCTTTATTATTTTTAAAATCTATAAATGTCACGTGTCGATTCATGGTGACGACACGTGGCTTCACCAGAGATGAGTATAGTTACTCTTTTAATAGTATAGATAGATTATTAGTTGATATTAATAAGAGTAAATTACAAAAATGGTCCCTGTGGTTTGCATAAAACTTTGGATTCAGTCCCTATGGTTTCAATTTTACATAAACGATCCTTATTTGCATTGTTTATTTGCCGAAATGGTCCCTCTGCCTCATTTATTTTCCTAAATGACAATTATACCCTTTTAATTAATAACTACTTTGGTCCATTTCATTTCACTAGCTTTGTTTTTTATTTTAGATTTTAAATTTTAAATCTTAATTTAATAAATGATGATTTAATTATTTTATTGTTATTTATTATTTAAGATATATTTTTTATTATTAAAGTTACACTTTTACCTACTTAATTAATTTATTTTACGTTTCTATTATGTATTTAATTTATTAATTACAAATTTATTTATATTAGATTACATTGTTATAATATTTATATGTTTTTTTATATTTTGTATGTTTCCATCTAATTATTTCATTGTGTTAATATATTTTGATTTCAATATACCTTTTAAAGAAAATATATAAACGTAGGATTTAAATCGTTTAAATTTAAATATATGTTACATTATTATTTCGGTTTAAATTTAATATTCTATATGTTTTAATTTAAATATTTTGTTACATTAAAACATGTAAGTCAAAACAAATAAAAATGTTAGGTTTATTGTAAATTATAATTAAACCAAAACATATTAACTATTTATGTCATAATGAATAAAATGTTATGCTTGTATATTTTACTTGAAATTTATAGCCCAACTTAAAACATATTAACCTAACAATATAAATTTTTTTCTTGTATATTTTACTTAAATTTAATATCAAAATTAAGCAATTGCTAAGTTTATATTTTTTTTTCTTGAAAAATTATGATTAATTCGATTCGTATCAATGTAACACAATATAATCATATTTTAAAATAATAAATGAAACGTATATATAAATAAAAACTTATCCGTAACATATTAGTATAATAAAATATTTAATTTTTTTGTTAGTTTAATAATACGTTTTAAGTAGGTTATACTTTTCAAGTAAAATATATAAACATAACATTTCATATGTTATGACATAAGTATTTTGTTATATTAATATGTTTTGGTTTAATTATAAATTACAGGAAGACTATATAAACCTAACATTTTTATTTGTTTTGACTTAAATGTTTTAATGTAACAAAATATTTAAATCAAAACAAATAGAATATTAACTTAAATCAAAATAATAATGTAACATATATCTAAATCCAAATGAATTAAATCTTATTTTTATTTAAAAAAAAAACTAAAAAGGTATAGTTAACGTGATGAAATAAATAGAGGGAAACATACAAAGTATAAAAAATGTATAAGTATTATAATAATGAAATCTAATATAAAAAAAAATTTAATAAATAAATTAAATGCTTAAAAGAGACTTAAAAAAATTAAATAAATAGGTAAAAATATAACTTTAATAAAAAAATAAATACATCTTAAATAATAATAATAATAATAATAATAATAATAATAATAATAATAATAATAATAATAATAAAATTGAATCATCATTTATTAATTTAAGATTTAAAATTTAAAAATAACAAAAGTCATGAAAAGAAAGGGACCAAAATTGATATTAAAGGAAAGGGTATAATTGTCATTTAGGAAAATAAATTAATCAGAAGGATCATTTATGCAAGTAAACAATGCAGATAATGACCGTTTATGCAAAATTGAAACCACAAGGACTAAATCCAAAGTTTTATGCAAACCACAGGGACCATCTTTGTAATTTACTCTATTAATAATTAATCAACATTCAAAATAAATCATCATAAGTCGTAACTAATGCTACAATTAATGACTATATATATATATAGAGGGAGGTTCAATGGAAAACCACCATGCACCGGAAAACTTGTGAAAACCGCACTGCACCACCACAAATGCATCAAATTCCCCGCGTGATGCATCAAATTCCCGCGTGATACATCAAAATCTCGCGTGATGCATTATCTTATTTACGATCATGCCACCGCGTTTTTCATGAAATGCACCAAATCGGACAGTATGCGTAGGTTTTCATAGTTTTCACGTGCATAGTGGTTTTCCATTGAACCCACCCCTATATATATATATATAGAATATTGTTCGTGTGAACTTGCTGCGGAAAAAAGTTTTTTTTTTTTGAATTTTTTTTCATATTCATTTAGATACAAATAATATAAGGCTATTCGTAAAAAATTATATACATTCACACTTTCTAACACCTTAAAAGTCATGTGAACGTGAAAAAATTCATGTGAACATGCTTAGTTGTGAACACACGTTCACAACAGCAGAGTTCATGTGAACACACACGTTTCACATAGTTATAGTGTGTGTTTATGTGTGATTTTTTGCAAGTAGCCTTGTATTATTAATTTAAACATGATTATGAAAAAAAATTTCAAAAAAAATGATTTTAAGCGAGGTACCTCCGGTACTCCGCAAAACTAGTGGTACTCATTTGAACCCAAATCTATATATATATATATATCAAACATAAGATCTAAAGATTAGGGTCGACATACACATCAAGTTTGATGTAATTAATGACATATATGTCGTTCAGTCACTTTTTATATTAAGGTTTAAAACATTGCTTTTGTTTTTTATCTTATAGGGCCGGGATCGATCACAAAATGCTTAGAATGCAAAAGTGGAGGTTGTATTTTGTGACAGGTACGTAGAATAAGTTAGCAGATCGAAGATGATGGATGCATGATGCTTCACCAACCAACCAATGGTTTTTACTTGTTAGGATGACATAATTAATTCTACTTTTAGCTTGTGTTCTGTTGAGTTGGTCTAACTCTAACCAAAGAGTTAATTTGTGGTACGTTATTGGAATATCTATCATATTGATCTATTGATATACTTAATTAATTATATAATAAAGAAAGAAAGAAAGATGTATGTATCATGTACGTAGTAATATAAAATTAAGAAATAAATTTTCAACTACATAAGATTTTGGACTTTTAACCAATATATATATAATTAAATTCAAACTTTGACAATTTATATATCCACGTACTTTTTACTTTTAAGGAGGGCGTTTGGATAGGATATATATAGAGGGAGGTTCAATTGAGCACTTTTATGCATCGAGGTACAAAAGTACCTATATCATCCATTAGATCAAAAAATTGTATGGATTAGATTAATAGCAAAAGGGTAAATAGTTGGACAATTTTATGCATCTTGTGCATTATAGAAACAAAGAAAGAAGGGCATTTTGGGAAATGTGCATACCTCATTAAATTTAATATTTCAACAAATAATCAAATAATAAATGCTAAATAAATTCAATTGATACATTTCCAAATTTAAAAAAATTACACAAATTCAAAAAAGATGATGGAGATCGATGCATTTCATCGTTAATCGTGTTTATCTATGCATTGTGTTAAAAAAATGCATTTAACAAAAAAAAATACACAAATTCATTTATGCATCGTGTTCTACTTGTTCATCATTCTTTTATGCATCGTGTTTGTCGTTCATATTTTTCATTCAGTTATGCATCATGTTCAACTTGTTCATCATTCATCTATGCATCGTCATTGTTCATCATCCATTTATGCATCATCATTTTCCGTTGTTCATCGTTCATCATCCATCTATGCATTGTCATTGTTCATCATCCATCTATGCATTATCATTATTCATCGTTCATCATCCATCTATGCATCATGTTCTTCATAATTATCATCGGTTACATCTCTTGTTCATGTTCATCATCATCGTTGTTCATCGTTAATCTTCGTCTTCAAATCATTATCATCTAAGAAAAATCATGAAGAACACGATTATAGAGAGAGAGAGAGAGAGAGAGAGAGAGAGAGAGAGAGAGAAATGAGGATGAAAATGATGAATGTAGTTAATATGAGATTTTAATTCAAAATGTAACTCCTAATTATCATTTAATGATTCATAGAAATAAATTAATTATCATGTCTTTAGTTTTCCCTAAATGCCCTTTGTGCACCCTTGGTGGATTATCCGATGCACAAAAGTGCCTCGAGGTGCCCCGATGCATAAAAGTTCTCAATTGAACCTCAATCGGTATATATAAGTATATAACCCTAGTAATCAACATTGAATTGTTTGAAATAAATATGTAATAATGTCTTATTTTTACTAAATAGAATTCTTTTGAATTTTTTAATACACATACATGTCTTGTCACACTTATTTTTATTTATTATATATGAACGTAATATTATAAACTAATACTAATATTAACCAATACGATTATATTTATTTGATTTCAATGTATTAATAAGTTTGATATGCACTACGCACCTCCTAAATCTGCATTGCTGATTTCATCAAATCTGAATTACTCAAAACCTCAATAGATAAAACCACAATAAATCAAATACATCGTCTATTTTACATAATTACTTATATCTACCGTAAGCATTTATTGTTAATGTTAAAAAAATATTCGTAGCTTCTTTAATCTTTGTTCTTAACTTCTTATCAATCCAAATAGGATTAGGATCCTCTCTTGTAGTCTCCATATCTTATGGAAATTTAGCTTTTCATGATAATTTTAATTTTTCTAAACATTATTTTTAATTGTAAGTCATATATAATGATCAATGGAGTTTTAGTTTCCATCAAAGAACATTGAAAATCAAAGCGCATCTGACATGAAACCACAATGCATCACACGGTAAAAATTTATACACTATGCTTCCCGAATGATACATTATGGTTTCCATGTGATGCACTCTGATTTTCTTTGTGATGTGCAATATTTTCTCTTTTGATGCATTCGCTTCTCATGGTTACACACACACACACACACACACACACACACACACACACACACACACACACACACACACACACACACACACACACACACACACACACACACATATATATATATATATATATATATATATATATATATATATATATCTGTGTGTGTGTGTGTGTGTGTAAAGAGGTTTAATGAAGAACTAGTGTGCATTGGATACTCACAATAATATTGGAAGGAAAAACATAATGCATCATCCGGGAAAATTGTGCACCACACAAAAGAGACTGTGAATAATCCGAAATCCGACCTGAAACTATCTGAAAATTTGAATATCTAGATTTTCGGATATCTTAAATTTCGTATTCGAATAGTGAAAACTCCAAAATTCTAATATCTGAAATATTTGAACTTTATATATATATTCTGAAATATTTGAACTTTATATATATATATATATATATATATATATATATATATATATATATATATATATATATATATATATATATATATATATATATATATATATATATATATATGTATATGTATATATATATATATTGTTATTAATTATTTTACATAATGTGGAGTACGTAGTCTTATTGTAAAGTATTTTTTTTTTGGGTTTTAACTCAATATTATGCATCTATCAACTAATATTATGTAGTTTAGTCTTTCAATCATCAGTTGTCGTTCTATTATATTCTGAATACGTTTGGTTTTTAATTTATTTATTTTTTATATTTATTTTGATATATAAATTTGTACTTTTGATATTTAAATATTTTATTTTATTTTTATAAAAAATATAAACTTTTCGGATTCGAATTAGATAGCAAAAACCACCATCCAAAATTCAGATATATGATTTTATACACCCCTACCACCAATCCCAATATCCACGTCAAATTGACTTCTATGCCAGATCTGTTAGTGTGTTATTCAATTCATCTAGGCTATATCCGTTCGTTGTGTTTTTCAATGCATACGATTTCTAAAATCAAATTTGTTAATGTTATCTTAAGATCGGTTTTCGTATGTTGGTGTATTCTTTTGTCCATGTTTCACTTTTTGTTGGTAATAATTGATTCATATTTCCATTTACGAAGACCGATTCACATTTACATTATTCTTAGAGTTGTGTTTTCTCACTAACATGTTCTTTATAAAGCTTTATTTAAAGTTCAGGTTAAAAGCATTTATTTGGTTCGTATATATTCATGTTCGATTGTACATAGAGTTTTCATTGTAGGTTTGATTTTAAGCATGGTATTTAGTTTTTGTTTTTTCGTGTATGAAGATTATAAACAGTGTGCATTAAGTTCTAGGTCTGATATTGAATGCTTTGCATGATTTTTTGAATGAATCCTTTTATTTGTTCTTTTATGTACGAATGATTAATGTTTTTGAATGATTTGGGTGTTTGATTGCAAAGTAAGGGTGCTTGGTTGCCAGTGAAATGGTAAACCGGTTTCTAGGTAATATGTTGTTATTATTGATAAAATTAAAATATTAAAATTGTAATTTTTAATAATATTTATATTAATGTAAGCGCGTTAGTTGATTCTTTTAGCAATCCTATTCAACATGGTTGGATCCAGAGGGAAGTGACAACGGGGTTACACTAGAAAAAACAAGGGGCCGGGCCTAAGGATTTAAATTAGGTTAGGCTATTTTTATTGTGTAACCGCTACAATGGTCAACTGGGCCGTAGCCCATACCATTAAGCAAGTGATGGGCTGGTGGGGTCAGGAAGAGAATTTGGATATTTGATTTGGAGCTTTGGGTTCAGCCCGTGTTCTCTCAGCCACATTATTTGATTGTTCAAATTCTTTTTTAAGTATTATACTCGGCCCCTAAACTTTTACAACGTACCATTTGAGCAGATTTAAATGTTGGTTTTTCAAATTTTACAGATTTAAATGTTGGTTTTTCAGTTTTAAATGTTAGTTTTTCAAACTTTTACAACATACCATTAGTCATATTATTCAGATAATTTTTGAATACTTCAGAAAATCCTGTGATTTATTGGACTATTCCGTTTCAATAAATTCAATTTAAAAGAATTATGTGATGACTAGCTCAGTTGGACACCTTATGAATTGAAATTGTAAAATTGAGATAGTTTATCTTAGAAAAGTCCAGGAATTTTATTTGGCCAAGAATTAGTAAGTGAAGTGACTTTCGTTAGAGTTTTTAATGATTGTTTAGTCGAGTGAGTTTCATAAAACTTTTTAATAAAGTATGTCGATGCATTGTGCTTATCTATAACCCTACATATTTAGAAACTGGTTCAAACTTTTATTAGAAAATTTTCATTTAATTTTGATGTTAAATTGTTTACCACTATAAAATATATCAATTTTATTTTGTATAAATATATTTAAAAGTATGTGCTTGATTCATAAATATATTTAGGCTTTAAAAGAATATTTCTTTATTTTTTCAAAAATTTATTCATGAACTTTTCGGAGAAAAATAGTGAATACATGATGGTTTTTTGTGAAAAAAAACAGGGTTGATTATGAAAAAAAAAACAAAATTTTTCTGAAAACCGGATTGAAAACAATAACTTGAGGAATTTCTTAGGTAAAATAATACGGAGAGACTAAATCGCAAAAAATACGAAAACATGTTGGTTTTTTCATATTAAACCCATATATTTATTATATAAGAGCTTATAATAAAGATTATTTTAATGCCATTCAAAGTTTGATAAGAGTTTTTCCTTTTCACAGTCCCATTCATCTATTTTATTAAAAGAGTAATTATACTCAATTCTGGTGAAGCCACGTGTCATCACCATCAATCGACACGTGACATTTACAGGTTTTAAAAATAAAAAAATTTTAAATTATATCTATCCAAATCTAATATAATCTACTTTTGAGTTCAAATCAAAATCTAATATATTCTACTTTTGAATTCAAATCAAATCTAATCTAATATTGTACTAACTTATTAATCATAATATAATATAATATAATATAATAAAAGTTTTAAAAAAATATAATAAAAAATTACTATTCATATATATATAGAAATATATAAAATTAGTAGGTCATAATAAATAATAATATCAATCTTATATACTTTTTGTTTAAAAAAAAATATTTATACATTTACCCTTTAATTCATTATATTTTATATATATTAAAAATATCCGCGTAATACGTGGGTAATAAACTAGTATATGTTTAAAAAACAAAACCTCTCAAATAAACATGTTATATTTTTAATGCCATGGAATTCGTAGGAGCCGTTAAACCTACTTACAATAACTAACAACATACTTTGTTATTATAATATCAATTTTTTTTCATGCATATAACAATCTATTTTAACTTATACCAATAATAAGAAATTTTTTTTTTTAACGGCAAACTATCCTACTCCTACTCCTAAACTACTCATTTACCTCCAGACTTACTTACACCACCTAAATTTCAACTTGCCTCCGACGGGGATCGAACCCGTGACCTCTCACTTACAACACCACCCTCTTACCGCCAGGCCAAAGGCCTTTTGGTTACCAATAATAAGAATTTACTTTTGTTATTTAATTTTTCATGATTATGAAATTAATCATTACCATTTATAGTTAGTTATTTACATGACATGTACGTTTTTGAATGATATGTACGTGGTCTAATTATTACTCCATTAATTATGTTCTCAGTTCAGCCTTTTAATTTGTTTCTCTGATCTGCGCATTTTGGAGGTCAAGCGAAAAGCAAATGATGGTTTGTTATCAATAATAAAATGGTAGTTAAAAAAATAGAAATAAAAAAAAACATTTCATTTTTATTGGGATTTATTTAAGTCAAGGTATTCTTATATTTAAAAATATAAAATGGATAGATATTAAAGTTAAGATTGGGTGGGCTGTTAAAAAGTTGGATGTTGGTGGCAGATAGAATTTGTATGGAAACATACATACACGCAATCAAATAGTATTCAAATCAAATGATTGATGATTAAAATCCGACCCATTACACTTTGACTCTCCCCATAAAACGTGTTTGACCAACTTCATTTCAATATTGTGTGTTTACACAACCTCATACTGTGACCAGTCGTTTAAAACATAATATCACTTTTAATGGATTAATTGTTATCTTACATTACATTAGATTGTTGTTTATGATTAAATTTTATTTTATATAAATCAACTCTCATGATACATCTTAATAGGTTACTTTTGGCATCTTTTTTTTTTACTAACTATACCCCTTCTTAAAATACACATATGGTAATCTAAATAAATATTTAAAAAAATGTCACCAAAAAAAAGATGCCAATAGGATTTCGCTATATTTTACCCTATAAAATTACAAACAAATATTAATTTACATAAAACAAATAATAAAAATCATAAAACTTGTAATATTATGGATGATATAAAAGTTTAGCTCCAAATATAAGGATTTTAGGTTGCAATAAAATTAAGATTAAATGTCACTAACTAAAAAATTTGTTTATTATTACTATTCCGTTACTCCATTTTTAATTATTTTAATATTTTCCGATCATAATGGTTAAAACTTTTTGGATTGACTATTTTGTTAATTATTATTTGATAATATTTTGCCCACTTTAACCATTTCCAGTATCAGTGATGTCAAAACTAGGGGTGTTCAAAATATTCCGAAACCGAACTCATTTCATTCATTCAGTGCCTGCGGTGAGGCGCGACCCACAACAAACGTACCGATTTTAAGGTTAACCGAACCGAATTTTCTATTATTTTCGGTTTGGTTAACCGAACCGGAAAAAATCTTCGTTTTCGGTTTAGGTTCATGATTTTGGTGACAGACGGTTAACCAAAAAATCAAAAGTTTTTTACTTTTATATAGTTTAATGTTTAGACCTATAAATATTAGCATTTATCTTAACAATAATATAAAATTTTAGCTCATCTATCAGTCCACATTAATTTTTAATCCAAAACAACAAAAAAACAACATTAGAACGACTAATTTAGGAAATATTATAATTTTTTTTTTATTTCTATTAGATTATGAAAGACATTGTTTAATCGTTTAAAAATCTTTTATAGATGATTTGTAGTCTTATTCATCGCATTTATTATCTTGTACTTTTGAAGTTTTTTAGAAACTAAATATTGGGGTTTTTTTAATTAAAAAAAATAATTTATTAAATTAAAAATGGTTAATTGGTTAACCGAATAACCGAACCGATTTTTCGGTTCAGGTTTAGGTTCACGAAATCATCGAACCGATATCTCCGGTTAACCATCCGAAATGCACTTTCGGTTTCGGTTAACCATCCATGAACACCCTAGTCAAAACATGGTGTGTTGAGTTTATGAAAATTTTCATCTCACTTTTCATTGAAAATAAAAACTTGTTTACTTAACAACAATTTCATAAATTTTCATTTCATTTTTTAAAAATACTATTTTTCATATTTTCTCTCTTACTTTTCTATTACCTACCCTATATATGTTATAATACTTTCTTTCTCTTTCTTAAATTTCTATCACAATTCTATTTTTTTATTTTATAATCACTCATCTTATTTTTCTTAAAACTAAACTTTAGTATCTAAACAAGTTTTCAATTTTCATAGAAACTCTTGTTTTTTTTTCCTAAAAACTATAACTTGAAAACTGAAATTGAAAAATGACTAGTTTTCGTTAACTAAACGCAACCAACATCCCATTAATTGACCTGGTACCTGGATTTTTTTATTGGATAATTAAATTATTAATATTGCGTTGGTCCAATAATATCCCGATTAGTAGATTATACGTGTCGGGATCGAGTAATAATATGTGGCACCGTGTTATTAGTTTAGCAGATTATTAATAATTATGAAATCACGAGATTAATAGAAGTTAATTGACATTAATATTAAATACAATATCGGGTTCGGATTAACAGGTACCGGGTTACTAAAACTAGAAGGATATATATATATATATATATATATATATATATATATATATATATATATATATATATATATATATATATATATATATATATATATATATATATATATATATATATATATATAAAATGTGTGTTTGTGCTTTACTTTGAAATTCTTTTAACTCCCTCACCCTCAAGAAATCAGATTCAAGTGTATTGTGTGTGTGTACGCAGAAACATATAGGGAGCAAACAGAAAGGGATAGCCGAAAGCCCGAAACTAAGTCTAGTTGTTGAATTCGTCATATAGGGAGGGAGCAAACAAAATATATATTCTAAATCACCTCTAAACATGTATTATTAAAGATTCTTGTGTTACTTATTTACACTAGCCGACCTGCAAAAGTCTATAAAAGTATTATCATTTTTAATAGTAAATTAATTTTGGATTGTCAAAATTTTTTATTAGAAATAATATTTTTTATTTATTATATATAGGATTTGTTATGTAAAAAAATCAACATGTTTTAACGATTTTGCGTTTTCGTCCCTTGATTTTTTATTTTCCAGAAAAATCCTCAAGTTAAATTTATTTTAGTTTTGTAAAATTTGACTATTATACTCCGGTTATAATTTAGTAAACCGGGTTTTTAAAAACTGAAAAATCGGATTCTAATATCTAAATTTCATTCAACCAAAAAAAATTAACTTAAATACTTATATGAAAAAAAATAATATAAAGAAAAAAAAAACATAAATTAAAAAACGTGTAAATATGTTTTTTTTTAAATAATAATAACCATACTAATAATTAAACATGAACAAAATATGGAAACGGAGAGGACGGCGATATGGAAACAAAATATGAAAATACAACGCTCCGTTAACACGGAGGACTGCCGGCCCCACTTTGACCACCCAAAACGCACCCTATAAATAATTGTAAATCTCCCATTTATCGCAAATCCGAACGTTATAGATCCAACGATCCATTCTAAACATGATTACCGTTGCAATCCCAAATTCCCCGGTATTCTCTTCATCACCAAGACTTTCTTCTTCAATTTACTGTAAATCATCGCCGGAATCTTCTTTATCTCTGACCCATTCCCCGTCTTCTTCCTTCTCGTCTCCGTCGCCAGCTTTAAAGTTCCGTCTTCAGAAACCACTCCCGCCGGCAAGTGGCCTTTTAAATGAAGGCGGACCACCCACTTCTTGTTCTACTTCTCCCACGCTGTCAAAGAGAAAAAGGCCCACTAAATTAGCTATTCCGGTTGCCTCTATATGCATTGCTGACAGGGTGACGCCGCCGCAGACGACGGCAGATGACAGGTGGAAGGAGGTTGAGGTGGCCGGAGATGGGTATTCCGTTTATTGTAAGAAAGGCAAGAGAGACGCCAGTCACGCCATGGAAGATCGATTTAAAGCTGTAGTCGAATTTAATGGACAACATAAACAGGTAAAGATTTATGGGGTAATTTTTTCTTTTTTCTCCTGTAATTTCTTACTCTCTTTTTGAGTTTTTTGATTAAAAAGGTTTCATTTTTTAATTTTCTTCAGGCGTTTTTTGGTGTTTTCGATGGACATGGTGGATCAAAAGCTGCTGAATTTGCAGCAGAAAATCTTGATAAAAACATTTTAAATGCAGTTGAAAAAATCGGGGAGATTGAAATAATTGAAGCCATCAAACAAGGTTACGTGAACACAGATTCACAGTTTCTAAATCAAGATCATAGCGGTGGATGTTGCTGTTTAACTGCCATTGTCAGAGACAGTCACCTCGTAGTATCAAATGCCGGTGACTGCCGTGCGGTGGTTAGCCACGGTGGAGTTGCTACACCCCTCACCTCCGACCACCGTCCGACCAGACAAGACGAAAAGCTCCGAATCGAATCACTGGTAAGCAAGCGACTTCATCAAAAACTCAAATTGATCACAAAATGTGGTTAGTTTTTACTAAATTGATTACTGAAAACTCTAAAATCTTTGCAGAACGGGTATGTCGATTGTAGCCATGGTGTCCCAAGAGTTCTAGGATCACTTGCGGTTTCAAGAGGTATTGGCGATGGAAGCCTGAAGCAATGGATAACGGCCGAACCCGAATCAAAAATAGTCAAAATCGTGCCGGAATTTGAATTCTTGATCATGGCTTCTGATGGATTATGGGATAAAGTGAGCAATCAGGAAGCAGTGGATGTAGCTCGGCCTCTTTGTGTTGGAAATGAAAAGTTATTAGCTTGCAAGAAGCTCGTGGAGCTTTCGGCATCTCGAGGATCAGTTGACGATGCAACAGTGGTGATAATTGATTTGAGTCGGTTTTGTTGAGGAACAAAACTAATATGTTTATTATTGTTTAGGTTGATTCAACCATCCTACATTTGAAATATTCATTCATTAATTCTTTTTTAGTTTGGAATGTTAGTTAATTATGTTTAATATAACTAACTGATCTTGAATGCAAAAAATATAAAGGGATATTATATGTTAATAGATAGAAATATTCAGGAAATGGTCAAGCGGTCCAAAATAATTGAATAATTCGGTGGTTTGGGTTTAGGAAGTTGTTGACGGGTTCCAACTCAATCAGATTTCATGTCCAAAACTGTATTCCAATCAATCATGTGCTGTGCTGTCACATTCATTATACAACCAAAACAAATGGATCCGACGGAATGAATGAATCGGTAAACATAAATGGTTCAAAATATTAACATTTAATTTATGGGATATGCATTCAATAATAATGTAAACATAAAAATGGTTTATCAAGAAATTATCTTATTATTTATTGTAAACAGCATATAGTTCTACTTAACATACGTGATGATTATTTATAATTTTAAGGAAAAAAAAAAAAAAATCCTTATCTGTCTTAATTGATATGTTAATTAATATACGTAATTTTGTTTAAGTTTTAGATACTACTACGTGTATATATGTGTCTAGAATTTGTTAATATATACACTTTCTTTAAAAAAATTCATTTACTATTATCTAATTTAAATTTAAATCAAATCAAATTCACTCCATTAATATTTATCTTAAATAATTTAATAATATTTTAATCAAAATGATATAAATTCTAATTTTTAATATTATTGTTTTCTATATATAAGAAATATATTTATTTTTAAATATTAATATTAAATCAACACATGTATAGTATTAACCTAGTACCTATAAATAGAGAGTTGTTAGTACTTATCTACACGAGTAACTATTTATTAGCCCTTAATTAAGACACTTATATGGCCTCACAAGTATGGGTTCGTTTAGAAGTTAATTTTATGAGACTCTGGCTAGGAAGCTAGAAGCTTCACCAAAGAGGTTCCTGATATAAAGAGCCCAATGATGGAGGTTTCACTATGCACTATTTGATGGTTGGGTAAATCATCAATAAGTTATTTAAATATTTCTTAGTCTAAGTAGTATGTAAATTTTATACAAATAGTTGGTTAAAAATACCTAAATTATAAATTGCATTGTTTGTAAATAATTCAATACATGTGGAAGCCGAACAACCTTTGTCTACATATCAACAACAAAAATCAAAATACAAGACCATAATAAAACTTTAAATAAAACAATTATTGATTAGGTGATTGTTGAGAAAGTCATAATAATTTTTCACTATATATTTTATTAGTTATTTGGAAAATAACACAATTATTGATTAGGTTATTGTTGTCCTTAACCTTTCGGTTTTCATTCCAATGAAAATATATACATTGTAAATGTCTACATGATAGATGCTTCGATGTATGAATAATTTAATATAAGGTTTTTTTTTTTTTTTTTTAACAACAAGATAAATACTATTACAAAACCAATGAGAACAAATATAAGAAGAGTGACTCCCACATTTTACAAGCTTTAAATGATGTACAAAAACAATTTGAAACAAACCCGAAACTATGCAAAGAACTAGAACCAAAGCAAAAAAAAAAAAAAAAAAAAAAAAAAAAAAAACTACTCAAAACTAGCGCATGAGGTGTGACATATTATCCCTAGCGCAAAGAAGGAAGAACTGAAGCCCAAAACCAAAGACCCGAAGGAGGAACCGAAGGCTAAACCTTGGAGAGGACCAATTGCACCATAAAACTAAACTGAGCAGGAGTAGAAGCTACAAACCCGACGGACAACAAACTCAATTCGTCCACAAGATGTCAAATACACCTCATAAAGATGACCTACACATTGATATTTTTGATAAATTTTAATTATATAAAACGTGTATAACTAAAAATAAAAGCAAACAATTATTAATTATTTAAATTAAATTTCGGATAAAATTAATAAACAACTTATTGTTTTTTTACATTGACACGTTAGTTTTTGAATTTGTAAATAAGGTGTCACAATTGCAAAATAAGTGAATTAATGTATAAAATTAGTGAATCAATATACAAAGTTAGTGAATCATAGTGAACCTCACAATTCTAAAGATATATTTAGCTTCTCACCGAAACCTAAGCATATGTGTGTGTATAAAATAAAGAAGAGTTTATTATGAAAAAAATCAACTTTTTTAATCTGTATTTTTTTTTTGCGTTTTCGTACCTTCATGTTATTTTTTCACAGAAAAATCCTCAAGTTAATCTTTTAGTTTTGGTTTAGTGAAAGAATTTGGTTTTTCAGTTTTTAAAAAACCCGATTTACCAATTAATTATAACCCGGTTCATATAGTCAAATTTCACAAATCCAGAGAAACAATTAGTTTGAGGATTTTTCTGGAAAAAAAGATAACACTAACTACTGACGAAAATATAAAAAAAATGTTGGTTCATAATAAAACTAATAAAATATTATATAACTAAACAAAGAAAATAAATATGAAGTAAGCGTAAGATACTCTATAGTGAACTAGTGAAGACCGAGCTAGAATTATAATTGGAACAAATTTCTTGTTTAACGTTGTAAAACCGCTTTTGTAAATAAATATAGTGCAGGAACAATTTTAACTCAAGTTTGTAACAAAATGATTTAATCTGGATTATTTAGTTTAAATATTATTAAAATAAAAGGGTTAAGGTTGTACATTATCAACATACTTTTCTTACATATATACTAGGTTAACCTATGTATTACATGGGTTAATTTTAGAAATTGATATTTATATATATGTATAATATAATAATTATATGAATAATAAAGTTTGCTTAATTTTAGTTAGTTAGTTATAAAATTAATCCATATTAGATTTACATAGATTTGATTTGCTTTAAAATTTAAAAATAAAATCAGTAAATGACGTGGCAAAAGAAGAAAGCGACATGTGACAAATTAAATGAGAGCATGTCATGTGACATTTAGTTACTCTTTTAATAGTATTGATAGATTATATATATAATTTAGTTTTCCATTTCAACGTGATAAATTTCCAACTAGACTCTACGTATAATTGTTCCATATTAAAAGAAAACTAAAATACATGTATTATATGTGTAAGAAAAAAAAGTTCATCCATCATATTGTTATATTTTGAAAAGCAGTCGTTATGGACAAAAAAAACCAAGTCAAACATTTATCAAAATGGTTTATTATGAAAAAAATCCAACATGTTTACACGATTTTTGCATTTTCGTCCCTCCATGTTATTTTTTTCCATAAAAAACTCAAGTTATTATTTATTTTTGGTTTAGTGAAATTTGGACATTAGACCCCGGTTATAATTTGTGAACCGGGTTTTTAAAAATTTAAAAACTGAGTTCTAATGTCCAAATTTTATTAAACCAAAAAGAAAAAATTAACTTTATGACTTTTATGGAAAATATAACACTGAGGGACAAAAACGCACATGAAAACATGTTGGTTTTTTCCATAATAAACCCTTATCAAAATGCATGTAGTATATGTAACAACCCGAAATTTGCAAAACAATTAAATAATAATTAAATATGGCATAAGAGTGGGTTAATGTAGTGTTTGAATCCATCTAGTATAATTATGTCAAAAATCATCTTGTTGGGTATTGAATTGATTAATTGATGCATTAAATAGCATTGTAGTTTAATTACAAATAATAGATGAATTGGGAAGGGGGTATGGTGCCAATTTATGAAAGTGTAGGGAAGGGATTGGCCAAAGGCCAAAAGGCCACCCCCCTTTTTCTTGCCTTGACCGTCCAAACACCTACACACACATTCACTTCATTTTTTGTTGCTTCAAGTGGAGAAAAGAGAGAAAAGGGTTAGGGTTTGAGTTTGGGATCAAGTGGTGCAAGATTGGAGGCTAATTCTTGGATCTTTAATCCCCATTCAAGGTATACTCATCTTCTAATCTTCTAATCCTCTTCATTTTCCTCATTTTCCTCTTTTCATCTATTTTGGAGAATGGAACCCAAATGGGTTTAAGTTGAGTTGTTTAGGAAAGGCTCAAAATTTTTAGTATGTTGTTAGACAATCAAAATGGAGTCAAAATATGTAACTACATTGGTAGTTCGTGCTAGTTTCGTTTGAAATCCATCTTTGAGCTCAACTAGGGCTCATATAGAGAAATGGATGAAAAGTAGTGTTTTTATGTTTTTAGAGCTTGGAATGAGTTCAAATATGTTTATAAATGATTTACTTATCATTTGGGAGTAATGGAAATTAATAGAACTCAAGTCGGGGTTTCGAGTCAAAACCGCACACCAAGTGTTCGGTGAAATGCCCCAACGAGTTCACAATCGTGTTTTGATTGAATTTTGATGAGTAATCATAGTTGAATGTTTAAATATAGTCTAAATTTGTTAAATAGTGTTATAGTATTGATTAGAAGTGAGTCCAAGCTCATTTGGAGCTCGGTGTTGCCGGTTGGAGTTTTTGGTCGTTTCGGGACTCGTTCGGAGCCCGTATGAACTCCAACGAAGCATGGAATGTTAGAACATGATGTTATTATGTATAGAAGTGTTTAAAAGACCTTATTGTGCTAGTAATATAGTTGGTAAAGTCCCTCCAAAGTTACGAAAACGTTTATGGAAGTTTTGGTGAGTTTGGGTGCATTGAGTGAAGGAAAATTGAGCAGGCAGGGCACACCTGCAGGGGTCACGGCGTGACCACCCTCTGGGTCACGCCCTTACCAACCTTCTGCCCCAAAAATGAAGTTTGGATGGTCGGGAGTCGATGCTCGGGTCTTATGCGTTCGTTGCACTTCTAAATTAAGTGTTTAAAGGGTTTGAGGGCCTTGGATCCATTCCGGATCTTGTGAGGCCTCATTTGGACTTTATACTTTCGGTTTGATGTCCCATTACCCTTAGGACACTCATGGAGTTGATTATTGTGTTCGGGGGCTTACGGTTAGCGTTATGAATGCTTTAGGTGATCCGAGCCGAAAGGAGTTTGATTGCAAGCATTAGCCATTCTCCGGGCTATTGTGACTTTGTTGGAAGGGCTTGAAAGTCTTGTAAACCAATCACTGTGAGTTCTAGCATTAGTGTTACATAATATGCTTTGATTATTGTTGGTTCCCTGTCGAATATAATGTTGTACCCACCGTTGACAGTTGTTAATAATTGCTTATTGCTCTAACACTTATATGTTGACTTGTTGGACATATGAAAGGTACTTAGGGTCTCATTATTTGTAAATATCTTCCCTTGACCTTGCCTGGATATCCATGGAAACGTTGGGCTAGCTCTAAGCCTAAATTGAGCAACACGTTGGACTAGCTCTAAGTCTCAATTGAGCAATATGTTGGGCTAGCTCTAAGTCTAAATTGAGCAATATGTTGGGCTAGCTCTAAGCCTAAATTGAGCATCAGATCATGTTGATTATAGTATACATTAGTTGACTATCGTTGCATACATGCATATTGTGTTTCTTACTAATCTAGCATCTCACTCAACTTTGTTGACCCTCGTTAGTTGTTAACCTTTCAGGTAAAGGGAAAGGTCACGCTTGATTCGTGATAGTAGGTTTGGAGCTCGGCTAGCAGCTCGCATTTTGGTATAGCCTCGTTGATGCTTGGGGTTGGGGACTTGGTGGACTCCCATTTTGTATATGCCGGCGTATGGCCTTGGCTTGAACAATTGATTTGTATTATGAATGTTAGACATTAAAAACCCCAAACATTTGATCCATGATTTACCACACTTTGCTCTTAGATAGGTGACAAAGTGGGGTGAATCATGTTGATGGTTTTGTATATGGAAAATTTTAAATTTGACCGTAATTCCGCAAGTATTTATTGATAATTATTGTCAAATGTTCGTGAAACATCTATTTTAGTTGGAGGGTGTTTCAGTATACGTGTACTTTAGTCTTTTAACTATTTATATATTCTAATTAAGCATTTCATTAAAAGAAAAGGGTATTCGATTCTAATTTAAATATTTAATAGTCACAAACTTACATAGAACAAAATAACTCTAGCTGGCGTGCCAAGCAGACGAGATCCGACTCTTTATTATATTACTATAAAAGACGCATCCATCCATTCTAAATGCTCTAATTCATCACTTCTAGATTCCTCTTCTTTTTTAGCTTTACTTAAAATTAATTATATAATTATAAATATATGTTACCACACTAACAATAAAACAAAAACGAGGTAAGTGGGAAAGAATTAAAAAAAAAAAAAAAAAACCAAGAAAACTAAACTAAAGACCGACTGAAAGTTATGCAGAAGTAAAATAGTTTGGGAAGGAGTGACTAATACATGCAGAAGGAAAATATTTTTTTAATGGTAAATATTAAGACTTGCACATGTATTTGATTTATTAAAATAAAAAGTTGCTAATAATTTTTAACTTGAAGGACTATAAATGTAAATATAAACAATGCTGATAAAATGGATATTTTAGTTAAAATTAATGGACAAGGACCAATCATAGGTTCAAATAATCAAAGTTATCATTTAAAGTTTAGATATCTGGTTTTAACCGATCTTAATTGTGAGTAACTTTGACCGTAAGTCATAGCTACAACAGATTGATATTAATCGAAACAATACCTTTGAAAGTATACCATCATATCCAACTATTATAATGTTTTATGTTAGCCACTGCTTTTTATATTTATTACATATTTTGATTTAATTTTACCACGTACCTATTTCAGTCGAATCAAAACATTAATCTATTAGATGTAAAAAAATGAAATTAAAAAAAATATATTTTAAATAAAATGGAGTAATTACAAACTGTATGGATAATTAATCAGTAAAATATAATATTAAGTCCTTGTTTAAATTATCAAATAATATATCTCATAGGACTCACATATATATACAATTGTTAATTCAACAAGATTAATAAAATTGAAAATAGAGAATTTCGATGATTATCATGTTGGTTGGTACGTATAGGCATGTCTTTTTAATTAATAATTGGGAAGGGTTGGTTTGCAATTGTAGTCAAAGTAAATTGAATTGTACTTTGAATGTACACAAATCATGTCTTCCCAACAAAATACATGATATTCTCATCATACACCCATCTCATACAAGATCTATATAAATACTATTATATATAGATTTTCATTGTAATATTGGCTGTACAATATGTGATACATACTATTTTCGTATTATAATATTTGAATAAATATATTTTAAATTATCATTTATCAACGATATGATACAAAATGTGTATTCTAAGTTGAGTTTGAAGGGTTATAGGCTTGTAGCGCTTTCATATCAATTCATCACGATAATGAAGATGCGTTATGATCAATTGCAATCCAATTACGTTCTAGCATGGTTGGACTTGAATTGTGAATGATCGATCAATTGCAATTCAGTTCTTATTTTTGGGAAGGATGAACTTGGACCCTAGTTTTGGTTGTTGAACATTTCAACCTTTGTGAATAAAGAAAGAACCATTTTGTAGCTATAAATGACTTTAAAAATGGTAGAAACAAGGGGAATATATGAAAGGTAGCAAATCAGAATGATGTTGAAGCCTTCAGCAACATAAGAGTTGTACAAAATCTTGCCACCAGATTTCCCAGCAATCTCTTTGAACAAAAATCATATTATATTAGTACCATCTTCTCATGTTGATTTGCTTTTGATGTTAATACAATTAAATATTATCAAGTTTTTGATTTTAGAAGGTTCTTTCAGTTTTCTCTTGCGTTTGCTTGGGTTGAAATTGACGGGCCAATATATTTGGAAAGGGACATTCAGAATGACAGCTACAAAGAAATTGCTTATTTTTTAGTTTCTTACTCAACCTTAAATTTCACATACACACACATACATACATACATACATGTATGCATATATGTATGTACATATGTATATATGAGATCCATTGTGAACAATTTATTCGTTTTGAACGTTGTGAACAAATAAAAAAATTCATATAATAATTTATATATACCAACACGTGTTTGTAACAAAATCCATATGATTCAAATGATTTATAGAAGTATCTGCAACAAGATTCATATCATTCAAAAGGTTCGTAGCAGTGTATGTAACAAAATTCAAAGGATTGAAAAACATTCATAAAATCCAACAAATTATAGGATTAATTCAACAAAATTCATAGATTAATAGAAGAGTTTAATAGTAGAACTACAACAAAATTCATAGGATTCAAAGTCATTTGTGGTAGTTCACAACGAATAAAATGTTTACAAAAGATCCTTAGTTTTATATATAGATCATGAGTGAGGTTACTGGGAGAATCATGATGCATCGGGAAACCAAAGGAGGACCACTAATGCATCACAATTCTCTCGTAATACATCATTAATCACGCGTGATGCAACAGATACGTGTCTGATATATCATGATTCATGCGTGATTATTACTTAATCTAATAACTATAAAGTGGTTCCTCAGTTTTCGAATGCATCGTGATTTTTCCTTGAAAACTCATGCATGTACATGTTGAAAAAACCTCATCAATTTTCTTCATTCTTGGAATTAAGTCGGTCAAAAAAATGTTCTTATTATTTAAGTCCCTAAACTATTTTTGTTTTATCTAAAAGTGTATATTTTAAGTATCATTAGTTTTTTAATATTGGAAAATTTTCATCATCTTTTGATATCTTATTGATTAAGTCACTGAAACTTTTGTTTTAGCAGTTGTGTTTTACCGTCTTATATGGTAGCTAGTAAAAAATATATAATTTTTAAATAAGACACACATAATTTAGAAATTTAAAAAATTTAAAAAAAAAAAATTAAAAACTTAATTAAAACAAGGGAATAAAAGAGTTGATTGATTTTTTCCAACATCAAAATACATGCAACATGAGTTTAATTAACCGAGCCCAAAATGTAGCAGGCAGCCCACAGCATTTAAGGCATAAAACATTGAAAGCTAAAGAGCTCAACTAAAGTCAATGTAAGCTAGCTAGGTTTGACTTTGATAAATTTGGTCTTGGAGTTGATTTATATAAGAATTAAAAGAAAAAAAAATGATCCTTTAATAGAGATAATAATATATGGGTCCAGTGATGCGATAAGATTAGCGGGTCACAAAAAGTAAATTGCATCATACACGTACACCTATAACGTACTTGGTTTATATATACCGTATCTGGGGTGGGTCGTCTTCCATCAAATCAACCAACTCCTCTGCCTCTCATTTGTGTATATACTACATATGATAATTTTCTTTCTAATGATCTTTGCAACTTCCAACTACATAGCATTTCCACTATCGATCCGTATCCAGTACGTGTGTTTTTGAACTAAATGCTCGGGTTTCAATTCTTACATAAGAAACCGTACGTGTGTGTGTGTTGTGTGATATGTGTGTACACACACACAAATAAATAAATAAATAAATATATATATATATATATATATATATATATATATATATATATATATATATATATATATATATATATATATATATATAGAATATGGTTCGTGTGAGTACCTTAAAAACGCAGAGTACCGTGAGTACCTGTGAACACACGGGTTTAAGATGTGAACATGCTCCGAAAAAAGTTTTTTTTTTTAAATTTTTTTCATATTCATTTAGATACAAATAATATAAGCATATTTGTAAAAGGATTACACGCATTCACACTTCGTAGCCTCTTAAAAGTCATGTGAACGTGGAAAAATTCATGTGAACATGCTTAGCTGTGAACATACGTTCACAACAGTGCAGTTCATGTGAACTTGCACGTTTCACATAGTTATAGTGTGTGTTTATGTGTGATTTTTTGCAAGTAGTCTTATATTATTAATTTAAACATGATTATGAAAAAAAATTTCAAAAAAAATAATTTTAAGCGAGGTACCTCCGGTACTCCGCAAAACTAGTGGTACTCATTTGAACCCAAATCTATATATATATATATATATATATATATATATATATATATATATATATATATATATATATATATATAGGGGTGGCCGTGTGGGTTCAATGGAGAACCTCTATGCATCGAAGAACCTTGGAGAACCACAATGCATCGTTAGAAAATCGAAATGCATCACTTGAAAATCGATGCATCATGTGAGAATTTGATACATCACGTGGAAATAATGATGCATCACGCGAGATTTTGATGCATTTGTGGTGGTGCATTGAGGTTTTTCGATGCATGGAGGTTCTCCATTGAACCTTCCTATACAATAGGTTTGTTATATATAAAAAGTAATTGACATAAATAAATCAAAGAAGCTTTAAAAATGTTATAACGATAATGCAAGAACTTAAAGAGAATTGATAATAATAAATAATTTTAAATCTTATATGTAAATTAAAAATATATATATATAGGTAGTTGTGGGGTTGAGGACAATGGGATGGTGATGGTGGGGAATGATGCATTGCATGTTTGTGGTTTGACATCATCCACCATGTCACCGCGTTTTTCATGAAATGCACCAAATCGGACGGTATGCATAGGTTTTCATGTTTCACGTGCATAGTGGTTTTCCATTGAACCCACCCCTATATATATATATATATATATATATATATGTATATATATATATATATATATTATGATATGAATTTCTTTGTTATATTACCATCACCAATAATCAATAATGTTATCAAACGTACATACATTTGTCTTGGTAATCTTTTATGTATGTGTCAATTATGTATAATTTATATGATTCGGAACATGTAACTTTTGACGTTGACCCGTGAATAAGACACATACTCCATAGATAAACCACTTGACAATTGTTTTAGATTATGACCGCAAAAGAGAAAAACAGATGCAATTAGAACTTGTACATCCTGTTGAATTAATTATCCGTGCTAATTTTGGTGTTTTTCGTACCTCAAATAATGCTTGGCCAAAAACAACCCTTTCCTTTTCAGCAACTTCTAGTTGTTGTTTCGATTCTTCCAATCAATTTGGTTATACAACATTGTGCTTTGTCCTTTTCATATCACACCACAAATAAAATGTTGTATTTATATTTTCAATCAAATTAATACCACGTATGATCAATATTCGTATGATCATGCCATTGGACTTTGGCTAAGTAGCATATTCATCTAGCACCAACGTTTAGTTGAATCTGATAGAATGATGATTTGTGAAATATTTCAAGTTCAATATTTATAGTTGACGTCTCCTTTTGAGGGTATGTTGTCAGTTGAACATAATCCAAAAGGTCCAAGATTATATTGCCGGAAGTTCTTCACATTTTGTATGATATCATAGATCTTAGTGTATACATATACTACTAAATGAGAAATTTGGGTAGAAGAGACTAACATTATCATCATCATATGTTAATACAACACCAATAGTGGTTCTAAGACTGTACGAAGACCAAGAATAAATATTTAGTTCTCGATAAGTCTAGCTAAGGCCCCTTATGAATATTAGTTCCATTTCATTATTGGTTACAAATAAAATTACGTTACAAATAAAGTAAAGAAACCATTTGATTATAATAAAAGTTATTAACGTTTGGTAAGTATTAGATTATAAACAAACACTATATATATAATAATTCAATTCAATATTAAGATGCTAGAAGGTGTTGCTATCCATTTCAATTAACTTGTTTCACTTGGTCAAATCATCACACAAAAAGAATAGAAAACCTAGTCAAGCCGTTTAAAAAGCCAAAAATTAAGAATCGGCCAAAACCAATGAGTTGAAGTTGAGGTTGAGGGATAGGGATGAAAACTCAAAAGTGAAAATGAGTCATATAACAAGTCAATCCGTTGTCATTTAATGATTTATTTAGAAACATTTTCATGGATGTGATTTATGATTAAAAAAACATTTAATTAATTAATTAATAATAGTTAGAAGTTTGAATGTTCAATCATTAAACAAGACATGAGATGTACACATATGAAGCACTCATTACTCATTAAATATGGTCCACAATTTCAAATGTTTTGGGCCAATACTCCGTACCCTACCTCATCTCATCTATAACCAAACTTCAAAATTCCAACAAAACCTTTTTTTTATTTTTTTATTATTGTGTGAGTTTGTGTGTGTGGGGACCACGAAAAGGAGAGTATTATAAAGTGAGATAGATAGATATAATGAAAAGGTGATGAATAATGGCGTAATGTAGGAAGGAAAGAAATAAGATAAGATTATTAGATTATATATGGTTTAAAAAAGTAGTAATGCAGAGGGAGGGACTTAAAAATTATAATAAGATTATATATATATATATATATATATATATATATATATATATATATATATATATATATATATATAGAGTCAGGTTCAAAAAGGTACCTCTCGAAATCAAGTGCACCCGAAGGTACCGACCTTAAAAAACTTTTTTTTAAATTTTTTTCTCATAACCATGTTTAATCTAATGTTATACACATGATATATGAATTTCACATACATTCACACTTTCTGTGTCCTTAAAAATTATGTGAATGCTCAATGCATATTGATGTGAATGGTCTGTGAATGGTCATTTCACACAATGTGAATGGTGTGAATGACCATTCACATGCTCTTTTTTTACCATTCACAAGATTTATGATGTTGCTTCTTTTGAAAAAAAGTCTTATAATGTTGTCTTATACACGTCTATTCAAAAAAAATATATGTGAATGATCATTCACATAAGGGTACGCTGGGTACGCTGGAATCTTACACGTACGTTGATGAACCTGATTCTATATATATATATATATATATATATATATATATATATATATATATATATATATATATATATATATATATATATATATATATGTATGTATGGATGGTCCGAGTGGGTTTGCACCCAAACTCCTTAATTAGTGTTACCATGCACATCGATCCACATGCCTGCCTGCCTTCTTGTCTTATCGCAATTCTTTACCTAAAATTTAAAATTTAGGTCCATGCATATGTGGTTAAACAAATATGTTAACACAGATTGTTTATTCTGGAAATGGAATCTGTCAAGTAATGAAATTCTGTAAGGAATGAAATCTGTTGGAATAGCACTGGAGGCTGCTGAAGATGAAGTCTAGGGTTTAGTTTTAGAACTGTTAAAATATTTGGAATGAAATTTAAATTCCATGTCACTTACCCAAGGAAAATAGATTTATTCGAAAAGTGATGTTCTTTTTTTTTTTTTTTTTAAATCTTCATTTCATTCTGTTTTATTAGCCAAACAGCACATCGGAATGGAATTTTCATTCCAATTCCATCAAATTCCATCAAAAATTGTGAACCAAACGCCATCTCACCTATTTTGTCTTTACTACTATATATACGGATCGAACATGTATAACTTTGTTTCAATCCCTTCAATTTAAGTAATTTTTTTAATACTAGCCATCCAATATTCATAATTTAATCTACATCATATAAATGAAAATCTTCTGTTTTTTAAATAATTTGTTTATTTCAATTTTCATACATAAAATCATGTTATTAATGTTTTAGCATTAATTCACATTTTTTGCATAAAAAACCTATAATTTGTCTATTTTAACGATTTACTCTGCTAATATTTTTATTGCATCATAAAACCATTAACCAATAAAACCCGTTAATCCATTGATTTTTCACAAAAGGTAATTTTGGAAAGGATAAACATGTTACATTCTACTGGCTGGATTTTTTTTATTTTTAACTTTTAAATTTATGTTTCTATTATTATTACTATTTTTTTTATATCCCTGCGTTGGCTGCATCAAAAAAACTTATCACACGCATTTTTCTCTCACAAAAAAAAAAAAAACTAATGTTTGTCATTCTCAAGTCGTTAAACTTTTTTTTCCAATTGTTTAAGTTTGTCTTATTCAAAAGTATATATATTTGACCGGCTACTGGATTTACTTGTAAATACAACTGATAAAACAAATAATTTAGGGACTTAATCTATATAATATATAAATAAGGTGGTTTTACCCAACAGTAATCAAGTGAAAAACTAAGGTAATTACTTGTTTTGTAACCGGTCAAATAGTTCAAATATAAACTTTTGAATAAAACAAAAATAGTTTAGAGAATTAAACAATAAGAAAAAGAATTTAGGACTTAATCATAAAAATGAAGAAACTTGACGGAGTTTTTTCAATATTAACCTTACTTTGTATACTACTTGTAAAAATGAAGAAACATGTTTAAATATAAGAACATCTTTAATGTATTAAAGTTTGTAATGTTTATCGATTATCATTATACAAAGTAGAAATTTGCATCAAGTATGTTAAGTTTCTTCTATAAAATTCCTAAAACTATTTTATAACTTTTATTAATGATTAGAAGAAAATAATTGATATGAAAGCTTTATAATGTTTTTAGTGAATATGTTTGTATATATTTTTTAACATGTGAGTATTTAAACTTTATATAAATAATTTAACGTTTATAACTCGTAATAGCAAATTTCCGAACATATGACACTATTTTTAGCATAATATATATTTGTCTTTTTAACTTACTTTTTTGGTCGATTAATTCTTATTATTTTTTTTTAATTTGTAAATAAAATTAATTATAAAATTATATAACCTTTTCTATTGAATAACTAATTCACCCAGGTCCCTTTCTATCTTACATTTCATTTTAACAAAATAAATTCTTAACCATGAAATTATGAGTAACTTTTTAAGCAAACTGTAGTATATTAGTTTTATACATTTACATTTCGTAATACATTTAACCTACACTTCCTTTTATGTGCAAGTTTAAAAAAATAAATTTAGCTTAAAATTAAAAGTCAGTTACTTAATTATTTAAGAGGTTTCAAAAGAGAATGCATCAAATGTTGTCTCACATGCACTATTTACTTTTATTATTTTCAAATATTTATTATGTGTAAATATGACATAAATTAAATATTTTTTAATAAATGAAATTTAGTAATTAAATTAGTAAAATCTGGATGTTATCATTTTCACAATTGATCTATACAAAATAAATATTGAAGTTTGAATATCATGTTTTGGGTTAATTAAAAATCTCAAACTATAAAACATGAAAAGATAAATAAAATTAAATAAGATCATCATACTTAAAAAAAAAACACAATGTTGGTTCATCACAAGAGCATCTCTAAAGAAATAAAATCATAAACTTAATATATATATATATATATATATATATATATATATATATATATATATATATATATATATATATATATATCAAATGCATATCTTTTTCATTATCAAGCAACTCTAAAATAAATTATTATGGACCCCAACATACTAGCTCAAATATCATTTTGTAACTCAAGAAAGTGATCGAAAACTAATTTTTATAGTTAAAATGTCACCATTCATTTTATAATTGAACCCAAAATTTCGTTCAACCTTCATAAAAAGGCTTATGAATTCATGATGAATCATGAATGACAGAATGAACCGAATTACCGAAAATGATGTATTGAGTTTAGTTGACTCTAACATAGAATATGTCATATGAATTCTCAATAATATCATATCAAGGTTTCTTAAAATTAAAGAGTTTATGAGATAACTTAAAATTTTAAAATACTATAGTAATATATGAATTCGTGTTTTAATTTTATATATGTTTAATAGTAATATGTCCATAGCAAAAAAGAAAATTTTAAAGAAGCACTTTTTATAAAATAACTTCGATGAATCAAGCTTTTTTTTTTAAATCCATATTTAGTTAAATTAACATTATAAAGGTATATAAACAAGTACATATTTTTCGTGCCTTGTAAGCATATGAAAATAGAGATTTTTATGAAAGAAAAAAACCTCCAAAGTTTGATTATATTTTTAATAAAACCCCTAATCATTTTTGTTATCACAAAGAACCCCCCAATCGATTAAAACTCATGAAACCGATATGTTAACTGTTGTAACCAGTTACATTTACCTTCGACGAGTCATTCGGTGACCATTGAAGCCTCCGGCAACTGATTTGTTTCTCATTTATGGTTAAATACTTAGATGCACCTAAACCTCCGACGTGACACATCCACATTCGATGAAGTCTCCGTCGACCCATGAAGCACTTAATGCTTTGATTTATTCATCCTCAATTGTTGACTTAGCTCTGGATTCAATCTGTTAGGATTTAGTTTGTTGATTTGTATTTTATTTTTACCAATCGTTTGTTATTGAAAGGTTAATCGGAGAAGGTGGTGGTCGGAGCAAAATGTAATCGGTTAGACTGGTAGCAGGTCATGTTTTTAAGTAAAATCACTATTTTGATAAATTTTAGTGGTTTGAGGGTTTTTTGTGATAAGAAAAATGATTGAATGTTTTTAATCATAAAAATGGTCTAACGTAAGGTTTTTTTAACGTAAAAATCTAATGAAAATATGCATACATCTGCGTTCACATTTACATCATATATCTGCATCATGGCTTGTATATATACTTACAAGATACAAGTATATATCTATGTATCTAGGTTTATATAGTTAAATTAAACATAAATAAATATATGAAAATTTTAAGCTTTAATTTATTTCTTTTGATGAATAGTGATTCCTTTTAATTTGCCAACTGTGTGTGTCTAAGAAACTGTTACAATGCATGAACGGATAATAATAAAATATGATTTATTTCGAATATATGTATTTTCTAATAATTAAGTCTCTACTAAAAATATATAATACTTCAATGGAGATCCATTGTGCACGTCTCCATGTCCATCTAAACTTATGCTTTCACAATAACATATCCACTTGCAATCTTTCTTTTGAATAATTCATTGTATCCCAACTCATTTATAATCATTAATTAAATTAAAAATATGTTTACCACAAGACTTTATAAAGTATTTTATACTTTTACTTTCATTTGTATTTTGTTTTTAATAGAAATAGAAATAGCATTTACTGAAATAAATTACACGTCTTATGCTTATTTTGATGGATTTGATAACTTTTAACAAAAACAGTATCTATGAATGAGTTACGTAAAAATTTCATAGCCTAAAGAAATATTTGTTAAATATTAATACATCACTATAAATTAAATCTTTTAAAACTATATAACAAATTTTAAGGTATGCAACTATGAATTTTAATTTATCTTTCTACGAAATTCAGATTGCAAACATATTTCTATTTTATTATAATGTAAATTGAAACATAGTTCACATCAATAACTTTTGAAAGAACAAAATTAAACGACAATCATGAAACATAATCATAATTCAATGTTATTATCATTGATTCACTTGCTTGAGACACATTACTAATTCTTAGAATAATTATTATGATAAGAATAAACTCCTTCATTAAGAGTAAGGGGTATGGTCACCTGGATGGGCAGAATCACTTCCATTTCAGCCTCTTCCCGACGGGAAAACCACTCCCACTTCATCTGCCCCGGTGAGACGCACCCTGGCCCGACCTCCACACCCCAACGTACGAATTTGATGCTTTTTTATATTTTTTCTTCTTAAATTTTCATTTGACCGTTACATATACACACAAACACACACACACACACACACATATGTGTGTGTGTGTAAGAGGTTCACGTAAAAACCATAAAAAACTCGTATCACATAACCAAAGGGTTAGATTTTTGAATGGAATTGGATTGGAATCAAGAATGAAAATGACTCTCCATCTTTGAATAGTCGATATCATTGTTGGTTTTTCAATCTTGTGGGCATTGCATATAACAATGCTAAGCTTTTGTTGTTATCTTCATTAATCTTCAGTTTGATTTGGGGTTGAGACGTTGAGTTAATCAAATTTAGATCGATTCCTTATAAGTTATTTCCTTGCATCATCTATTTTGTAGTTCATCGTTTCAATTTTCAAACCAAGGCATCAATAGCAAGCCAACAAGACAACAAGGGTTATCTATGATTTTCAATTTTCGACTGGATATCTGGAAGAAGTGAACCAACACTCGATCACTGAACAATACGTGAACTTTGATTTATTGATTTGGCAAGTGGCAACCAACAATTTGATTTGGAACAATTTGCTATCATGTTCTCTCTCTATTTTTATGATTTATTGATTTCATGATTTGGCAAGTGGCAACCAACAAACTAATTTGGAACAATCTGTTGTTTTTCAACAAACTAATTGAAATGTAGATTTGGCATATATATATGCATTTGTATCTTTAGGAGCCTAATTGCTTAAAGCAGTAATTTCTGTCGCTTTGAATTTTGATCTAATTTTAACCGCAAATATAAAGTTCTATTGGTTTTGGATTAGATAAAAGGCAATGAATATGCTTATATAAAAATTCTGTTGGATCATTCTTGATTTTTATTTGTTGTCTTCTTATATAAATTTCTGTTGGTTTTGGTTATTGAAAGCTTATGTATACATAACATGTTTTCTTAATAAAATTTGACATGAGGATGAGCCGTATAGTTTAAACCGTAAAAATTGGTGTGTGTTTTTGTTTAGATATTTATATAGGACATTTAGTCTATTGTATCGCCCTGAGTAGGGATGTAAACGGTTCCGGAACCGGACCGGACTGAACCGGAACCGATTTAACCAAAACCGAAAATTGAAGATTGTAAGAACCGATAACCGAACCAATAATTGTAACACGGTTCCGGCTCCGGTTCGGTTATGCTACGGGTATTTCGGGTACGGAACCGATTAGAACCGAAATTTGCAAATATATATATATATATATATATATATATATATATATATATATATATATATATTATGACAAGAAAATAAAAAAGAAAAAATATATATATATATATATATATATATATATATATATATATATATATATATATATATATATATATATATATATATATATATATATATATATATATATATATTGTTATGAATGTCAACGTGAAGTATGGTTTTTCAACCTGAACAATTCCTAATGGATTTTAAAATCTAGATTGCTTTTGGTTAACGTTTTATTGAATGTAAATCTTGATAGAATATCATTTTGAATTACTTCTTTAAATATTGTGATATATTGATCTTAATTATTGATTGTATTTTAAAATTTGCTTGTTTTTAGAACAAAGTGAATTTGATCGATGCAATTAATTCTTCCAAGTGTTAGGTATGGTGAGGATTGAGGAAGACAACACTCAAATAATCTTTAGTTTTTCACAATTCCCATCATGGTTTTTTAAATTTTCTTGGTATCCATGCCATGGACTTTTCGAATTCTTGGTTCCATACCCGATATAACCGAAACCCGCAGAACTGTTAACCGAATAACCGATAACCGAAAATTAAAGATTATAAGAACCGATAACCGAACCGAATACTACAAATCGGTTCCAATCGGTTTCGGTTCTGGTTCGGTTTCGGTTTGGTTTTCCGGTCATTCCTCACATCCCTAGCCCTGAGCATTAAAAAACTTTAGAACCAACGCTGTCTGTCCAGAGAGGTTCCCATACCCTTTACTCTATTAATGTCAATAGTTCTAAATCTTCCACACACAATTTTCAAAAATCAATAAAAATACAAGATAATAAAAGTTATAAAACTAATGAAATTGCTTTTGTTTGTTTGCTACTAATCAATTTCTATAAAAGATTAAAAGCTAAGTGGTGGTTGAAAGAGGTGTAAGAATCAAGGGCATTAGAAAGACTCGGGGGAGTTGTGAGTTCTTTTCTCTTGCTACTTCTAATTATTTTTCTCTTGAAAATCATCTATGTTTTTAGAAAACAACCGCGTTAGAATAGAAGAGTCAAAAAACATATAATTTCACCGTACAAACACACCTAAGATGTTGTAACTAGTGAAAGCTTTTGTTAATTGTTAAATATCATATAAATTGATTGACAAATTAAAAAATTATTTATAAAACGTCGTTATAAATACTTTGTAATATAAATTGATTTTAAAAAAATAAACGTATTTACGTAAAAATAAACAATTACCTCCGAAAAGTCGTTCATTATTGTTGATACGGAGTTAAATTGGCGAACTTTGGCGGTCGGGCTTTGGTCGGCGCCTACCAATTATACTAACCTTTCCACTAACGTCAACCAACCATATAAGACCATGTCAGCGTTAGTGGACCCATACTAAACCATATCTTCATGTGTGCTGGACTACCGATTTTTTTTTTTTTCTTTAGTTTTTTGTTCCGGGACTGGACCCATTTTGACCACAGAAATTAGGTTTTGAATTTTAACATAAAAAAAGAAAGTCAAAGGCCTAACTTATAGAAAAGTCAACTTATAAGTTGATCCAATGTTGTACAATGACTGGTTTCGCCCATCGAAAATTTGTAACACTGTTTGGAACTGTTCATCGAAATTTACTTACTTTTACAACTATTTGGAAATGAATGTTGTTATAATCCCGATAATTATTTCACATGTAGTATTTACAATTTTAACGTAAAATAAAATATATTACACTGAATTTTGCAACAGCCTTTGCTTAGTAAGTTTGTAGACCTTATCGGCACCGATACATAGACCAATAGCCCATGGCCAAAAGATTGAGAACGAGTGAAACTAGAAAAGGATGCACATGACAAATTGATATCTTAATCTGGATGTCGATTGTTGAATATACACCTCTTAAAACTTTTAAGCATGATTAGTGCATATGTGTGTGAGGAGGGAAAGAATGATATTTTATAACTTTTAAAAAGTATACAGAAAATTCACCTATGAAACAATTGAAGTTCACAAAAGGGCTAGTTATTTGTTGGTTATGTAATAACATTTTTTTTTTACCGATCCTTACAATGATGTTCTTATGTAAAACACTGAGGTTTTAACTTTTAAGATGCAACCATTTCTGTCAAATTTAACATACAACTTGTTTTGTTGGTTACTATTTAATTCATTGGCATTTTAGCCATTAATGTATGTATGTACGTACGTATGTATGTATGTATGTATTCACATTTAATAAGATAGTGAAGATGTTATCTCCAAACGATGGTATTAATTTTGTCATTGTATAAAGAATCCGTATAATTAACTCAAATCAGCAGAGGTACTTGTAGATTTAGGGTTTCGAAGACGGTTGAATATAATGTTGCACGTCCGAAAAGAGGTGCATGGTGTGGTTGAGCAGCAGTTGTGTGAATAATTAAGGTTTTGGTTGTAGTGTGAAACTAGTGTGGCTGAGGAGTAGTTGTGTGAATAATTAAGGTTTTGGTTGCAATGTGAAACAGAGGATATCTATGTGCTTGAATGCATATATAAAATAGAATCAGTTTATAATACTTTCTTAAAAAATTTACATGTGTGTAGAATGTACACCTAACATGAGAACTGAGAACCGACCCGAAAATAAAACGGTCAGGTTCAGTTCGGATAAATGAGTTTTTGCTCATCTCTAATAAAAACCCTTTGTCGTATATAAAGAAACTTGGTTGCATAAATAAAGAAATAAAGTTTATAAAAATGAATATATAGTTTGGTGGATAGATATATAATTGAGAAAGGAAAGAAAGCCATTAAAGTTTGAAAACTCGTAAGAAGCATAAAGAAAGAAGGAGTTGTCCACATGGTTTGTAGATCTCATATATATGAACCCAACTTTGCCAAGTAACTTCACCCACATCCGCCACATGGATTCGGATATGGATAAATCCAGGGATCATTCGCCGCTTTCACCTTCTTCAATTCTTCTTCTTCTCTACACGTCATCATCATCTTCACCCTTCTTTTTTCCACTATCCATTAATTTTTCACCATATTCCCTCCCACACGCATGTATAGTATAAATACCCACAACCCCATATCCAAACCCACATAAAACACAATACTCTGATTTTTTTTTCTTTTATAAAAAATGAAGACTTGTGGTGGTAAACCCAACTGGCTACGACGGGATTGCATCGGTAAAGGATCATTTGGGGTGGTGAATCTCGCCGTTGATGAATCCGATGGAGGTCTATTTGCTGTGAAATCCGTGGATCAGAATTCTGGTGAGTTTTTGCGGTGTTTGGAGAACGAGATTCGGATTTTGAAAAAGATATCGTCTCCATACGTCGTTGGGTATCTCGGAGATGATGTGACGTGTGAGTTTTCGTCGGTGTACCGAAACTTACACATGGAGTATATGCCAGGTGGTACGGTTGCTGACGTGGTGAAACATGGTGGTGTTGAGAACTTAAGAAGCTATACACGGTGTATCACGGCGGCATTGAGCTATATTCACGGGAAAAACATCGTTCACTGTGACGTCAAAGGGAAGAATGTGTTGATCGGCAAAAATCAAGGTACAGCGAAGCTTGCGGATTTTGGTTCGGCTATTGAGTTGGGAGCACCAATCACCGAAATACGTGGGAGTCCCTTGTGGATGGCACCGGAGGTTATTAGAGGTGAATATCAAGGACCGGAATCCGACGTGTGGTCGTTGGGGTGTACGGTGATTGAAATGCTCACCGGAAAGCCAGCGTGGCAAGACAGGGGAGCAGACACTTTTCGGCAAATTGGATACTCTGATGAGCTGCCTGAGTTTCCAGCTTCAGTTCCAGACGATTTACGTGATTTTTTAAACAAGTGTCTGAGAAGAGAGGCGAGCGCCAGGTGGAGCTGTGATCAGCTACTACAGCATCCATTTCTGGTATCATGCTCCTCTCCACCGCCATCAGACACTAGGATCACCAACTCCAGATTCTCGCCCAGATGCGTATTCGATTGGGCTAACTCAAGTTGTTCAAACGAATCAACGTTGGAGATGGACCGATCGAAGTCAGGCGCGAAACAGAGGATTGGTAAATTAGCTTCAAAGTCGGGAGTAAATTGGGAATCAGAAGAAGGCTGGGAGGTGGTGAGGCAGGTGACTACGTCGGAATATTCTGATACCGTCGACGAGGAAGC
Source organism: Centrapalus pauciflorus (assembly GCA_020465985.1). Classification (NCBI taxonomy): domain Eukaryota; kingdom Viridiplantae; phylum Streptophyta; class Magnoliopsida; order Asterales; family Asteraceae; genus Centrapalus; species Centrapalus pauciflorus. Next base: position 120,972 of record JAANYP010006319.1, on the reverse strand, counting down.
AAGCGTGAGTGGGAATGAATTAACGGCGGCGGATGGGGAAGAATATACGGAATCTAATGCCAGTTATAATTACGATCTTGAAAGCACAACCCACGATGCGCTGTGTACAACTGCCGATTCGATCTGTGGAGATATGTACAGTTGTTTTATGTTTTTATTGATTAAACAACTGTTACCCATATTATTGTTTAATGTAAATTTTATCACACATTTACTATATTATTATACGCATTGGTTTCCTTCAACGATATGTCTGTCTATTGTTCGCGTCTAGTCCTCTGTGTACTATGCGAAATAGGGGAAAGTTTGGGTTAGTGGCATAGCAGGGGTGTCCAACGTAGCCATTCTGATACTTAAGTTAGACGGAGCTCAAATCAAGTGTGACTAATCAGAGGAAAAAATATGGAGGGTAATTTTCTGTTCGTACCTCAAGAAGATGGTTTCTTCCTTTTATACGTTGGTTTTTCCTATCACAGTTGTGAATTCTCATTATCTATTAAGACGGTAACACCTGTCCGATTTGTTACAACAAACTATCGCCCAAGAAGCGTTCCCGTGGCCCATTTCGAAATAGACAGTGTGCCGTGTCATTATGATATCATATTCTTATCTGGTATTCTATCATTGGATCATTTCTCCTCGTAACACTTCATTGTCAACAAGTCCTTAGAAACGTATCATCTATCATATATACTTACCTCATGACAACGTAGATATGAAATTTTATATTTGATCAATAACTTTTATAATTGTTTTAATTTTAATAATAATATAATTAGGTTAGTCGGTGATATACAAGTCATATTGCATCTACCCTTTTGTGTGGTGGGTGGTGATTTGGCACACTCATGTATCAAATAGTTGTAAGCATATACTAAGTGTCAAGCAGAATTATTTTATCCTATCTACATCAAACATTTTGATGTTTTGGCTCTGTTTTATCTTCTTCTTTTTTCTTTTTTTTTTTTGCTAAATTTAAATATCATATAATAACAGATGAAATATATTACATGCTCTAGTCATGCACCATTAAATTTAAGAATGACCAAAATAACTGAAATATACAATAAAAATGTGGTTTTTGGGTTACGAAACTTGAAATTCGAAGATTCACATAACTTACAAAATGACATGATAATGTCAAGGTAGAAAATCTAGTTTCGTTTTAATAGAATTGATTGTTGGAGGTTTTGTTTTGAAAAATTAATATTATCTATTTGTTTTTTTTCAAGATAAGTTTGGAAAATAACGTTGGAGGTTTTGTGTTTAAGCTAATAATTTTACTCGTACATCATAATAACTTTATGATGAAGAGATTGCATATGATATACTAAAATTCTTCTCATTTTTTTTTTCTTGCAAGTTTGATGGTGAAAATAGCATATTAATATATACTTTGTCTACAAACAACTAGCTAACTCTTTCGGTAATGGAAAGGATTGACAAAAAATGAACACTTTTACTTTACGATCAAACTTTTTGAGCAAAAGTATGATTAGTCGAGGAATGCCTTAAAGAAGAAGACACCGATTTTATTGTATTTTTCATATAGTTGTGAAATAATCACTATTCTTATTAAACACTCTTTTTAAAAAATTTTTAAAAAAAAACCATTGTTTTTATTGTTTGTTTTTATATGTTTGATAAAAAGAACCCCAAAACTAACTCTTTTTTAGCTTTTGTAGTGATTTGGATGCATTATTGGTTCCATTCCATGAACCTAAACTTTTGATTTGCTATTAACTCTATAATTATCCTAGACAAAAACAATCAACATGCATCAAGAAATCAAATCTCTCTGATTTCTACACAAGTTATGCTCTTATGCATTAATTCTAGATAGATGAGTCACATTTTTATATTTATCATGATAATAAAGGTTTATTATGGAAAAAAAACCAACATGTTTTCATGTTTGTTGCGTTTTCGTCCCTACATTTTAGTTTTTTCCATAAAAGTCTTCAAGTTAATCTTTTTTTTTTGGATTAGTGAAATTTGGACGTTAGAACCCGTTTTTTTTGTTTTTAAAACCCGGTTTACTAATTATAATCGGGTTCTAATGTCAAATTTTCACTAAATTAAAAAGAAAAAGTTAACTTGAAGACTTTTATGAAAAAAAAAATAAAAAATAGAGGGATGAAAACGTAAAATACGTGAAAACATGTTTGTTTTTTCATAATAAATCAATAACATACATATTGGTATTATTTTATTGGAAAATATGTTAGGTTGATCACATAATATGTTAGGTTGGAAAATATGTTAAAGTATGGGTGGTGGTGACTACTGAGTTGGTGTTTGTAAGACATGTTTGTTGTCAAGGGCGCAGCCACTCATTCACTAATTGTCTAACTATACATTTTTATTTATTCAATCATCAATTGAATTCAAAATAATTACAATTTAAATTTAGTTTGAAGCTTTTCATGATAAACATAAAGAATTCAATTTTATTTCTTTTTTATCAAATTATATACATATCACTCACCACCAAACACATAAATAACAAATTTAAATTCTAGCTTTTTCGAATATCATTCTTTGTCAGCTAAGTGTGATAATAATTTGTCTTGTTTTTTACACAATGAGAATATTCTTGTTTGGTTTCATAAATACTAGTGCACATCAAAAAATAGTACGGTATATCTTTAAATTATTAAGGAAATTTACGCAACAAAAACCTCGAATTTGTCAGTTTTTTCAAATTAAAACCTCGAATTTGTCAGTTTTTTCAAATTAAAATCTCAAACTATTTTCATCGCACAAAAATATCGGTAACAATTATTACGAAAATGGTTTTACTTTTTTAAAAAGAAAAGACGTGGAACCGTCTGACTTGTAAAGTTTTTATATATTCAACTTTCTTTTTTTATGTAATTCCAACTCTTTCTCCGGTTAATCTCATCGATTAATCTCCGGCCAAACCACCCACTCCAACAACATCATTAACATTCACAAAATAGTGTTACATTTCACATTCAAAGAATCGATTTCACTAAATCTATAGAACCCTAACATATTTTGTATGATAGAACAAATTTTGAAGCAACGATGAACGCTAACATAAAAAAACTTGTAGATTTCAAATGTTCTTAAACACTGCAAAAGCAGATGGTGATGAAGATGGAGGGTGACGAGGACAAATCTGGATCTAAGTTTCAGAAACCCAGCTTTAAAGATGTTCATAAATCTTCTTCCTCAAAACAAATCTCTGAGTCATCGGAGTCGGAGTCGCCATAGGTAGAAGAGAAGATAGGAGGTGTATGTGACTGCCGGTTAGAGGGAAAAATGATTAAAGGTTTTAATAATAATAAAAAAAAAGTCACCAACTTTGGCGTTTTTATATGAAAATTTGGTTTAAAAATTACACTTGCAATGCCAAGTAAGTTGGGTTTGCAAAGTGGACGTTGGTCGTGAGCCTTTTAAGCATGTCAACCTATTATAACCAGTAACACCTTATATTCGTGATATTTTACGAAATTTTTTATGCGATAAAAAATGGTTCTGGATTTTAATTAAAAAAAACTTACAATTGTGGGGTTTTTTATGCAAGAATCCCTAATTATTATGGTATAATAATCAATTTTAACTAGTTAAGAAGGTGTGATTAGAATTTGTGAAGAGTGGCGGGGGGAGTAGTAGTGTGACTCCAAAATCTTTTAGCAGGTCGCTAATGGGTTGGACCTATTAGCATAAAAACAAGTTATTGGGCCAGCTTAAATATTTGGTCGTGAGTCGTGACCGCTTAAGAATACTGAATACACCCCTATTTTTTAGTATTCTCACTTTTTATTGGGCCAGTTTATGTTAACGTTAAATAGTTTAGTCCATGTTCAAGAGTCAAGACGAAACTAAAAAGACATGTCCAAATCCAATGTATACAATATGAAGCCTGATGTTTCGTGTCAATTATTTTAGAAATGCATGATAGGTTTTGTTATTTATGACTTTTTATTTTCTTTTTTTAAAGAAAGAAAAAAAAAACTGCTGTTAGTTTAGAGTTGATAATAGTAGTTAGCTTTTTTTTTTTTGTTTTATAATCATACATTTATAATTATAACTGATACATCATACATCTTTAAAGTTGGAAGAAAGTTTCTTAAGTGGACACTGATCTTCTTCAAGTTATAGTGCTTCTATTGCATTTATGTGTATACTTGGTGAAGGAAGGGGTTGTTGATTAATTTCTAGCAATATATAGATTCTATTACCCGACATTCTTAACAAGAGTTAATATCATGCCTTGTCATTAGTGCTAAGTCCGTGTGATCATCATTTTACGCTCATCATCTTCCTACTAATTTACAATAATCCTTTTGTGATAATAACTACGTACAGAGATGTATGTTTGTCTCTTTGGTGGATGACATATTTGTAAAGTTTCTAGTTTTGTAATCAAGATTTCTAGTTTTTTTTTTTCCTTCACAAGAACAAAGGTAGCACAAAGCTAATTAGGACACGGATGATGGAAATTTCTTCTTCTTCTTCTTTTGGTATTTCAGATTGCAAGAAGTTCATGAAAGCAATTCAAGGTTTAAGTTGACAAGTGCAATCGAATGTGTGTTATGTTGCGTAAACAAACGAGTCGATTTGTTTTGAGGTCAATGTGCATTTATGAATTACGATAAAGGTCAGTCACATGTGGAAGATACGTTACGAATATAGTGATAGCAAAAGTGAACCGTATGAATTCAATTGAAGCAGCTGAGCTTAGCCTCGATCTATAACTTAAGTAACATCAAATGATTGACGTTGATAGGACACCAAACATATGATATGGTTGGGTCGGGAGGTGGCCCTTTAATTGCTATTTGAATTTGGACAAGTGGTCCTATGAATATTGGGTTTGGGCTAAATAAGAAAGAGCATGGCCCATACGCAACCACTTTTCATAAAGTTACTATATTCTGCACTGCACTCACCATTTTTATTTTTTACTTTTGCATGTGAGTCCGGTGTCTAATAGGATTCGGGGAAAAAATTTACAATAGCGGACCCTAACACTGTAACAGTAACATACCTGAGTTAGAAAATAATAATTTTGACCTAAAAACCAGACCATGTGTAAAATATTTGGAAACCATAAAATAGACGAATTTAATTTATAATTTTAGAAATTTACCGCTTGGGCCTCACGGTCATAATAAAGATCTAAATTTAGACCAATAATTTTTTTTTATTTGACATGTGTATGTTGTGCATTGATGCATTAAAATGGACTTCATGTCAAATTCAATTTAATTCGTATTATTTATTTTAATTTCTCACTAATAATTTCTTTTTTGTTATTCACAACATCCACTTTACCTATTAAAATTGAGTCTTAAACGTCTTTTTTCGCCGATGATTTGATTCTCTTTGGGCAAGCCTCGATGGAGGTGATATTGACTGTCGGTATGATGATGTGCTTGATGCTAAAGCTGCCTATAATCAAGCAAGTCGCAAAGAGGTCAGCGATAGGGGAGGTGCTACTAGTTGGCTTGGTTCTTCCTTAACAGCAAACTCAATAGCAAGAAATTTCCTCACTTTAATGAGGAAGAGTGTAAGATTACTGAAGGAAAGGTTGGTCATAAATTTGTTCTGAGGGTAGGGGTAGTTATAATGAAAACCTTTTAGTTTAGGATTCATTCAGGCTGCATCTAAAAAAAGATGGCCAATAAACTATTTAAAATATTAAGGAATTATATTGTAATCACAAACACAGTCCCTCCAAAATCGATGAGACGGCCCTGATTAAGAGAGATTCACAAAGGACATGGATACCAATTAGAATATATATTCAATCTGTGTTAAAATTAATGTAAGTTTTATATTAAAATTAAAAATACATATAATTTCATTCTTTTTCTAAATCAGGCGATGACCTATATATGGATTGATTGATTACAACATTGACCATATTGGTTTAAATTATTTAGTACATATATGTTATTTATTGTACTGTTATTTGATGTTTATGGTAATTGGTCCCTCCAATGAATTATTATATTTGTTTTATAGTTATGATTGTTTAATTTCTAATATGAGTAGAAGTTTATAAAGAGTATATATGTTTTGATTGAGTTAAAAGTGTTATATAATGTATAGTGTAGGGGTCTCCATTGTAATTATGTACTCTATTTATATGAGATGAATACAACACACCCATTCAAGGGTTTCCACACATTATAGCATGGTATCAAGCCAAACCCTAATCCTCCACATTAGGGTTATTTTTTCTCCGGTCCACTGACCTCCGGCCGCCCATCCTGCCGCCGGCCTCACCGCTCGCTTCCGCCACCTGCAGCGCTTCTGCCGCCGTCTGCTGCCCTACGCTGCTGCCGCCTACCGCCTTTGCTGCAACTGCTGCAGCGACTGCTTCCTAGTCGCCGCCGCCGCACACTCCCTGTCGAAACCCTAGTTCGCGCCGCCTGTGACTGCTGCCATCTCCCTTCTTTGCGCCGCCGCTGACTGCTGCCATCTCCCCCTTTGCGTCGCCGCTGTCCTGCGCCTCTCTACTGGTTCTGGTTGCTACGCGCATCACACCTGCGTCGCACCAGCCCTGCTCCGACGACATCTCCGGCGTCCCTCCCTTCTCTGGCGCCTCCCCCCCTGCTGCTGGTCATCCTTTTCCCCTGCCGCCACCTTGCTACTGCAGTTGTCCACCATCACTCGCAAAACCCTAAAGCAGCCGCCACTAAATAAACTCTAAGGCCGCCGCATCATAAACCCTAGGGCAGCCTTTGCCGCCTCGTCTTCCCGATCTTACCCTTGGTGAGCACGTTCTGGTTTTTTGTTTCTTTAATATTATTTTTTATTTTTCGCAAATAACATTATTATTAAGTCATGACTGGAAATATTCCACCAACAAACAACCCAACTGCCTCCCAACTTGTTTTTGCTATTGGTAATGTCTACCCTCAGTTCAGTTTCAAATTAACAACTGATGGGTCTCGCTATAAATTGTGGCGTCGTATTTTTACTGATGTATGTAAAGGGGCAAAAGTCATGGGTCATATCACTGGGAAATCTCAACCAACAAGTGTTGATGATGAGGATTGGGAGGCCATTGATTCTCGCATTAAATCATGGTTTTACTCTACATGTGAACCAAATCTCCTAAACCTTATCACAAAAGATAACTGCACTGCAAATGACCTTTGGGAAGCCTTGGACGCTCATTTTTTAAATAATAAATTATCTCGTAGCCTCCAACTTCAAACCCTCTTTCGATACACCAAAAAGGGTGCCCTTTCTATCACTGATTACTGTCACACTTTAAAAGATATTGCTGACTCCCTTGCTGATGTTGACACCAAAATTACTGATCAGGATCTTGTCTTGCAAATTCTACAGAATTTACCCTCATCCTATCAAAGTTTAATTGATGTCATCACACATACCAAACCGTTTCCCTCTTTCCTAGAAGCCAAAAACATGTTACTATTGCATGAGTCACGTGAAGATCAACCCGAACCTACCCTTGAACCCTCACCTTCCCTTACCACTGCCCTTTATTCCTCGTCTAGTACTAATAATAATGCCAAAGGGAAAAATAAAAATAATCGGGGAAACAGAAACACGGGACGGGTTACATCTAAGGGTAACACGGGAGGGGAGTCTTTTAACAGCACTACTTCTGTTACAGGTCAATCAGGTGCCCCACCGGCGTTCAACAATCAACTGCTTCAGCTTCTTCAGAATGCATTACATCAGCAATCTCAGGCTTCTCAGTTTGGAGGTAACTATCGTCAGCCGGTGTCTTCCACACCAACTCATGCCGGGAATCACACTCCATCGGCACTCTATGCTGCGCCTCCTCCAGTCTCTCCTGCCAATGCAGCTCCACCCCAGTTCACAGATCTCGCAGCTCTCTTCAGTTCAATGTCCGCTCAGCCACCACAACAGCATCAGGATAACAACTACTATATGGATACTGGTGCAAGCTCCCACATGTCATTCAACCAAGGTAATCTACTTCCTCTTAAACCTTGTGGTAAGTCAAAAGTAATCATGGTTGGTAATGGTGCTTTACTACCGGTTTCTTACATCGGAGATACATTTCTTCCATTATCACAAAATAAATTGGCACTGAAAAATGTACTTGTTTCTGATCAAATGGTCAAGAATCTCATTTCTGTGCGTAAATTCACTCTTGATAACTGGGTTTCTATTGAATTTGATCCTTTTGGTTTCTCCATAAAGGATCTTGATACAGGGCGCCTCCTTCATCGCTCTGACAGTACTGGTGATCTTTACCCTGTCCTTGCGCCTTCCCCGCCTTCTGTGTCCTCTGCCACTGCTATGGTCTCCTTCTCTCCTGATGTATGGCATCGTCGTCTTGGTCATCCGGGCAGCTCTACATTTAATTTTTTACGTTCTCGTAAATTTATTTCTTGTTCTAATACAATGTTACCTACGTGTCATGCTTGTCAATTGGGTAAACATTGTCGTTTGTCTTTTTCAAAGTCAACAACTAAGACTTCACATATTTTTGAACTGGTTCATTCAGATTTGTGGACATCTCCTATTTCCAGTTTGAGTGGTTTTAAATATTATATTCTATTTTTGGATGATTATTCTCATTTTTATGGGTTTTTCCATTACGTGTGAAATCTGATGTTTTTCAAGTATTTACTACCTTTCGCGCTTATGTTGTAAATCAGTTTAAAACAGATATACAATCTTTTCAGTGTGATAATGGCCGTGAATTCAATAACAGTAAATTACTTGAACTTTTTCAAACCCATGGCATTAAAGTTCGTTTTTCTTGTCCATACACGTCCCAACAAAATGGCAAAGCTGAACGAGCCATTCGCACAATCAACAATGTGCTCCGTACTCTTCTGTTTCAAGCCTCTCTTCCACCAAAATTCTGGGTCGAAGCTCTCAACATGTCGGTTCATCTCCTAAACATTCTTCTCACTACTACTCTGGACTCCAAAACTCCCTGTGAGATCTTGTACGGCATGTTCCCGGTCTTTACCCACTTGCGTGTATTTGGTTGCCTCTGCTATCCAAACCTATCTTCTACAGCCCCAAACAAGCTTTCTCCTCGCTCTACTGCTTGTGTGTACCTCGGGCCTTCCCCTTGTCATCGGGGTCATCGGTGCTATGACCTGGTCACCCACCGTATTCTTATCTCACGTCATGTGATTTTTGATGAAGATCATTTTCCGTATCCTTCGTTCAATACCCCACCCTCTCCCTCTGCGTATGATGCTTTCATTGACGACATCACCACATCCACTGTGATGACTAACGCACCTATTGCATCCACCCCTCCCTCAGATAATTCTTCTACTGAATCCACCTCAAGTGACTCGCTCATACCCTCTAGTGATGCTCCTACAGCCAATGACCCACCTCATTCGTCTGTCGAACCTCACTCTTCGCACAGGTCTTCGGAATCAATTCCACCTGAAGCTGTCACTTCTTCACCACCTCCGGCTCCTACCTCCACTCATCCCATGACGACCCGATCGCGTACTGGCAGTCTCAAACCTCGCCAAGTTTTGAATCTGTTAGCTGTTGAATCTCTTTCCCCAATTCCCAAGTCCTCTGCTCAGGCAATTCGTGATCCCAATTGGAAGGCAGCCATGGACGCTGAAATGTCTGTTCTCTCCAATCATACGTGGGATCTTGTTCCCCCCCTCCAAAAGTCAACATTGTTGGGTGCCGTTGGCTATATCGCCATAAGTTCGATAGTCAGGGTCGCCTTGAGCGTTACAAGGGCCGTGTGGTGGCTCAAGGTTTTTCTCAAATGCCTGGATTTGACTATGACGAAACTTTCAGCCCTGTTGTCAAACCAGTCACTGTCAGGATGGTCCTAAGCATTGTCATCTCCCTAAACTGGCCGATTCATCAGCTTGATGTTAAAAATGCCTTTCTCAACGGTGAATTATCGGAGGAAGTCTATATGAAACAACCTCCTGGTTATGTTCATTCCTCCTTCCCACAGCATGTCTGTCGCCTTCGAAAAGCCCTGTATGGTCTCAAACAGGCTCCCCGCGCCTGGTTTCATCGATTCGCTGTCTTCATCACTTCTCTCGGCTTCCATTCCAGTAAATCTGACAGTTCTCTCTTTGTTTATCATCATGGTCGTGATACAATCTACCTTCTATTGTATGTAGACGATATCATTCTGACAGCTTCTTCCCAATCTCTGGTTAATCATGTCATCTCTCGTCTTTCGTCTGAGTTCAAAATGACTGACCTTGGCGCTCTCTCCTTCTTTCTAGGGGTCTCCGCTATACGCTCCTCTTCGGGCCTTTTCCTGTCTCAGACAGTTTTTGCCCAAGAAATCATTTCTCGTGCTGGCATGGACACTTGTCATCCTTGCTCTTCACCGGCTGAGACAAAGTCAAAACTACCCTCCTCTGGCAAACCAGTCGATGATCCGACTCTCTATCGAAGTCTTGCGGGTGCTTTACAGTACCTCACGATCACTCGTCCGGAAATCGCTTATGCTGTACAGCAAGTATGTCTGTATATGCACGATCCTCGCCAACCACATCTGAATGCCCTCAAACGCATTCTTCGTTATGTGAAGGGTACCCTTACTCATGGTCTTTTTCTCCGCCCATCCACTGTTAATCGTTTGGTCTGTTATACTGACGCTGATTGGGCCGGTTGTCCTGAAACACGCCGGTCCACCTCTGGGTTCTGCATCTTCCTAGGTGACAATCTTGTGTCTTGGTCCTCTAAACGCCAACATGTTGTGTCCCGTTCAAGTGCCGAAGCTGAATATCGTGGTATTGCTAACGTTGTTGCCGAATCTGCCTGGCTTCGTAATCTTTTGATTGAGTTACATCTACCTCTTTCACGTGCCACAGTTGTTTTTTGTGATAATGTAAGTGCCATGTATTTAGCTAATAACCCAGTACAGCATCAAAGAACCAAACATGTGGAACTTGACTTACACTTTGTAAGAGAACGTGTTGCTTTGGGGCAAGTGCGTGTGTCGCATGTGCCCTCATCTCATCAGTTAGCAGATATATTTACTAAAGGTCTTCCTACACAGCTGTTTTTACAATTTAAGTCCAGTCTTAGCATTAGTCCTCCTCCAGCTGCGACTGAGGGGGGTGTGTTAAATAATGTATAGTGTAGGGGTCTCCATTGTAATTATGTACTCTATTTATATGAGATGAATACAACACACCCATTCAAGGGTTTCCACACATTATAGCAAAAAGCATACAAATTAAATTAAATTTTGGGCTTGGTAGGATAGTCATCCATCATCTAAACACGCCATCACTTATTGGTAATGATATAATCGTCTCAAATCTAAAAAGAACTTGGTGGGCAAGATTTTGTATGGCATGAGGTGTCAGATATATGATCTATGTGGCTATAAACTCGTAAATCTAAAGAAGATTGAAACAATGAACATAAAATTTTTTGAATATGCTAGATTTGTCATTGTTTAAAAAATAGAGTGTCTAAATAGACAACCTTTTAAGTATAGAACTCAAAATCAATATACTTTATTTCACAACCACAACCACTCAAACACGACCCAACATAGTCAAACCAGTTGATATCACCAGTAAAAAGAAATAAAATGAATCAAAAGTATTTGTTATTGATTGAAAGTTATTGTTTTCTATATGTTAGGATTATGTTATTTGGTATAGATTCATTAAAACATGTATATTAAAGTATAATTTGAACAACTAGTTACAATATTTTTGAAAATGTCAAATGGATAAGGCATTGGTTCTTTCATTAACTTACCTCAAATTATCAAAGGTGCAAAGACGTAAGATACTTTCATCATTGACTAGTATTAAACCATGTAGTACATGGGTATATTTTATGATTGCTTACAATCTTAATATATATATAACTATTACAACTATTATTCTAAACATACCAGAAACATATTAACAATAAAATAATATTAATTTTATTTAACAACAATTATTGAATATATATACAATATACAATTGAAAATGATGATACGAGATAAACAGAATTAGCCTGTTAAAAAATGGGTATGTGTATTCCTAATATTGGTTACTTCAAGAAGAAAATATGGAGGTGAAAAAATTATCCTGTAATATTATAACAACATGTGATAATAAAATTATTTTTATTAATATACATAGACATAAATATAGGTTTTAGTTGTAAGATATTTCTTGAAGAATATTATTAATTTAATTACTATTAATATAATTAATTTGTTTTGTTTAATTGAGTTGTATAAATTAGAAAAGAAATCAAAAACAAATTGTATATACTTTTTATTGAATTAGATTAATTGTAGTCACGTGTTAAATTAGAGGAAAAAAACAGAAAACCAATAAATAATTTTTTTAAAAAGTAACACTTGTTCAAAATTAGCTTCTTCTATTAATATATATCTACTTAATATAGATAGGTATAGATATAGAATATCGATTAAGTTTTGGTTACTAATTAATAGAAGGCGCTTCTAATAAACGTTTTTTTTTTTAATTGTGAAAATCCGTTAAAAAGGTAAAAGTAAAAGAAAATTGAGAAAGATGGCAAGAACCAAAATCGATTTGAATTTTCAAAACTTTTGTCTAAAAGTTTTTGAACGTCATAAGAAGTACATTTTTTTAATCTATTGTCCTTTTGCAAAAAAGAAAAAAAAAACACCATTTATTTTTATGATCGTAGATATGCTTAAAGGGTCGTTTGGTACGTCTGATTATTTGAGGTAAGTTAATGAACTCGATATATCCATGTAGATACTGATTAGAATAACTTAAAGGGCGTCGATTTGTACACAACATTTTTTATCCATACACAACAATTTCATATTAGGTTAATACACATGTATTACATGGTTTGATTCAAAAAATAATTAAAAATAAATATTTATAAATATATTAAAATAGTTTTAAAATTTTAGTTAGTTAATTGTTAAATTAGATTTTAATAGATTGGGATTGGATTGAATTTGATTAGATTTTATTGATATTATTAGTAATTCCAGTAAATGACAAAGACAAATTAAATGAGAAGGTAACAAATTACAACTTTGTTATTGTTTTAATAGTATTTATAGATAGATATATTATAGATATAAATTATTAATAATAAAATTATTTTATCTTTACTATAAATGGGTAAAATGTAAAATTTATAAAAATGATATTAATTGTATAATAAGTACTACATTAGTCAGTTTATGTACGATTGTTGTTTGTGGAAAAAAGTTGTTGATAGATAAATACCTTTCATAACTTAAAAATACAATATTGCCATATAAACTTACATAAGCTAAAATCAATAATTAGGCCTAACTAAGCCTTGATTATCTTATCATCGTAGGGTGGGTGGGGTTTCTTTCTTCTTCCATTCAAACCACAAACAATCCAAGCACTTCAATCATTATCGCTTGAACAACAAGCTTTAATTATTGTGAGAAAATTATGTAAATTACTTTCTACCCAAAAAAAATACATATTTTAAAATATAACGACGATAGTAAAGATACATATTAACACATATATCTACGAATGGAGAACCATATGAATATAAGATGGGGCGTAGCTAAGCATGCAACAAGGGGGCCATGGCCTACCCCAAGCTTTTTATAATAATACTATTTTTAATAAATTTATTTATGTATGAACATATTATTTCATTAAAATTATTATTGTTTCACCCAATATATTTGTAAACAATCAAATGTTTCATTTTGTGGTATAATAAATATGTCACAAAGACACACTACATATAATTTTAATTAGTAGCCTATGAATTTACTACTTAGAACGGGATAGTATTGGAACAACTCACACGACCACGACCATTATTTATTTGATGTTATATGCATATATTTTTTTATTTTGTGATTCATGAATATACTTTGTTAAATTGAGAATAAATTGTTGTATCGTTGATTTTGAAATTTCAAATAAATTAATTTATTGCAATAACATGGATACATTATTAAAAAAATATATTAATTTGTGTTAGAAATTTTATTTGGCCACCCCGAAATATAAATCCTGGCTACGCCACTGAAGATGATGGCTTCTTATATTATTATTGAATTTTGAGTCATTGGATTTTTCCTTGACTTATACAAAAAAGGTTGATTTTAAATATGGTTTTGTCTTGCCAACATATAATCGGTATGTTTAGATAAAGTTGACACGATATAAAATCTATCTTTGTTAATAAGATTATGATCACATTTATATACTATCGTTATTTATGTCTTTTGTCATTGATCATTCGTATAATTACAGTAAAACATCTTAGAGAAATATTTAAATATTATGAAAGTCTTTAACAAAGATTACGAGTAGGACCATAAACCAACTGAACGATAGTGTTTATGTTTATTCGTATAACTTTTACCGAGCAAATGAATAAAAACGAACATAAACGAACACAATGTATTCTATTCATGTTCGTTCCTTAATGAATTGATTATGTTTGTGTTTGTTTATGTTTATGTTCGTTTGTTTGTTGCATAGTTGAATGTAAACAAACAAACATGAATGACTAAAGGAACACAAACAAACGTAAACGAACTAATATGTTTGTAAATGCAAAACCAACCCATGACACACAATTCATTGTTTTTTAACAATGTCCCAACATTCATATTGTTTTATAAATCGCTTCAAAGTATTATGGTGATAGTAAATTAACATCTTAATAAACGATCACGAACAAATAAACGTAAATAAACAATTACAACCAAATGTTCACGAACATAAATAAACAAACGAATCCTATATTAATATTCGCTTATTTAATTAAATAAATAAATTATGTTCATGTTCATGATTATTTATTTAATAAATAAAACAAACATAAATAAATTTCATGTTGAACGGTCCGTTTGAGATAATTGAACATGTCTTTTAATATGTTTGAAAGTTTTAAATTGCAATTTTTTTAATATGTTTGAAAGAATTGATTTTGCAAAGAATACATTAAAGTTATTTAATTTGAATTCCATAAAAAAAAATGTGATATAATCGTTTGTAAAATATTTTGGATTCCAATACTTTTTAATCCATAGTTCCATACCATTAGTGACATAATGCTCTATTCCCTTCCCCCATTAAATACATTAATAAATAAAATTTTAATCAAGCCAAACGTATTTACAACTTTACACTTTGGTCTTCACTTTGGGTGCATGTCACCTCCATTTTATTTTTAAAATAAAGTATTTATATCATCCATATGGTTTATTATTATTTTCTTTTTTGAATTTTGTCACGTACGTATCTTGATAATCATAAATTTTGTCGCTATTCTACTAATTTTATCTGATTTCAATTCTCAGGCTATTAAATTTAATTGCCTAACAGATAACTTTATAAAAAGGATCATTTTACTTGTTTTAAATATAATCTTTTTAATTCATATGGTTTTATTAGTTTCAATTACGGTTCAAATTTTATTTATTTGTATTAATTTGAACTTATTCACGCCATCTCCCTCTCTTTCACTTCTTCTTTTGAGCTGATTGATTTCTCTGTTAAGATATGTATATATTTTGATCTGGTTGATTTTCCTGCTTGATTTGCTATCTCGATCTGATTTCCCTATCTCGATATGTATAAAAACGTTTCTTTTTCAAGGTTTATGTCCTTATTTGTGTTCTTATTGTGTGTCCTTAAGATGTGTGTGTGTGTGTGTGTGTGTGTGTATATATATATATATATATATATATATATATATATATATATATATATATTTGTTTGTTAATTAGTTGAAAGATTGTTATGTCAAACAATTGTGTGTTGTTATGTTAAAAATGTTTCTTTTGGGTACACATGTATCTATATTAAAGTATGTATGTATATTAGTTTAAGATATATATGTATATATTAGTTTGTTAATAAGTTGAAAGATTGTTACTTCAAGTGTTTCAATTGTGTGTTCTTATGTTAAAAATGTTTCTTTTAGGTACATATGTATCTATATTAAGGTGTGTGTGTGTGTATTAGTTTAAGATATGTATATATATTAGTTTGTTAATTAGTTGAAAGATTGTTACTTCAAGTGTTTCAATTGTGTGTTCTTATTTTAAAAATGTTTCTTTTGGATAGATATGTATCTATATTAAGGGGTGGGTGTGTGTATTAGTTTGAGATATGTGTCTGTATTAAGACATGCATGTCTGTGTAAAAGTTTGTTAATTACTTGAAAGATTGTTAATTGAAAAATTGTTAACTCTTTTCGGTTTTACATGAAGCCTATTGAACGAAAATACGGACTTAGTTTAACAACATACAATCGTAGACAAATACAAACTTCATTGATCTTGAAGTGTATGATAGGTTTGTTTATAAATCGGATAAAAAGTTTAATGGATATTCAATTATATTTATAAAAAAGATATTATTCAAAATGATACTTTATTCATATATATATAATTCATATTTAAAAAAAATTTATATGTAAAAGTTATAAAACAAACAAAAACTAAACAAAAAAATTCACGTAATTTTATCAATTGACGTTATTTAAATCCAATTCTACTCACAGATTTATGAATAGAACATAATAAGGAATTTGATTCTATTTTTTTTCCTGTCAACCAAACATGTATTAGATTCCAATTTTAATTTTTGACAGATTCCAATTCTCTCGTAAACGTTTTACAAACCAAATGTCACCTAAGTTTGAGAGACTAAATCCAATAAAAACTGATAAACCATATTGACGAAAAATGTCCATTAATGATCGAGCTTAATTAAATCTCTAAATATAATACTTTTTTCTAAAAGGATTATAACCAAACAATTCCAAAAAATTAAAAATAAAAATGAAATAATTAAACACATTGATCACATTTTTAATGGATCTAACCACATATGAATACTAATAATTAAATTAAAATTAATTATAGCTGTATGAAATGTACAAATGATTCTATAGGCCCCAATTTCATGTCCCATTAAGTTCACATGATGAATGAGCAGAGTAGAGTAGGTACGATTGAAGTAGGCCACTGTCACATCTTTCTGTTTAATTGTCGATATATATAGATGTCAATGCACATGTAATTCTTTACCATATCAAACCCATCTTTTTTTTTCTTTTTTTTTTTTTAAAAAATCAACTATTTTTATTACCGTTTGAAATGTCTTAGCAATATGATTAATATCTACACGTTATCTACATTTTAGTTTATATTAATCATGTATAATAAAGATTCTATAATGTGGCATTTAGTAATTTTTAGGATCAATATGTCTTTCATGCTTCAAGATTATAATATGACAAAAAATTCAGACTTATATATTTAAGATGCTTAATCGAGATTGATATTTGTATATAGCTGA
This sequence comes from Centrapalus pauciflorus, assembly GCA_020465985.1. Taxonomy (NCBI): domain Eukaryota; kingdom Viridiplantae; phylum Streptophyta; class Magnoliopsida; order Asterales; family Asteraceae; genus Centrapalus; species Centrapalus pauciflorus. The sequence continues at coordinate 103,696 of JAANYP010006319.1, read as the reverse complement.
ACTATACACGTACTTAGATCTAACGGCATCTCCAATGATAAAACCTTATAAGATGGTGTTTGGATTTGCGTTTGAAAAAGTGTTGCAGCGTTTTGGAAATTAATAATAACATAATTGATGTAACAAAAAATTGTTGCCGGAAATGTAGTGTTTGGTTTAGTTTCTACTGTTAGCTATCATATTTAAAACATAAAATAATATTTATGTATAAACTTCGTTTTTATGCACAAACTTTAATTCATAAAAGCAAAAGTTCGTGCACTAATAAAATATTTTGTGTTATGTATAAAAAAACTTTATTTTAAATACACCAATGAGGGTTTATGTTCATTAAAAAATCAAAATAAAAAAAATATCAACTTGAAAATGGTTCCCTAATTTCATATTTAAGAAAGTTAATTATGAAACCCTCCCCCGTAGGCCCGCCCACATCCATGTGAAAACCACAATATGAGAATCGTAAAAAATGTGTTAAAAGACAACTTTTTAACATCACCACTATATATTTTTTTTATATACATTAGGTTAATACCCATGTATTACATAAGTTAATTTTAAAAATTGATATTTGTATATATGTATAATATAATAATTATATGAATAATAAAGTTTGTTTAATTTTAGTTTGTTATTATATTAATCCATATCAGATTTACATAAATTTGATTTCCTTTAAATTTAAAAATAAACTCAGTAAATGATGTGGTGAAAAGATAGAGTGACGTGTGACATATTAAATGAGAGCATGTCATGTGACATTTAATTACTCTTTTAATAGTATCATTAGATATCATTTTCACATCACATTTATAAATTTTCAATTACACGACACAATAAAAATGTATTTTCACATGTAACATGCAAAAATATTAATTAATTTGCATATATCATTTTTAATATATATATATATATATATATATATATATATATATATATATATATATATATATATATATAGTCTTTGCAGAACTTTAATTTGGTGTACAACCGTAGAATCAATATACATAATAGGATTATAATATAACACCAGAGATACAATGATAATTATGCAATTAATATTAAATTAATTAGTCCACCAAGTTTGACCACCACGTCTGACTCTTTTAATATTGAATGTACATGTAATGCTGCATATATAATGTATAGTATTAGTCCGACGTTCAATATTATGTTAGCGTATATTAAATGTACATCTGGGTAAAATTTTAATATATATATATATATATATATATATATATATATATATATATATATATATATATATATATATATATATATATATATATATAGGAGGTGAGTTTAATGGAGAACCTCTATGCATCGAAGAACTTGAAGAACCTCCATGCACCACCACAAATGCATCACAATTCCCCCGTAATGCATCATTATTTCCACGTGATGCATCAAATTCTCGAGTGATGCATCGATTTTTACATTATTTCCACTTGATGTATCAAATTCCCGCGTGATGCATCGATTTCTACATGATGCATTTCAGTTTTTCTAGCGATGCATTGTGGTTCTCCAAGGTTCTTCGATGCATAAGGTTCTCCATTGAACCCACCCCTATATATATATATATATATGTGTGTGTGTGTGTGTGTGTGTATAACGCGTAAATTTTTTTTGAAAAACTATTTCGTAGACGATCTGATTGATCTACATAAATATAAACGTTAAATACTTATATCAAATCTCGAATGATAAATTACAATAGTAATCATATTGTTTAAATGTTTAATATTGAATGTATATGCAGTGTTGAATACTTGAATGTCTGATTTTTAGTATTACTTCGACGTTCAATATTCTGCTATCGTATATTGAATATACATTTGAGTATTTTTTTTAAATATAATGCGTAAACTTTTTGAATCATTTCACACTTGATTTATTTAATCAAAACTATTAGATTAATCCTAATCCGTTGACAAGATTAATTTTGTAACTCTACACAAAATTTAGGTTATGCAATGATTCTATCTCTACAAGTGATTAATGAATAATTTTTTGTTTGGATTGTAATAGTCATCATATATTAATTTATAACATGCATATCCGTAAAGTATAAACATATCAACTGGTGAAATTGTTTGAATATTTTTATTAAAAAATTACTTGTAATCGTTATATTGTCAAAATAACCTACTAGTCCCCAATGCAATATATTAATATTAATCAATGCAATATATTAAATTATTTTGACTGTTTTAATGCCAAAAATAAAATATGCGAATTAAGTGTTTGAGTAGCATAAACAGTTAAATGTCGTCGTATAGAAAATGAGGAAGAATAGAGGTCATGTGACATAATTAGTTCATGTAGATTATATTATGTTCATCCAAGAAATTTGGGGAGGGCAGGAATAGGAATAGGATGAGGATCAGGATGTGTGAATTAAAGATTGTTCAACTTCTTTTTTCTTAACAAATTAAATCTCTCTCACACACACACACACACACACACACACACATATGCTTGTTGAATGTTGACTGCTTTCCTTCCCTCCTCTTTGCCCACATCTTACATTCCTTATAACTTCCCCACCCATCACTCACTCTTTTCCAACTCCCATTTTTCTAAACCATGTTTCAACCCAGACCCACTTTTGAATCCCTAGAAAATGGCCTTCAAAACCAGGTATCTTTATCTTCATCTTCTTTATTTATTATTCTTTTGGTTTCTTGAAAATAAATGAGCATACTTTTGTGTTGTGTCGATTTCATCCATCTATGTCATTCCGTGTTGGTTTTCTTTCTTTTTTGTGACATTTTTTCTCCATGGGCGAGAACTGTTTTTCTACTCTTCTTCTTCTTCTTCTTCTTCTTCTTCTTCTTCTTCTTCTTCTTCTTCTTCTTCTTCTTCTTCTTCTTGTGAATGAGTTATCAAGATTCTTGTAAATGTTGGAAATCTTTTATGTATCAGCCTTATTTTTGATTTCTTTAGTGTGAATCTGCAATGGGTGTCGATTATATTTATTTATAACACATTGTACACGAGGTGTTTTGAAAACCAACCATTTTCCTTTCCCACATCTATCATCTATGTGATTCTCTGTAAAAAAAATTTATGTTTCTTTGCTTTTGAGGTGATGGGTAAAACTTGTGTTGTATCTTTTTCTCGTAAATATATTTCCTAGATTCAAGAATGGCTTGCAAAAGTTCAAAATAAATTTTTGTTTCGATTTAGGCTTATCTTGGATGTTTTTTGAGTTTGAATTCAATGGGTGTCGGTAAGATTTGTTTATTACAGAATGAATTCCTGAAACAGGTATTTTTTCTCTCATCAATATTATTTACAAAACTACAAGGGTACGTGATCATGTGTCAAAATTTTTTAACTTTTAAGTTGTTTTAATTCATGGGTTCTTGTGAATCAGTTATCAAGATTCAAGAACGGCTTGCAAAAAATGCAATTATATTTTAAAATATGTTAGATGTTAGGTTTATTTTGAATGATTTGCAGTGGGTGTTGTCTGGATTTGACTATTACATGTTGAAACTAGGTTCTTCCTCATATTGCCTTCAAAACCAGCTAAAGTGAACCTACTTTCTACCAATTTCCCTCTCTGTACTTTGTGTCAATTTTATCCTCACTTGTAGGATGTTCTCCTCATGGGTAATAGTTATTTTCTACCTTTTTCTTCAAAATGGCTTCTAAAGGTTGAAATTTCTATGTGTTAGGCCTATCTTTGATGTTTTGGTGTATGAACGGTAACAGATGTTGACTAAATTTGACCATTATACAATCTACTGCTAGAATTCCTGAATCTTACTCTAATCTACCCAAATTAAAGAGTAAAAGATAATGTGAATTGTTTTATGTATGCTTGATATGTGTTTCTTGTGGGTGAAACTGAAAACAAAATTTATATGTGAAAAAGAGTTGTAAATAGTATAGTATGCGCTTTACCATTTAGGTATATCTTAAGAAATTGTAGATTCATGATTTTGAACTTCCAACTTCGATTACATGGTAAATTCACTAATTAGGGATTCTACAAGCAGTGTGTTATTAGGCAGATGGCTAAAGTTTCATTTTCAAACTTAAAATGACCTTCAACTGAACTAAGTTCATACGACACCAACGGCTTGAAAAACCATCTAGTTTTTCTTTCCTTATTCGGAAAGAGAAGTTTTTAGTTTCAAATATATATATATAAATCTTCAGAGTGTTGAAAATACACGTAATACAATGGGAGATCCAAGATTTTTGACCATGGTTTTGGCCACCTGAACTAAGTTCATACCCTTGAAATGGCTAACGATTTATGAATTAATTGAACCAGAAGTTGAACAAGGCGTCATGTTCCGCGGTGCTGAGTTTGGCTTATCAGAGTCTTGGTGTCGTATACGGGGATCTAAGTACATCTCCTCTTTACGTTTATAAGACCACATTCTCGGGGAAACTTAGCCTTCACGAAGATGATGAAGAAATCTATGGCGTGCTTTCCTTCATCTTCTGGACTTTCACACTAATCGCGCTCCTTAAATACATCTTCATTGTCATGTCGGCTGATGACAATGGCGAAGGTACCCCTCATTCCATTTGTTCATGATTTAGTTGTGTTTTGTGAATATAGAAAACCCGGGTCATTAAATTTGACATTTGTGTTGTTAAAGGTGGTACCTTTGCGTTGTATTCCTTGCTCTGCCGGCATGCAAAACTTAGTATGCTTCCAAATCAACAAGAAACAGATGAAAAACTATCTGCATATGGTGTCCGAAAAACAGCTGAAACCTGGCAAAGCTTTGCTTTGAAGTCGTTCTTTGAAAAACACACGAAATTTCGAAAAGGGCTGTTGATTTTCGTTCTTCTCGGAACCTGTATGACAATTGGTGATGGTGTTTTCACTCCAGCCATATCGGGTAATTCCTTTATATCAAAGTTTTAGCTGGTTAACATACTAATTTATTAGATTCTTTCTTAATATGTCAAGATTTTCGCTTTCAGTTCTTTCAGCAGTTTCAGGAGTTAGGATTAAAGTTACAGGTCTTCATGAGAGTAAGATTCTCGTTTTGTGTAGTTTCTTTATTTCGTTCTTCATTTATATGCCAACTTACCGTTACTTTTTCTTCTCCAGATTATGTAGTTGCGATCTCGTGTGTTCTTTTAGTTGGTCTTTTCTCGATTCAACATCATGGGACACACCGAGTTGCTTTCTTGTTTGCTCCGATTGTCACTGCATGGCTGCTATCTATTGCTGGAATTGGAATTTATAACATTATTCAATGGAACCCTCACATATTTCATGCTCTTTCACCAATTTACATGGTGAAACTACTAAAAAGGACTGGTCGTGAAGGTTGGCTGTCTTTAGGAGGAGTGGTCCTCTCGATCACAGGCGTTGAGACAATGTTTGCTGATTTAGGCCATTTTTCGACGTTGTCCGTTAAGGTAATCATCTAAAAAAGAACTAATAACACACACATAAATCAATCTTGAAAGTGTGAGCATCTATGTTTCAGATTGCGTTCACGTTTCTTGTGTATCCTTGTTTGGTTCTTGCATATTTGGGCGAGGCTGCATTTCTGTCGAGGCATCATGAAGATATCCAGAGAAGTTTCTATAAGGCGATACCAGGCAAGAAGTTGAATTCTGGCAACTTGAATGGGTAAATCAAGAAGTTCCTGATTTCATTGGTTTTTTTTTTTCTGTTTGATATTTTTGTGCAGAAGCTGTATTCTGGCCAGTGTTTATAGTGGCGACTTTTGCGGCCGTGGTAGGAAGTCAGGCTGCAATTTCGGCCACCTTCTCAATTATAAGTCAATGTTGTGCGTTGAACTGTTTCCCTCACGTGAAAATCGTTCATACATCAAGAAAAATATACGGGCAGGTCTACATTCCTGAGGTAAACTGGATGTTGCTGAGCCTGTGCTTAGCGGTGACAATCGGTTTAAGAGACACAAACATGATTGGGCATGCCTATGGTATTTATCTTTTTTGATTTTGTAACAAATTTTAGTGTGACGGTTAAATTACATTCTAGAATTTTAAAAATTGAAGTAATTCAAAGTTAAAAATTCGTATGTTAAAAGTTGGTTATACCTTTGATTTGATGATGCTGTAGGTCTAGCTGTGACTACGGTGATGTTCGTGACGACTTGTTTGATGACAATGGTGATGATAATCGTGTGGAAGCAACAGATTGTAACAGCAGCCGCGTTTCTTGTACTTTTCGGGTCATTTGAACTCCTTTATCTCTCGGCTGCCTTCTTCAAGGTTCCTGAAGGCGGGTGGATCCCCTTACTCTTGTCGTTGACCTTCATGTGTGTCATGTTTGTTTGGAATTATGGTAAGTTAAAGAAACACGAGTTCGACTTAGAGAATAAGGTCTCGATGAACAGAATACTGTCATTAGGGCCAAGCCTGGGAATGGTTCGGGTTCCTGGAATCGGGCTCGTTTACACGAATTTAGTGATGGGAATCCCGGCGATCTTCGGTCATTTCGTCACCAACTTACCGGCTTTCCATCAGGTTCTGGTGTTTGTTTGTGTAAAGTCCGTTCAGGTCCCATATGTGAGTGCGGAGGAGCGTATGCTGGTGGGTCGGGTTGGGCCAAGGGAGTTTCATATGTTCAGATGCATAGTCAGGTATGGTTACAAAGACGTCCCCCACGAGAACTACAACTTCGAGAATAGGCTAGTATCCGCACTCGTGGAGTATGTTGAAACAGAAGGAAAGGATAAAGATGACACCGATAGCGACAGTTACGATGAGAAAGTGGCAGAACATGCATTTAGGCTCCCGGATCATGAAGAGAAGATGGTCGGATCGCTGAAGGAGATCGAGGAGTCGTTTGCAGGGTGTTTAGAAACAAACTCGAGCCTTAAAGATGAATCGATCCAGATACTGAAAGCGCGTGAAGCCGGGATTGCTTATATACTCGGGCATTCTTACGCAAAGGCAAAGAAATCTTCATCGATATTGGCAAAGTTTGCCATTGACGTCGTATACTCGTTTCTGAGCAGGAACTGCAGGGGTACGGATGTTGTTCTGAATGTACCCCATACTTCACTGCTAGAAGTTGGTATGATTTACTACGTTTGAGCTAAAAATGTTAGTTAGTTATTAAAGACTATAGATTTATTAATTATTATACGTTGGTGGCTCCAGCGTTAGCGTTACCGTTAATAGATGGTTAGATAATTTAGTGTAGCATATACATATATCATAGAAAGCTAAAAATGTAAATTCGTTTTACCAATTACCACACACAGAGTAAAAATTCGATTTGGTACTTGTTAATTTGTATTTGTAGACCGGTTCGGTTCAGTTTATTTTAGGGTTTTATGACCGATGAACAACAACAAGGGTGGAATGTGTAAATTGAAAAAAAAAAAAGATTGGAGGATAGAAATGAAAATGAACTTGTTACTTGTTAAACAAACAATTCGCATGAATAGGCAACCTTCCTCCACAAGAAACCATCACCTCACACTGTTCCTTGGATTTCGAATCTCAGCACCACTATATCACCTTCCTCCACCCTCTTCACATCATACGACGCTTTCTCTGTCTAGAATTTCCGAAACCAGAAAATGGAAGGAACGGATGTAGACGTCGGCTCCAACCCCGGTAACAAGGACGCCACCCTTGGTTGCCACCTTGCTCGTCGCCTTGTGGAGGTTGGCATTACCGACATCTTCACCGTACCTGGCGACTTTAACCTCACCCTCCTTGACCACCTCATCGCCGAACCTCGACTCACGAATATCGGCTGCTGCAACGAGCTCAATGCAGGGTATGCCGCTGACGGATACGCTCGAGCACGTGGTGCTGCCGCCTGCGTGGTTACGTTTACAGTTGGTGGGTTGAGTGTCCTTAACGCCATAGCAGGTGCTTACAGTGAGAATTTGCCTGTTATTTGCATCGTTGGTGGTCCAAATTCGAATGATTTCGGGACTAACCGGATCCTCCATCATACCATTGGGATCCCTGATTTCAGCCAGGAGTTAAGGTGTTTCCAGACCGTTACGTGCTACCAGGTAAAACATACGAAATGTGTACCCGAAGAACTCAATGATGTAATACTGATGTCGGTTTGTTGCCTTTGTGACGCAGGCCGTGGTCAGTCATTTGGAAGACGCTCATGAACAGCTCGATAGGGCGATTTCGACCGCTCTAAGAGAAAGCAAGCCTGTTTATATCAGCATCAGTTGCAATTTACCCGGCATTCCTCATCCTACATTTAGCAGGGATCCAATTCCGTTTGCACTCTATCGGCGGTAAATGACCACGTACTTGTAATTTGTTCTTGTAATTATGTGGTGTACGAAAAGTTAATGCATTTTTGCAATTGTTGAATCATGTAGTACGAGTAACCAGACAGGGTTAGAGGCTGCCGTGGAAGCAGCATCAGCATTCCTGGATAAATCCGTAAAGCCGGTATTGGTTGGTGGCCCGAAACTCCGTGTGGCAAAGGCTACACAAGCATTTGTAGAATTTGCAGATGCTAGTGGCTATGCAGTGTCTGTAATGCCGTCGGGTAAAGGGATGGTCCCAGAGACCCATGAGCACTTTATCGGAACCTATTGGGGTGCAGTCGGGACTTCATTCTGTGCGGAGATCGTGGAGTCTGCGGATGCTTACGTGTTTGCAGGACCCATCTTCAATGACTACAGTTCAGTTGGCTACTCGTTGCTTCTCAAGAAGGAAAAGGCGATCATCGTGCAGCCGGATCGTGTGGTCATTGGCAATGGTCCGGCGTTCGGGTGTGTTCTAATGAAAGACTTTCTTGAAGAACTTGCAAAGGTAATCAAGAAAAACACAACTGCTTACGAGAATTACCATCGGATATTTGTTCCGGATGGGCAGCCTATTCAACCAGAGGCTGAAGAACCGTTGAGGGTGAATATACTGTTCCGACACATCCAGAAAATGCTTAGCAAGGACACTGCGGTGCTGGCTGAGACGGGAGACTCGTGGTTTAACTGCCAGAAGTTGAAGCTGCCAGACGGATGTGGGTAGGGTAACTAATAACACACATATTGAAAAGTATTTCATGCGGTTTAACATGATTCATACGAATAAAGAGGGAGAGAAGTTTGTGTTATAATCGCAGGTATGAATTCCAAATGCAATATGGATCGATCGGGTGGTCTGTTGGTGCACTTCTTGGCTATGCCCAGGCCATACCGGACAAAAGGGTGATTGCGTGCATCGGTGATGGGAGTTTCCAGGTATGTATCTGTGTAACGATAAAAAAAAAGAAAAAAAAGTGATGATAAATAAATCAAGAGTCGGTTGGGTTGGTATGATGGTGCAAGTGCAGGTAACAGCACAAGATGTGTCAACGATGATACGAACGGAGCAAAAGAGCGTAATATTCCTGATAAACAACGGAGGGTACACGATAGAAGTGGAGATCCATGACGGACCTTATAACGTGATAAAGAACTGGAACTACACTGGTCTCGTGGAAGCCTTCCATAACGACGAGGGGAAGTTGTGGACTGCGAAGGTATGTACGTACGTTACGTAGTAATGCGAATGGAATGAATATTAAATTAAATAAATATATAAGAAAAAGAAAGAAAGAAAGAAAGAAAGAGAGGATATAATAATAATAATAATAATAATAATAATAATGAAAAAATGGAATGAAAATAGGTAAAATGTGAAGAGGAGCTGATAGAAGCGATAGCAGCAACAGAGGAGAAAGAGGATCATCTGTGCTTCATAGAAGTGATAGTTCATAAGGATGACACCAGCAAAGAACTTCTGGAATGGGGTTCAAGAGTTTGCTCTGCTAATAGTCGCCCCCCTAATCCTCAGTGATCATCTCTTTTTCTTTTTCTTTTTCTTTTTCTTTTTCAATTATTATTATTATTAAAAGAGTTTTGTTAAGGCCTATCTTATCATATATATAGAAGAGTGATCCATATAGCTTTGATGTATGACTTTGGTTTTAAGTTTTTAATTCAATTTTTGACCATTTTTCACACCTTCCTTCATTCATTATTCATGAAACTAAAGTTATTGACTATCAACACTTTGAATCCATTGTAGGACATCAATAACACCATTTTTAATTCATTATTCAAAGTGTTGATAGTCAACAACTTTAGTTTCATTCATCGGTTTTAAGTTTTATTATGTGACATCTGTTAACAATCAAATAAGGCGTCGTTTGGTTCACATAATATTTTGTGTAGGAATGGAATCTGTCAAAGGAATGGAATTCTGGAAGGAATGGAATCTCTCTGAATTCAAAAGTTGTCACACGTTTGGTTGGCAGGAAAGGAATGGATTTCAAATTCTAATTATAATGTTTTTATTTTTTTAATTCTTCAAAATTACTAGATGTCATTTTTAAAACACAAATTCATAAAAATTAAATTTAATAGATGAACATATGAACAAATCTACAAGATACAGATGAAGGAAGAACAGATTTGGAACTCAAATTTGAACAAAACAGAAAAAAGAACAGATTGTACAATCATATATGGAGAACACAAAGAAGAACACATACAGAACCCGATCGATATGGAACAAAACAAAAAGAACAGATCTGGAACTCGATCGATCGATTTGAACAAAAAGAACTCGATTGATGAACAGAAAGAACTTGAATACTTGATTGATTTGAACAAAACAGAAAAATCGATTTGAACCAGCAGTCGCAGATCGATGATGATGAACCAGATCGATTTGAACAAAAGAGAAAAATCAATGGATGATGATGAACAGGTATATCGATTTGAACAAAACAGGAAAATGGATGATTGATGAAGATGATGGGCAAACAGATCGATGATGGAGAAGAATCGATTGATGGACAGAACAGAAGAGAAGAGACATACCTGTGCAGATCGATGAAGAAATCAACGAGCAGGTTGAGAGGAAGATCGACGAAGAGAAGAGACGTACCTGTGCAGATGAAGATCGATCGGAGATGCAGCAATGGAGGCGGCCTTGCTAGGGTTGAAGAGGAAACAAACGTTGGTTTTGGAAAGGAATGTAAATTCTTTGCAAATGTGAGAGGAAAATAGATTCCCTTGGTGGAAGGAAAATTTTTTAGTGGGGGGAATTCTCTTTCCTAGGTTAAAGCCAACCAAACACGCAACAGAATGGAATGACCATTCCAATTCCACCAGATTCCTTCAGGAATCCGCGAACCAAACAGCCCCTAAGAGATTAGTTGACTCTTTACAAACCAAACAGGATTTATAAAAAATCTTTGAATTTCAATCTGTGCAAAATAAAGATACAAAATACTCAAATCTCGATAAACCAAATGGTAATTTTTTAATATAGATTGATTACAAAAAGAATGGTAGAATCGGAAAATGTAAAATTTTTAAATAAATAGTAACAGTACAATCAACCGAAATGCGATATATATTCATGGAAGCCTTCAACTTTTAAACCTCTAATAATAACGAACCTAATAAAATCTGATTGGATTTGGTTTGATTCCAAGAATAAAGAGGGGCGATATCTGGAAATCCCCAGGTCCCACCGCTATAATATCAAAACACTCTCTCTCAGCCAAAACACCACCTTCCCATTCTTATCGAAAACCTCCATCTCACAATTTCAATCTCTTCTTTGCTTTTCTTGTTTAATTTCAAGAAACAAAGCCTATCTGTCTGGCTTCTCTTCCCATTCCCATTCCCATTCCCATAACCATTTATTGGTACTGAAATCCACTCACATTCATAATTTGGCAAATGGGAAGTGGCACATCAAAGAATCTTGATAGTACCTCTCATGGCAGCGGAGACGAGAAAGATGACCATGGCGGTGGCCAACTCTACGTCTCTTTGAAGATGGAGAACTATAAACTCAAAGAAGACCTTGTTCCTCATGTCTACGGCTCCGTGCCCCTCGTTGGCTCTTGGGATACCTCCAAAGCTGTAATTTTACTCTTCTTTACAATCCATTCATCACAACTACTGTTTTTTTGCTACCATTTACCTTTAATCTGAATTAACGTTGTTCTGTTTTAGCTAATTAATTAACTTCCATTGAAACCTATAAGTTGGCCCTTTCAATACCCATATGTTTATTCTAGCGTGTCATTGTAATCTATTTTCTTTTTCAGTATCCATCTTCCTATTTCTTAGTATTTGGGGCTCCATTTACCCATGTTCTTAATTTTGTAATTAGCATTCATTGAAAGATTGACATCTATTTGGAGTCCTTTTTGATTATTTTGTTGTATTTGGCTTCTAGTGAAGCATACTTCTATTGCTTTTTGGAACACCTGTTTATAAATATATTTTTCTTGTATTTAGTTCCATTGGAACATATTTTTAGTTTTTCTTTCAATATCCATGTTTGTAATGTTGATAATTTCCTTGTAATTAGCTTCCATCAATGAAACCTATTGACACTCCTTTTCGATAACCATGTTCCTGATTTTGTCAATCTTCTTGTATCTAGCTCCCAATGGAACGCGAGTCGACCTCAATGTGGGAATTAAGTTTTGTTGTCCCTCCAAATCATGGTAATTTTTATCTTAAATTTGCTGTTTTTAGGTCTATGCAAGTATCTTGGATAGGGTGTCTTGATAAGGGACTTTCTAGCAAGGGAAAGCAATCAAGCTCAATAGACCAACACTAGCTTTAATCACTTCAAGTCACAATTATCACTTTCTCAATGCACATCCAAACACACCCCTAATCTTTAACAATATCCTTGTCAATTTAGGAGTTGAAAAGTATATGGATTTAACAAGTAAGGTATTCAACTATTTCTGATGTCTTTTTATTTAGAAACCTTGGACTTCAAGTTCTTATTGAAACCCAAATACAACAATGTGCCGTGCATAGAGGAGGAAGGCACAAACCGACAATTAAAGGGGGGGACGTTGCAAGGAGTTGCACGATTGGCCATTTTTAAGTTCAATTTAGAAGAGGTTCTTGAGCATAGGGTGTTCATTCAGGCAAATAGGGTTTCACCCTTTGATCTTGCTGCTAGTTGGAGAGCTTATCAAGAAAATCTTGAACCATCAGTCGTTCGTGGGATTCCCGATGTCAGTATAAATACATTACCTGAGGGTGTTGAGGTACTATAATGATTGAATTTGGAAATTTTAACAAAAGCTTTTTTTATTATTTAAAATCTGAAGTCTTATTATTATTATTCAGGATGGCACTTCGACCAGTTTGGACCTTGATCTTGAGCAATACCTAGTCCCAGCTCCAGCGACTTCCGTAGTGTATGCGGCTAACTTGACCGAGACTCCAAGGTCTTTAAAGCGTGGTGGGGTGTTTTCCAATGCTGAAAGTTCAAGCAAAGATGTGGGTGTTTCCGTTGATCGTCCTGCAACCATAAAGGTTATTTCTTTGGTCTAGATTATGATGTTCAAAAAAGAACCGAAACAAATTGAATTTATTTCAACAACCTTAGAAAGAAGCATTGACTGAAACGATTGAAGGAAACATATGCTTAGGAGGTGCGTTTCAAAGTGACTGTTGTGACTTATTTATCAAAATTCCAGAAAATCAGTTGCTTAAAGCTAAGGATATTTTAAATATTTTATAACCATATCAAAAATCAAATTTCTTACAATTACTCCTTATCATCCAAAGTTGTTCAATTTGACCCTAAAAATTCACAAAATGAGTCAAAATTAATTACTGCGACTTCAAAACCCATCGAAACACCCTCTTCTTCATTAGCAGTTTGTCACGAAAGATGCTAGATTGGATCCATTAAATTTGTAATCTACAACACAGCTAGTCCTAATCCTATGCTTGATAATTTTAATTAAAAGCTCATGTCCCAAAAAAAAATCAAATTAGTATATGAGTTGAAGTTTATTAACACACATAAGTTGATCTTTCATTGAATAGGAAATTGAGGATGTTATCCCAGAACCTCCTAAGCTCTTTCATCCTCCTGGCATGGTAGAATCAAAGTCCGTTGGTACATTCTCACCGGTGCAAAAACAAGATAGTCATCGAGGAATTTTTGTGGATAGAGGCGTGGGATCTCCACGGCTGGTCAAATCAGCCAGCACAAATACATTGACTACAGCCCTTAAATATGAATCCAGAGCCAAGGTTTGCACAAAAACATCGAATATCTCTCTACAATGGTGCTTTTCCACATTTAATCATTAACTAATATTCTAACAACATGTCACTTATTAGAACTCTATGCCAGCGGCTGCTGGAGCCGTTGCAGCAGCGGCCATTGCAGATCAAATGCTCGGACCAAAAGAAGACATGCATCTGGCCATTGTCTTGGTAATCTCAATAATTTCCTTGTGTTGATACGTAGTAGTTTTTTGAATCTTGATTGGAAATATTAATACAATCTTGTCTTTTACATGGTAGGTTGGCCTGCCGGCTCGTGGGAAAACTTTTACGGCTGCAAAACTTACAAGGTATCTACGGTGGTTAGGTCATGACACTAAACACTTCAACGTTGGCAAGGTGATTGCTTTATTGTTTGTCTATCATCCATCAAAGCGTATGGAATCAGGACAAATGGCCTGATTGTTTTTCTTGTTGTTTGCAGTATCGACGGCTCAAGCATGGAGCTAATCAGGTGGTTTTATTTTCATGAAACATGCTTTATATCAATATAGTGAACGTCTTTTGCTTTTGTAGAGATCAACCATTATTTTGATGGACATTATACTTATTTTGATTAAAAAATGTTGGATCGTTCGCATATTGTTTAATGCAGACTGCTGATTTTTTTCGAGGTGACAACCCAGAAGGAATGGAAGCCCGTAATGAGGTAAATGTCTACTAAATACTTCAATCTTTTGTAAGGTTTCTAAGGTTCTAGAATTCGGGTATTATCAATTATGACTTCAAGAACCAGAATCAATAATCAGATAATCCTGTAACGCCAGTAATCAGTTTTCTTGCGGCACTCTTTTCTTTCCTCTCCAAATGTAATATCATTGCCTTGGAATATCAGAATCAAAATATGTTTTCTCAAACACTACAAAACTGGTTGTTGCGACATGTAGTCATTCGAATATGTTTTATTGTAAAGTTGGTATTGTTCATCGCTTTGGGCTATGTAGATTATGTTTGAAAAAATTCAAGAACTTCTTGATACCATATAATCTTTATAAAATAAGTACATGTAACAAAGTTCTTTTAAATTTTCTTCTGGATACATTCACTATTTCTTGATTTCGTTGAACGGAGAATTGTTGTATGCTGTATTAACATGTTTCTTTGCAAATAGTTTTAATACGTCACATGCCACTAGGTAGCAGCTCTGGCAATGGACGACATGACGGCTTGGATGCAAGAAGGTGGCCAAGTAAGTCTGGTATCATGATGTCGATCGACCTGTTTTGTAGTTCAAGAGGCTAAAAATGACTCCGGTTTATGTAGGTAGGAATATTTGATGCCACAAATAGTACCAGCGAGCGTAGAAATATGCTTATGAAAATGGCTGAAGGCAAATGCAAGGTAAAATGCCAAATGCTTACGAACCATACATACTATTTGCTCTAGTTGGGGCAATATAGTTTTATGACGTGTGTTTATTCAATGAACACTGCAGATCATTTTTTTGGAAACGATTTGCAATGATCGGCAGATAATTGAAAGAAATATACGGCTCAAGATTCAACAAAGTCCTGATTATGCCGAAGAGTATGATTGCTTTCTAAAACTCACACACTCTCTCTTGATTAGAAACTTATTTTACAAGACGTAAGTGTAATCATAAATTACGATAACATAGTGTAAGCAATTTCCTAAAACTATATGTTTACAGACCAGATTTTGAAGCCGGATATCAGGACTTCAAACGACGACTTGATAACTATGAGAAGGTAACAATAAATTCTTTAACAATTCTCTGTTGATCACCCTTCGATTTTTTTATCGTTGTAATGTAAAATAATTACATTTTTTTTGACAAGATCTATGAGCCAGTTAATGAAGGATCGTATATTAAAATGATCGATATGGTTAGCGGCCATGGCGGGCAGTTACAAGTGAGTTGTCTCATGTTTTCTGTTTAATGTATCTTCATTTAATTTCGTTTTCTGCACTATACATATCATACTATAGTAAAAGTTCGATGATGGTCAATTCAATAATTGCCTGATTTTCAAATGTATTAATAATAATAACGTTTTTTTATAAATTCAGGTGAACAATATCAGCGGTTACCTTCCCGGGCGGATTGTGTTTTTCTTGGTATGAAATTAACGTTATTCCATATTAACTGTTAAGCACACATAATATCTTCACCATAATTACGTGTTTAGCATTCATAACATATCTTAACTTCTTATATGATTTGCAGGTGAATACACACTTGACACCAAGACCGATATTGCTTACAAGGCACGGTGAGAGCCGTGATAATGTGAGAGCGAGAATCGGCGGGGACACTGTCTTGAGGTTTATTTTTACGCTAATCTTAGCGAATTGCGTCATACCATCACCTAATAATTAATGAACAAACAAACTATCATTCTTGTGAATATGCACAAAAAATCATTACACTTTGCAAGAATGAGAACTTTGGACCAAAGATACAAAGTACGTAGTATTTTTGCATTTATAATATTTCATACTTATCCCAAGTCACACATTTTCGTTATAATGAGAGTTTGTTTGTAACTTGGAAAAAATACCCTAGCACATTGACTGGAAATTCCAATTTCCTTTTGTGATTGTTTAAATTATCTGACAGCGGAAACGGGGAGCTTTATGCAAAGAAACTTACTACTTTTGTCGAGAAGCGACTAAAAAATGAACGAGCTGCTTCTGTAAGAATTCTACTCATCTTAATGTTGTTCTCTAATCTCTATGCACATAATTCTTGATAATGTTATGTTGTGGTTTGGCCTAGATATGGACAAGCACGTTGCAGAGAACAATTTTGACGGCAAATCAAATTGCTGGCTTCCCAAAGGTTGGCGTCTCATATCGATTCGTAATGTTGCATAACTTTTCTTGATTGATTACCTTGTGTTTATGAAAATTAGTTGCCTTTTTCTTGGTTGTAGGTACAATGGCGTGCACTCGACGAGATCAATGCTGGTGTATGTGACGGGATGACTTACGAAGAAATAAAGAAGAACATGCCCGAGGAATATGAGTATGTTACTTGCGAGTTGTTTGATAAATACAAGTAATCTCTATACGTTTCTGTTTGAGGGTCTTTCTTTGATTCTTGAAGGTCCCGGAAGAAAGATAAACTCAGATATCGATATCCTCGTGGAGAGTCGTATCTCGATGTCATACAAAGGTTTGGCATCTCTTAATTTGGTCTCTGCGCAAAGTCAAAGTAGGGCAGCTAATTGAAAACAAAGCGAGCAGCATGTTGTATGTATAAAACGGCGATGTATTGCAGGTTGGAGCCGGTTATCATTGAGCTCGAACGACAACGTGCACCAGTTGTGGTTGTATCTCACCAGGTCAGACACACACACACATGCAGGCTTCTTTTACATCCATTGACTTGTATTGTAGTTGGGTTAACCAACCAATTTAGGGACCGAATGGGTTTGAGTTGATGTTTGCGTTTCAGGCTGTTTTGAGAGCGTTATATGCGTATTTTGCGGATAGGCCGTTGAAAGAAATTCCGCATATAGAGGTAAACTTAATTAAAAATGTGAGTAATTTAAAAGTGAAAAGGAAGAGATGTTAACGAGTTTGGAAATATGGTTGAAAATATAGATGCCGCTTCATACGATAACGGAGATACAAATGGGAGTGACGGGGGTGCAAGAGAAACGATACAAGCTCATGGATTGATGGACAAATACAAATATGACATCTCTCTTGTTTGTTTATTTATTTATTCATTCTCTCTCAAGGAAATGAAGACACAAACATATTTATGCTTAATGGCTTCCTTTCAGTTTCATGTGTAGAAATCAAATCAGATCAGATCAGATCAGATCAGTTTTATTATTACAAGATTAAAGGGTTTTTAAATTTTGATTATATAAAATTGTTGTTAGGATTGGATTGGTTGATTTGGTTGATCATCATCCATCATTTTATGAAAATTGGATTTGGTCAATTGGTCATATATGTATTGGAAATTTGGAATTGGATGATAATACTATATATAGTCCACATATTATTGTTTATTTATTTATTTATTTATTTATGTGGATAGGATAGAATAGGGTCCGCCGGGTCAGGGTTAGGGTAAGGGTCGGTCAAGTAGAATCCTTACGGCCGGCCTACCAAGGTATTCTTTTTTCTCTCCCTTAAAACATGCATGAAAAGAAGGGTAGGGATTAGGAAAGGGTGGTTGGTTGGTTGGCTGGCTTGTATTCAATTTAGTCATGGAGGAGTCTTCTTTCTTGTCTTGTGTTAGAATTTTTTTGACTTTAGGATGTGGTGGTATGGTTGTACTTATTTCCTCATTTACTATTTCCATAAGCGGAACGCAGAATCTTTATTTCTGGAATGGAATTCTGGAAAAGTGGAAAGAATGTCATCTGTCGGAATAGAAATGAACGCCGATGAGGATGAAGTCTAGCGTTTGCTTTTAAAACTGTTAAAATCTTTGAAATTGAATCTAAATTCTATGACACTAACCCAAGGAAAATAGATTCCTTCAAAAGTGATGTTTCTTTTATAAAAAAAAATCTTCATTTCATTCCTATTTACTGCCAAACAGCATATCTGAAGGAAATTTTCATTATAATTTCATCAAATTTCATCAGATTCTGTGAACCAAAAACCCCTTTAGTTTTAGTTTTAGTTATTTTATTTTAGGCTTATATGTATATTTTACAAATTATAAAGGGATTATACATTCATTTAATTTAAGGTTATATAAAATTTGCTACCATTGCATTACAACCAAAATACAATATACTTTTAAAATGTATTACCTTAATTAGAGGAAGGTTTGGTTATACATCATTATAAATAATAATACCTGATAAATATATGTTTATGGAATTCTCTTATTAAATAAAATATTATTTATAATAACAGAAATTTTTTTTTCAAATATTTTCTTTTAACAGATCATATTTTTTTTTAAAAATACATTAGTTATACCTAATTAAATTAATTGTGATTTACTTGTTATTAGTCTATTTGCCCATGTATTATTTAAAAGATGTTTTTTTTTTTAATTTGTCTTCATAAATAACTTGTATAATATAATCCTTAATTTGATTTAAATTATAATATTATCTTAAGAACAACAATATGATAAATCTTAGGGCAAATGTCCAAAAATAGTAACAACTTTTGACATTTTTATCATTAATAGTAACATTATTTATTTTTTATCATTAATAGTAACAACTTCTTATTTTTCTATCAATAATAGTAATGGGTGACCTGCAAACCTGTTTAGCAGGTCACCAACTTTTCTGTGAACCAAAAACCCCTTTAGTTTTAGTTATTTTATTTTAGGCTTATATGTATATTTTACAAATTATAAAGGGATCATACGTTCATTTAATTTAAGGTTATATAAAATTTGCTACCATTGCATTACAACCAAAATCTATCTATACTTTTAAAATGTATTACCTTAATTAGAGGAAGGTTAGGTTATACATCATTATAAATAATAATACCTGATAAATATATGTTTATAGAATTCTCTTATTAAATAAAATATTATTTAAAATAATAGAATTTTTTTTTTCAAATATTCTCTTTTAATAGATCATATTTTTTTAAATACGTTAGTTATACCTAAATAATTGTGATTTACTTGTTATTAGTCTATTTGCCCATGTATTATTTAAAAGATGTTTTTTTTTAATTTGTCTTCATAAATAACTTGTATAATATAATCCTTAATTTGATTTAAATTATAATATTATCTTAAGAACAACAATATGATAAATCTTTAAGAAAAAAGATGAGTTTGATATAGGTGACTCTTATATAATTAAACCTATGATTAGTAAAATTAATGTGTGTGAGGAAGGTGTATTATATAAAAGTGGTAGTGAAAATTATGTGTAACAACATCATGATAATGCCATTGTTGTTTGTGTCAAATTAATAACGACACGTGCTAACTACCTTTATGACCACTTATTGATATGTCATAATGCATTAATTATTTAATTTATTACGTAGTAATTACGTGAACGGGTCATGACAAATAGTCAAATTTTATGACCAATATAAATACCCACAAAAAACTAGTTCACATTAATCGATTAATTATTTTACACAACCTTTCTATTTTAATTAATACAATCAATACATTTTTGATATTTCGTAAATAATCTACATATACCACTAGTATTCAACGTTTTAAACCGATGAAATACATACACCAAACCAAAACGGATTGCTCATGTAAATGTTCGGTTTCATTCTCTGATTTTATATTTTTCCATTATAAAAGTCGAAAAAACCAAGAAGCTGAACCGGTACACTTCGATTCGGTTCTCAATTATAATTTTTGACATTTTTGGTTTGGTTCAGTTCAATTTGGTCTGGTCCAGTTTTAGATCGTTGCACACATACACAACTATTTATATAATTGTTCATACATAGTTTATAACAGCATGATATAATTATAATATTCCTTTCGAATAACACTTTTGGTTTGATGCCAAATTTAATCAAAAAAACATATTAATGAAATATTTAAAAAATTTATTAAGAAAAATCAAGTTGTCACGTCTTTGAAATATAGTTGTCAACAATTAAGTAAATCATCTATCTATATATAATTGGTCAAGGTGTTGTGCCTCGAAACATATACGAATTTTAAAGTGGTTTAATTTTAAAAATTATTTCTTTATGTGTTAACTTCATTGAGAAAACTTAACAACTTGCTTTGTAAAATTTACTATCTTAACAAAATGTTCAGTGACACATGTTAATTACTCAACTAATTCTTCACCCCCCCCCCCCCACCCCTCCCGACAATTTTCTTAATATGACTATTTCAATTTATTCATTTAAATTTTTGAAAAATTAATACTAATTACTATCCAATTTAATCACTATTAATGAAAGTCAATCTAATTAAATGTTTTAAAATTTTAAAATCTATTTTCATAAATTTTGATATATAATTAAAAAGAGATAATTACAAAAATAGCCACATCTCACACCTCTTTTCAAGTTTTAGCCATTTAATATACATTTTACCAAAATAGCCACACTTTACGTTACCACATTTACGTGATAGCCACCATTTACGTGATATGTACCTTTTATTCATATTTTTATGCATTACGTTACAAAAGGTGTTTGGTAACATAAATTGTTGTATTTTACTTGACCACTTTTGCTCCTTCCCCATAAAAAGTTGTTAAATGTCTTTTCATGGTAAAAGAGGAAAAGTACAACAATTTACGTTACCATACACCTTTTGTAACGTAATGCATTAGAATATGAATAAAAAGTACATATCACGTAAATGGTAGCTATTACGTAAATATGGTAACGTAAAGTGTGACTATTTTGGTAAAATGTGTACTAAAGGCTAAAACTTGATAAAGGGGCGTGGGACGTGACTATTTTTGTAATTAACCCTAATTAAAATTATGTTAGAAACATAATCAATTTTAAAAATGAGTATAAGTTTTAAAATATATAATAACGTGATTTTAAACTATTTATCACTGATAAATAAAAACACATCTAAATTCTGATATAACAACATAATATATAATAATGGATCGTATGATTGATACATTATGATGTTATTATATTAAAAAATAATGTTTTTAAATTTAAATGCAATCATTTTCTTATCTTAACTATTTGTTTAATATAATTAGCTCATAACAATTTGAATTCATATTTAATATAACTTTAATAAAATTTTATGTTATTTTATTAGCATTTTATCATATTTATAATTATATATTTTATAATTATATATCTTTTAATAAAAGAATAATCATTTATTAAATATAGCCATGAAATACATGGGTTGCTAAACTAGTATATATGTAAACGAAATTATTAGTTAAAACTATCGCATTTTCTTGTGATGATCCCATAACAATATTTAAATACCCAACTAGGACAAATAATTGTTATAGGAAAGTGACTTAATCACGATTACGAATAACATTCAAGTGATTCCAAGTATGTTTATTTATTTCATCCACGGGTTTCTAACCAAACACAGATTGTTGTCGAAAGTTAAATTTTATTATTCAACACCGTAAATCAGTCTTAAAAGTTAAAACACCCATCCAAACAGAAACACAGTTTTTTATTATATAATAGTACAACTAGGTTATTACCCATGTATTACATGAGTTAATTTTAGAAATTGATATTTATATACATGTATAATATAATAATTATATGAATAATAAAATTTGCTTAATTTTAGTTAGTTAGTTATTAAATTAATCCATATTAGATTTACATAGATTTGATTTACTTTAAAATTTAAAAAATAAAATCAGTAAATGACGTGGCAAAAGGAGAAAGCGACATGTGACAAAGTAATTAAGAGCATGACATGTGACATTTAGTTACTCTTTTAATAGTATAGATAGATTTTGCTTTCGTAACTTTAAGTGTATTGGGATCTTCTTCATCCGCTAAATAATAACATTTATAATAGAGTTAATTACAAAAATGGTCCCTGTGGTTTGTCCTAAATTTTGGATTTGGTCCCTGAACTTTCAATTTTGCAGAAACGGTCATTATTTTCATAGTTTGTTTGCAATTTTGGTCCCTCAACCTATTAACTTTTCTAATATGACCAAATTACCCTTATTTTGATGTAAACTATAGGGACCATTTCTACAATTAATTTTTTAACTCTTTTTTATTCTTAATTAAATAAATTATTTTTTAGTGTTACTTAAATTTAATAAACTATAAAAATAGAAAAAAATAATTTAATTATTTATGTTGGATCATAAATGATTTAGATATTTTTTAGTCTTAATTAATTTTAATTTATTATATTTAAAGTGTAAACCAATCAAAATTTATAATCGAAAAAATCATTCATGTTTAGAAAATATTTTCTAGAGGTTTCGTATATAAAATATTATAAAAATATTTGACTCTATAATTATTTATGTTGGTTTATAAATTTATAATAAAAAAATGTTTGTTGGTCAAATATATTTTATTTTCTTCTTAAATAAAATCGGCCAAAGATTCTATTTTATAATCTGTTCACATTTGTATCAAAGCAAGATTATAATGGTAAAGTGATAAATCTAAATGTTTTAAATATTTAAGGTGTGATTTAATCGGATTAAAATGAAAAGTCAAATTGAAACACGAAAGAAGATTGAAAACCTGATTATATTTCTCAATTTTTATGTAAAGGTCTGACGAACCAAAGTTTGATTATTAAAGTTGTTAATCATGAATCTCAAAGATGTTGTATGGACCTAAAATTTTAAAATGTTTTTGGTGTAATTAAAAATTAAAACGATAAAATAATTGATACGTTAAATAAAAAAATTTCAGTTGTCTTAGACCATTTGGAAGTTTTTTTAACTCGGTCAAATTAAACGCTAAATTTTTATTTATTTAAGTTTTTAATATTTTTAACTTTAATTAAACTGTTGGCTCATAAATAATTTTTTTAATAGTTTATTAAAGTTAATTAATACTAAAAATAAAGTAAAGTCAATTACATAAATGGTCTTTGTGGTTTGATCAACATAAATATTTTTTATTATAAATGTATGAGCCAATATAAATAATTATAGAGAAAAAATTTCTTATTTATGAAACCTTTAAAAAATAAATTCTAAACATAAATGATTTTTTCGATTATAAATTTTGATTGGTTTACACTTTGATTATAGTAAATTAAAATTAATTAAGACTAAAATATCTAAATCATTTATGAACCAACATAAATAATTAAATAATTCTTTTCTATTATTTTATAGTTTATTAAATTTAAGTAACACTAAAAAATAATTTATTTAATTAAGAATTAAAAAGAGTTAAAAATTTAATTGTAGAAATGGTCCCTATAGTTTGCAACAAAATAAGGGTAATTTGGTCATATTAGAAAAGTTAATAGGTTGAGGGACCAAAATTGCAAACAAACTATGAAAATAAGGACCGTTTTTGCAAAATTGAAAGTTCAGGGACCAAATCCAAATTTTAAGACAAACCACAGGGACCATTTTTGTAATTAACTCTTTATAATAATTATAATATTTTTTGTTCTGGGTGCATGCCATTGCCATGCCGTCGACTTCACGGGACTTTCTAGTCTTTCTGTGCCTTCTTTGCTTGCGATTCTTCCGCTAACATTCTGCCACGTCATACTATAATACTAGAAAACAGGGAGACAATGACACATAAAAGACGCCCGCAACCAATTTTATAATTATTTTTTAACAATTTATTTATAAATAAGTTTGTAAACGAGAGCGGTCGCGAGAGCTGAATCCCAACCTCGGCTCGTTTAAAAGTACTATTTAACATATAATGAAAGATACATCATACATGCTTTAAATACATATGATATTTAAAAGTTTAGAGGAAAGGATAAATGAAATTCACCTTTATATAAACTAACAATAAAATGAAATAAATATATTTCTGAATCAAAACAATTCAACTTAACTCCATTTTGTCTCAAATCTTAGTACGGTTGTGTTTGTTATTTTAAAAGGTAAAAGTCTGAATTCTGAAAACCACGTTTGAAATTAAGAGACAGACTTAAGATCTGAAGTCTCAAGTCTGAAAATCACATCTGAATTTAAGATATGACACGTCTGAAATTAAGAGCTAGCCTTAAATATTTTAATTAATTAAAATAATTTTAATATTTTAGTTAAATAAAATATCAACTTACGTCAACCTCTTAAATTACGACTTCAGACTTCGGACGGATGTCCACAACTTAATTTCAGATGTGGTTTTCAGACGTTCTATCCTCTTAAGTCTGAAATATAACAAACAGTCTGTTTTGAATTAAGATATGAAATCCACTTAACTCTTCAGTCCATTTTCAGCTAAGATATGAAATTAAGACCTCGGAGGTTTTTAAGAAACAATTAAGTCCAAACAAACACACCATATATCATTTCAATGCAAATATTTTTAAATTATATATTGATGAAATACCAAATGTGCCCCTGAATCACGTTTTGATTGGAATTTATGTAGTCGGGGGATATCTCGTTTGACTTTTTCATCTACTACTACGTACCACCAACGCCCACATGTGAATGGGTGGGAGAGAAGAAAGTAATTCAAACTTGTTTTTATACGACCTGATCAATATTATTAATTAATATTTATTAAAAAACGTTTTTAAAGATTTATGTATATAATAATTATGTTCTAAATCCAAATTTATTTTGACTCATACTGTAAGTGTCAAATTACATCATTCTACGACTATAATTTTAAATATATCACATGTTTCTTATTCATAAATTGAAAATAATCATTTTAAAAACAATTTCGCTTCAAATTAAATTTTACCAAACAAGACTGACATCTTATCAACCCACGAAGGATTGTGAGGCTGGACGGTTGGACCAAGTACGAAGAACGTGACGAAGAAGGTACAACCAATTAGGGAACTAACCAAAGCTGGCTAATTCATGCTAGTCATCTTAGAGCTATGAGTCAGAACAATGTTCCCCGAAGGGGCTTGTTGGTTGGTTTTTGTCGATCTAGTGATCGACTCAGTGTCTCGCGACCAAGTTTCGACGCCTCTTTATTCCCCATAACGATTGACGTTAGTCTCACTCCCAGTCTAAAAGGATAGTCGGCTTTGCTAGTTTCAGATTTGCGTTAGATGTCAGAGAAACTATCCTACTTGGCAACTCAAATTTAAATCTGAATGATGAAAAATTCATTTAAATATGACAAACTTCATTTTTTACAATGCAAAGATGATCTTTAACGGGATGAAAAAATTTCTTTAAATACGAAGGAACAATATTTATTTTCTTCAAATGTAATTGAAGATAATTTGAAGAAGAATTACTTTTAAAAGTTTTTTTATTTTCTTAGTATTTAAAGATGGTTGGAAATGACTTTATCTATGGCCGTTCCTACGTGATCATGATCCAAAAATCATATTAAAGTAATATTATTTCTTTAATATGTATTATAATTACATCAAAAGTTATTTTTTTTTTTTTGTCAACTTGAAGAAACATTTAATGATTTTGATGATTTAGTTTCATTATTAAAGATTTATATTATAGAGTCTTTAACTCAAAGATAATATGAAAATTGTTGTTATGCACAAATAAGATTATTAGCTCATATGTTTACCTTATTTATTTAATAAAGTTGACTGGTTTACAATTTTTATACTCTTAACGTAACTAAAAATACATCATCCCGTAGATTTTAAGATCCTAAGATACTACCCACTAGGGTTGAGCAAAATACTCATTTAACCTGAACCGGCACCAAACTGAACCGAACCAAATTAGTTGATTTTCGGGCTGATTTACGGTCCCTATAATTCATACAATTCGGTTTTCGGTTTAATCGGGTTCGGTCTGATTTTTTTTCTTCTATGAAAAATCAGGAAATAACTGGAATCGTACCGGACCGATTCATATTTGAGATGATTCTAGGTTCTTGATTTTGCACATTTTCAGGTAGTTCGGGTTCGGGTTGATTCCGGAACGAGCTCATCCCTACCACCCACGAGAGATCCTATTAAAGATCGACTTTTTTTGTTGAATATTTCATTTAGTTTATGAATGCAATATGTGGGTTATTTTAAGCATAACTTATTATATTTAATTTGACGATTGCTTAACATGATATTAGAAGATATTTGTAATTAGAACTAAGAGTCAGTTAGTATGCTTTTTAAAGTATTTTGAAAGCAATTTATACCATGATTATAATGGTTTAAATATTTTTAACTTATTTATTATTAAAGAATTTATAAGAAGTATAATAAGTAAAAATACTAGTTTTTTGATAATAATGATAACAAACAGCAGAACCTAAGTTGAAAACTGAATTTATAGCATCACATTTTGTTATAACTCTTAGTTTTTGCTAAACAGACATCAAATCTTATTAGAAAAATAAAATACTTTATTCATAAAGTTTTTACTAGTTTAGTTTAGCGATCAAAACTTTTAAAATGTACGTATATTTAAAAGTTTTAATACTTGAATGCTTTTTAATTAAAAGGTAAATTACAAGTTTCGTCACTATAATCTACTAGAAATTATGGATTAGGTACTTAGACTTTAAAAATTACAATAACAATTATTGTGGTTGACGTTTGTTACGAATATCATCATTTGGCCATTTAATAATGATCATTTTATCCTTACTTGTTTATTAATTATTATTTATATATTATTATTATTATTAAACAATAAACTAATCTAAAATGTTAAAAAATTAAAAAAATTTAATATAAAAAACATAAATTCAAATAATAAAATATTAATTAAGACAAATGAATAATAATAATTATTATTATTTAAAACTAAAAAAATAACGTTTGAATTTAAATTTTTAACTTTAAAAGGACAAAACCTTATTTAAATAAAAAAATAAAGTAAACATTGTCAAAAAAAATTTAAAAATTTTATTGACGTTTTTAAATTTTTTACATAAACAATTTTTTAACATTTTCACTAAATATTTGAAAACATTTTTATAGTTTAAACGTTCTGGAAAAAAATATTTAAAAACTAAACATTCTGAAAAACTTTAATTATTTTGAAAAGTTTAGGATTGTTAAAAAGTTATTTTTTTAAATTGTTTCTGGAAAATTTCTAGGAAAATAGCTACCAAAAATTTTCCAAAACTTAAAACTTGTTTTATTGTTTATGTAAACGTTTAATTTGTTTTGTTTAAACCTAAAAATAAAAACCTTTTTTTGTTTTTAGTGTTTTTCACAATGATGAAAATTAAAATTTATATGTTTTCTTATAGATATTTTAATCCTTAATAAAAATCAATTAATGTAAAAAGGGTAAAAATAAATACTTAATAAAAATAATTTATTTTGTAATTTATTAAAGGTTTACATTTTATTTAAAAAAAGCTAAAGTCCAAACGTTTTTTTTTAAATTTTACTTAATTGTAATAATTATTCATATGTTTTTACAAATATTTTATTATTTACTTTTATATGTTCTACATTAAATTAAATTTACTTTTTTTTTAATTTTTTTGAATTAGTCTATTATTTTACTAGGTTAATACTCATGTATTATTTGGGTTGATTTAAAAAAAAAAATTTAGAAGGGCTGATTGCTAAAAATACAAACAAGTAAGGATACATAATACATAAGTTGATATTATTAATATGAAAAAAATACAAAAGTTGATACTATTAGTGATAAAAAATAAATAATGTTGATATAAATGATAAAAAATCAAAAAGTTATTACTATTTTTAGTAATTGACCCTATTTATAGTTATATATAAATAATTTTTAAATTTTAGTTTAATGAAATTTTAGTTAATTGTTAAACTAGATTTATTAGATTGGGTTGAATTGGATTTAAATACATTTGATTTGTTATTATTAGTAGTTTTAGTAAATGATATGACAATTTGTGAAAATAACAAATGTGAGATTAAATAAGAAAAAAACAAGTGACCAACTAAATGAAAAATGACAAGTGACATTTTTTTTTATTACCTTTTTAGTAATATTTATAGATAATAATATAAATAATAATAAAATAATATTAATAATAATTATCAAACAACTTTGGGAAAAAAGGTCAAATGATAAAATCTGTAACAAAATTCCAACCACAGGACTGATATCATAGTTTTCAAAGTTAAATAATTTAATCCATAATTTTTAATAAATCACTTGATAAAATTTGTAATCTACCCATAATTAATTAAAACATATTTTTACATGCAACTAAGATATTTATTGACTTTATTTTAATTCTGGTTGGCAATTAGTATAAAGTAGAATTGGATGTTAATATATGTATATATATTGTAAACAACCCATCCACTAAATTTTCTCAATCGAAACAAGTATATCCCCACCACCACTCCACCGCTCGCTCAACGCTCACTCCACCATCTTACAATGTCTCTTCCGTCGCTCCCACCGGACTCCGACAGCTCTCCTAGCTCGTTCGCTCGTCTCATCCGTACAACTCTCTCCTACGACACAAACGTCATGCTCGCTGCGATTATCTCTCTCCTCCTTGTGATCCTCTTCGTCCTCCTCCTTCACCTCTACACCCGTTGGTTCCTAGTCCAAGCGCGCCGACGAAGCCGCTCCTCCGTCACTGTACCGCGTGTCTTAGGTTCCAGACTCCATCACCGTTTCACAATTATCGACACCGCTGGCGCCGGGAATTCATCCGGGAAACTCGGCCTCCCGTTATCGATCATCTCATCGTTGCCGTTATTTGTTTACAAACTCTCATCCGACGAAGGTGGTGATTACGGATTAGAATGTGCAATTTGTTTGAGCGTTTTCGAGGAAGAGGAAATCGGAAGGAAACTACCAGGTTGTGGACATGCATATCATGTTGAGTGCATAGATATGTGGTTGAATTCTCATTCAACATGTCCGATTTGTCGAGCCGCAATCCAGTGTAATCAAAGTCGTAAAATCGACCAACCAGAGATTGAAATAGCTGATCCAGGACATGATTCAGACGTAGGAACAATCAGTATAGATGAGGAACTGCGATCGGAGATTGTCATAACAATAAGTACTGATCAGATCTCGGAGCATCATGAAACGGCGGATGTTATGGCGGAGAAAGACTCTGAAGTTGGTGGTTCATCATCGTCTTCAATAGGAGGATCCGTTAAAAAGTTACTGAACAGCAGTAGCAACTGCAGCAACAGATCCGGAGGTAAAATTCATCCTTCATCAAATGATAATGCCGATGAATCAGAGGTTTGATATTGAAAATCATAGGTTTACTTTAGTCCCGTAAACATATTAAACATGTTGGTGTAGGGAAAATCTGTAAAAAATATGTGTAGTGAACATGAAAGTTTTGGAAATGATCAAATCACAGGTGTTCATTTGTTATGAAATCAAGGCATTTCGCTTAATTGAAGAGATCTCCGATTTTTGTAGAATAGATTAGGGTTGCAGTTAATTTAGGGCCTCCGACCGACCGGTCTAAAAGTCTTAATTAGCTTCAATTCCCGCCGGCGATTTTACCTTTCCATAATTTAGGCAATTGATTTTCAATTAGTTTTCACAAACTTGTTTTTATATTTGTTCATATCGTTTTACAAATCCCCTTATTTTTTTCCAGATCAAATCAAATAACCAAGATTTATGTTCAATGATGGACATGCAATTTAAAAAGGGATTGATCGATCACATGTGATATCTAATATATAGTTTAA
This sequence comes from Centrapalus pauciflorus, assembly GCA_020465985.1. Taxonomy (NCBI): domain Eukaryota; kingdom Viridiplantae; phylum Streptophyta; class Magnoliopsida; order Asterales; family Asteraceae; genus Centrapalus; species Centrapalus pauciflorus. The sequence goes on along the minus strand of JAANYP010006319.1, from coordinate 73,498 downwards.
TCATAATAATGAACAATAATAAATTTTTATTGAGAGTTTTTTTTAATATCATAATATGAATTTTGTATATATTATTGAAAATTTATCGGTTAATACTAGGGGTGTAAATGAGCCGAGCTACTCGTGAGCTACTCGAGCTCGACTCGTTAAAAGCTCGAAAAAAGCTCGAATTAAACGAGCCCGAGCCGAGCTCGAGCCTAAATTCGAGCTCGTTTAATAAACGAGCCGAGCCCGAGCTTCACATATCGAGCTCGCGAGCCTAAACGAGCTTATATATAAATATATTTTTAAATTAATAAATATATAATATATAAATTAAATAAATATAAATATATTAAAATAACAAATTATACATATTATTTGAAAAGATTATTTAAAAACTAATTAAAAAATAAAAATATATAATAAACGAGTCGAGCCCGAGCCGGGCTCGAGCTTGAAAAATTATTCACGAGCCGAGCTCGAGCTTTACATACAAAGATCGAAACGAGCTGAGCTCGAGCTCGAGCCTGATAATTTTAAACGAGCCGAGCTCGAGCTTAAACGGGCTCGGGCTTGGCTCGACTCGTTTACACCCCTAGTTAATACATTGATTAAATTAATAATCAGATAATTTGTTCACATAAACCTGTTTATTTTTCTTAGCAAACTCATAAATAGTTACATAATTAGACAATCGATATAAAATAATTATTATCAATTTAAGTCAAAATATTTAGATAATCGATAGAAAGAATGCATATCAAAACACCCTGAATTTATTTTATATTTTAATACATCCTCTTGAAAACACACTTATCGACTATGTACTAATGTACCCCACATTTGATCGGTGAGATACAACAAACCAACCATACATCACCTATTATCATAAACCTTTATCAAACAACTATTTTTATACTCATATAAATATATAGGTTGATTTAAAAATATTTATAAAGACATAGAAAATAGAAAATTTAACGTCTATCAAATAAATGTTAATTAATTATATTAGATTGAAATAGACTAGAATTGATTTTTATAAAATTTGAATTAGATTTCAACGAATGGCATAACAAAAGGAGGTGACACATATCTAGTTAAGGAAAGATTGAAATATGACGACTTATTTACTAATATTTATAAAATAGATTATCAATATATGTTAAGTCCGTTGTATAATAATTCATAAATATTTCTTTTGAAAAATTTATAAATAGGTCCTATTTATTTAATGTATTACATATTAATTATCTCTTAAGATAGACACCTAGTTTTTGTAATGGCTAACTAATTTTTGTAATAATTAAGAAGCCACATTAAATAGAAATTAACTACAATATTAAAAAGATAAGGTAGCTATTCGCATATCCCCTCGTGACCTCGTCCCTCTATTGCAAAAAGAAAATTACAATATTAGATACCAACATTTGATTTTCTTTTAAAAACAAAAGAATAATCTAATAATTAATCACATGTATGGACCAGTCTTTCTCTCCCTAAATGTAAAAATGTAATGTTACTAGACTTGATGAAAATATTCATTTTCTTTTGAAACTCGCAATTTGATCCCAATTTAACCGGAGATGAAGATGACAAATATTTTTATCCCCAATTTTGATCTCAATCTATCTATTCTATTAAAAGAGTAAATAAATGTCACTTGTCACTTAACTAGAACGCCAATTGGCGTAACTTGGAAGCGACACGTTTAATATTCTACGAAAACTATTATATAGTATAATTAAATTAATTTAGAAAGAATCTTCCACCTATTATTTTGGAATTTTGTTTTAAATTTAAGTTCCCAACTTATGTCTTTCACTGGCTTCTTATCCAAGTTTTTTTTAAAATATAAAAATTTAATAATTAAATTGATTTAGAAAAGAAGGACAATTTACCATAAATCTATACTTTTTTCTTTCTTTGTTATTATTTAATACTTGGTTATATATATTACCTTTTGTCATCTGGTTTATATATTTTCAATAATCTTTTTAACAATATAATATTACTATTTTATTTATTGGTTCTAAAATAATTTTCAAATTTATACAAATTAAACAAAGTTATTTAAATATCCCGTGTAGTACACGGGTAATAAACTAGTTAATATTATAATATATTTTAGTATGGTTATTTAATTAATAAGGTAAATTATCCATTATAATTTATATAAATATACTTGTAGTCCAAATTTCATTGTTTTTATTTTTATTATTATATTTAGTTTACTTAGTTTATAAATATAATGATTATTTTTAATATTACATTTAAATACTTAGTTTATTTATAAATAAACTAAGTTATGCAAGTGTAATATTGAGGGTCTCTCGAACATCCTCCAAACCAGATATCAAGGTATTAAATTTATATTTTTTAGATCAAATTCACCAAATATAACTTCTAAATATATATTTAGCTTTTATATATATATATATATAGATTGAGTATCTATGGGGCACCATATGTATCGAGAACCAAATGGGAACAAAAAATGCATTGCTTGTTTACAAATGATGCAATAAGGGTAATATTGGAATACTTTATTTGAAAAAATTAATTATTCTTTTAATTAATAGATTAGGATTAAAATAGGATACTAAATCAATATCATTAACCATTCTCCATATATTATTCTCTCTCTCACACACACACACAATCGACCGACGAGTTTGAGAAGACGATGATGAGATGAAGATGAAAATGATGCATCACGTTGAACTCATGAACCTATGAACGTATACGATGTGAAGAAGACGAATACGAAGATGCACAGTATGAACACGATGATGCATAACCTGGTGCTCCATATGAACACGATGATGCATAACCTGGGAAAGATAAATACGAAGATGCACAGTCAATGAAGATGATAAAGCATAATGTTGGATTTTTGTTCAATTGGAATTTTTTAATTTTAGAAGTGTATTTAATAAATTTATTAGCATTTAATACTTGATTATTGAATTAAATATTCAATCAATATAAATTTAATTTTGAGTTGATTTGATATATTATTTTTTTCGAAAATACCCTTATGCACATCTATTATGTAAATCGTGCATCATAATGCGTTCACAAATTTCATCTTTATTACCCTTTTGCCATTGTAATCTTAGCCATTCATTTTCTAGATCTAACGGTGTATATGGGTTCCTAAGTTGCACGATGCACACAGGTGCCCCATAGAACCTAACCCTATATATATATATATATATATATATATATATATATATATATATATATATATATATATATATATATATATATATATATATATATATATATATATATATATATATATATATATAGGGTCAGGATCAATGGGGTACCATGTTAGACTGGGGAACCGGAGTCCACCCATGTTTGGTTATAAGTAAAAAATGGTAATATAATCAATTAGAATCTTAATTAATATATAACAACTAATGTATTAATAAATCCCTTAATTATAGGGATTTACTTCCATACCATATCTATAATAAATTTCAAAATGTAATGAACATGTTGAATTGGATTCGACAATGGGTTTTAGTGAATTGCTTACAAGCACAAAATTCTATCCGGGATACAGTGCCTGGTTACCGTAGGAGGATGTACAAAGTATTCTATACGTCTCAGGGCTGATATTGTTGGAATAAAGGTTGCCGAACTTCATTTATCGTTCGTTGATGCTCGTTTCGGGAGGTTCTGCCTCTAACATAAATGCTTAGGGTTTGATAGATGGAAAAAAAAAAGTGTGGATTTGGTTGGTGTAGTAAAATCTATGGAGGACTTCATGAATGTGAATGTTGTGAGAACAAGTATTCCTTCCTTGTAAAAATGCTACATGCAACTTTTAATTTTGTGCATAGTTTATGAACCTCGCGTGATTATTAGTTGGATTTCATGTGCTTGAACAAAATGAAGGAATCAAGGGTAACGAGGGACGGACAGAGATTTCATTTTTCACTCTCATCTTAATCATCTTTTCCATCCCTGACATCATCCCCGCCAGGGAATGAGTTTATTATCTCGTCCCCGTCCCAATCAGGATCTCCATCGGGGTATTGGGTTTTGCAACTTTTTAAAAGATTTAACAACTTTAAACTATCAATAGTAGTTTAGCAGAAATTATATGATTAATATTTAATATGGTTAAGTTATGAGTAGATACAATGGATCTCTGTTTTAACCAGAAAATAAATTATAAGTGTGGCCAATAAAGAACCTGGTTTTTGTAGGCACTTGCCGGTGTTAAAAAGAACTCCAAAAAATAAAAAATGACAGCTGTGGGATTTGAACCCACGCCCTTTCGGACCAGAGCCTAAATCTGGCGCCTTAGACCACTCGGCCAAACTGTCTTATTGATCACAAACTCGTCTTCTTTTATATAATCATTCCTTTGCTTACGTCATCTTATAAAGAATTTTAAAGTCCTATAAATTTAAAAGTTTCAAAATACTTTCATTTCTTCAGTTTTTAAATTCCTTTATTATAATAAATCCCCAAAAACTTTTGAAATACGGTAAACCCAACCCAACAGCATCTTATTGTCTATAATTTCTAAAACAACCTTTTTCTTTGTTTTTTTTTATGTATCTTTATTTAATGATTTTACAACCATTTCCTCTCTTTTTTTTTATCTTCATTTTCTGATCTTAGGGGCTGTTTGATTACATTTTTCGTTAAGTGCTGTCTGGATTAAGTAATGCTGACTTACTAAATTTTATTGGAAAATATAAAATGGGGTAATATTGAAAAATAAATGGTCTGAACGGGGAACACATAGGGTCTCTTGGCTTATTAATTGGGTTGACCGAATTTGAGTTCTGATTTTAATAAGTCATTATCAAACAAAGCTTATTTCAAATGGACTGACCGGATTTTTTTAGATTAATCCTAATAAGTTGTTATCAAACAGCCCCTTAGTTGTTTAATAGAAGTGAACAAAAGGAAAAAACAAATTTATATAAAACATTGTATCATTAAGTTAAAAAGGGGAGGCCACATGGGCCTTTGCTTGCTGACACCTATGTGACATTGTTAAAAGGGCGTAATGCTTGGTACGGGCAAATGATCGCCAAGGGAGAACTGAGCCTTGATATGGGTGATAGCATCAGTGGAAAAGGGATGATCCAGGTACTAATACCCCATTTCTTCGTTTTCCTCTGTTTAGCAGTGTTTCAGTCCAAAACTGCATGACTTTCTTCGGATCTTGTTTTCAGGGAGTATCTGCAGTAGGAGCATTTTTCGAACTCCTGAGTCAATCAAGCTTAAGCGTTTTACATCCTAATGAAAACAAGCCTGTTGCACCAGTCGAGCTATGCCCCATCTTGAAAATACTGTACAAAATACTCATAAAGAGGTGATCTTTATTCTAGGCTTCTAGCCCATGATCATGTCACTTGAGCTAACTGGATTCCGAAGAAGCTAATCATTTTTCTACTTTCAGGGAACAAGATCCACGAGCAATACTCCAAGCACTGAGAGATGAAAACTTAAACGATCCTCGTGAAAGAATTGAAATTGCTCAGAGCCATGCCTTCTACAAACCTTCACTACTTGGCGAGCCCTAAAAGTCCCTAACAGGCACTTGTTTGGTTTTTATGGTAAATACTAACCATGAAAAGCCAAACTCATCAACATTATCACAGCTCTGTAACAGGAATTTTTTGTACTGCCAACTTATGGGGAACAAAACATATATATCATTAAAGCTTTCACCTTTGGATCGCAAGCTCTTTTTTAACGATTGTATATGATGTCTCATTTATATTGCCTACCTGATTAACATCAAGCATTTCCTCAAAACGTGTTAAATCAACAAATTTCTTATCGAAAACTGGCTAAATGATTAAATTATAAAATTGTGCATTTGATACTAAAATTAAATGTTTTCGATAAATTTATGTATTTAATGTAAAAAATTACGCACCTCATGCTATAATTTATCCATTTTATGTACAAATTGTGCTTTTAAGAAAATTTGCGCATTTGATGTTCAAATTTATGCATTTAGTTTATAATTTAATGAATGTAAGTTTTGAATGTAATTTTAGTGTTAGATTATGATATTTATTAATATTTAAGACTAATAATGATTTTAAGTAAAACTTTTAATTTTAAAATTTGTGCATTTTGAAGTGGTTCTCACGTTCTCACCGTAACAAGGGTTCTTACCGGAACCCAACCCTATATATATTCACTCGAGCTTGAAACCATTATTTTAAAGTGGTATAAGCCCAAAACGTTAAAGTCACCAAACGTTCAAGGCTGGAATTTTGTTTTTGTCATGGACCCTTCTTCTTCATGTCATATATTGGGCCAGAAATCGATTTATAATATGTAGATATTTACTGATGGTGATGGCCTGATGCAATATGATTGTATTATCATAAATTATATTAAACTAGGTTGTTTAACCGTGTATTGCAACGACATCATAAATTGTGTTTTTATAAATATATTACTTTAAAATAATAAAATAACATTAGCTATCGATCGGAATTCTCACCCGAAGATACTCTCTGCTTTAAATCTAGGTTTATAAATTGAAAAAATGTGATTGATCAACCAACTAAAAAATTTATCATTTTAAAAATAGTTGAGACGAAAAACAATTTTATGTTGGAATGTAGATAAAATAATGCGATCATAATGATATATTCGTAATTTTTGTATAATATAATATATCAAACGTTATAACACATAAACAAAACAATTATATATGTATGAAATAAAATAATTAGTTAGTTGTGTATCTATCTGCCTAATAAAAATAGTTCCGACGACAACAAATTTTATATTAGAATGTAGATTAAAATGGTGCGATCATAATATCAGACTATATTTAAAGTTCTGAATGATTTCTTATATGATATAGATTTTACGTAAATTAAACTTATTTCATACATTGAATAAATTATGTAAATTAACTATAATGTTGGTAACTAACAGCTTCATTAAGATAGTAGAATTAATGACATAGATCAACATTTAAAACCAACATTCTTGATTAAAAAAATTATAATGGGCATGTTAGAAAATAGGGTTATACAAAGGTAAAAATATGGAATCAGATTTAGATGATATAGTGATCGTGTGAGTTCACTTTTCAATAATAACAGTTTGTTTTAATCGGGTCTTCAATTTTACATAAGAAAAATGCAATTAGTTTTTGATTGTATATATATAGACACACACACGCACACATATATAAACGTCTCATATGATTTAGTGTGGATAACAATAAGTTAACTACCAAATTAACGCCAAAAAATAGTTAACGATGCTGCCTTAACAATAGCATGAAAGTTGTATTGCAACGTGAAAGCTGCACAACAGCCAAGGTTGCACAAGTTCAGCAGCAACACTACAAAGCTGCATAATAACAAAAGTTGTTAAGCTTTCACATGTATAATAAAAAAAGGTTGTGTTTTTTCGATTACGGATCCATCACAATAAAAATAAAATGGTAACAGAGAGTAAAATATAAGTTTGAGAGGTGTATAAATAGAATTGTGTGGGAGTGAAATATATGAAAGTTGAATATTTATAAAGTAAAAAACTAAAAAAAAAAAAAAAGAATTGATAAAAGAAGTGTGAAGTGATTTGGTCCCGGCGGGGCTCGAACCCGCGACCTTCGGCTCATAAGACCAACGCTCTAACCAACTGAGCTACGGGACCATGAATATCATAACTTATTGTGCTTTGACTCTTAACGGCTCTCTGTTGGGGATCCCATGTTCCTTTCATTTTACATCAATACATTAGTTTGCTATATTTTTTTATTAATTTGCGGATGATTTACTATCTCTTCATAAATTAGAATATATCTTTCAATTATTCTTTATTATATAAACAGGTAAGTAAATCTATGAAGTTTTATCATTAGCTAAAAATAACTTATATTCCTTTTACCTATATGATAATATTTTTATTCATTCTACTTAAGTCATTATTAAAAACAATTATATTTTAATCGTCCATTGACATACCTTGATTTTTTTAGATTAATGGATATGTATATTTATAAAAGACATATTAGAGAGTTAAACTAACATAGAGCATTTTTTTAAATAAAATTTTACATTATAAATATCATCATATATACATCAATTTACAATACATTAATTTAATATGTAATATAATAATAAATAAAAACAAAAATAGAAATATTGGTGATATCATCAGATTTTAAACAAACATGATAGACCCTACTGTAGTTATGGAATCAAAAGTCACTTGTGGTTTTTAAGACAAGTTAGAATCCTCGAATGACAAGTCGACAGCTAATATATTAAAAAATAAACGTAAACGGTTTATAAGTTAAAATCCATTAAAATATAGAGTCAGTTGCAAAAACATAGCAATAATCTTTTGTTTTATAATCGTTTTTAACAAAATTATTTTTTATAACATTAATTTTGTATTTTTTTTATAAATGATAACGTTAATGTTTATATTTTGTATCATTAATAACATCAACTTTTGTATTTCTTTATACCATTTATAACATCCACTTTTTTAACTTTCTTCTATAAACGGTATAACACATAAAAGTTGATAATATTAATGATAAAACATTAAATAATGTAAATATAAACAGAAAAAGTTGTTGCTATTTTTATCAATTAGCTCTAAAATATAAACTTAAGCTAGTTTTATATAGTAGTAATTTAAAGTTTAAACTGTTGACGTGTCACAATCGTGTTTAAAGCTCAAACCATTACTATATATGCTCCTAGAGTTTAATTAAAGTTTATGCCTCATTAAATACATTTTGTCCACTTTATCTGTTAATTCAAGCAAGCAGCCTGCGTCATATGTAAATAATAGATTCATTATTTGTGATTGTATGTTCAGGTCCAAAGTTACTTATAATTATTATATATAAAGTGTCATTGATATTTAAATTGACGATGAAAAAAGTCCTCAAAAATGAAAAGTAACCGATACGAGACATGTTTATAAAGTATATTAGTTTGGAAAATATGGAAAAAAAAATGCATAACTATCTTAATAATATAAAATACGTTAAAGTTTCTACTACACTATATACTATATACTAACAAGTAAGAAATACCATTCTAAAAAAAGTTTGAAATACAATTGATTTAATTTGATTGTGTCTTGACTAATATCGTTCCTTTCCTTGTGTTTTATTTAGTCTTTGCGTTTCATTTTTCTCAGGTTGGTTTCTAGTTTTGTTCATTGTTTAGTTCTTTGCTTAATTTTTGTCTTTCCTTTATCTATTATGTACTTATTTTGTCTGACCTCTCCTTTTTATTTCAAGCCTTGTAAATAGTTTGACAAGTTTTATGGCCTTTTGTTTATTTGGTTTGTTTAATAAAATGTTGCACTTCAAATTCATGTAATAATAGAGAACGCAAATTGTCACACGGCACGACACCACCACATTCCACCTAAAAAGTAATTACGCATTATTATTCCTAAAATAAAATAAAATAAAAAATAATATTCATCATTTCTAATATCTATAAAGATTAATAAATATAATATATAATATATTGTTTCTTATATATTTGAATAAAATAAATAGATAAGATTTATATCAACATCTAAATTATATCTTATACATAGTTATCTATATATTTAATTAAAAATATATTATTTGTTTATTTATAAACTTATTAATATATATTAAAAATAAATACAAATCATATAAACAATATTAAATATTTAAAAAAGATATTACAATATTAATAAAATCATATTTTGTAACATTTTATTTATTATAAAACATATATAAACATTATGTTTTTTAAACTACTAACGTAAAATGTGGGTTCATGAACTGGTATATATATATTTGTTGGTTATTTGAATGGAGAGAGGAGGGAGTATAAATAAAATAAAATAAAAATGGTCCGGAACCGACCACCAACCGCTAATGAACCAATAACCCGCGGATGGAAAGTCGCTTTCCTCTGCACTCTCTTCTTCACTTTACTCAACCAAACCATAACTCCATCTTATTCAAATCACTCCTCCTCTTTACACTCACCTCTCTTCTTACTCCTTTTCTTCCTATTATTATTATTATTATTATTTCTTCTTAAATCCATAATCTTTTTGCTGCTGGTCGGTCAAATTTATATATTATTAAAGTATGATGAAAAGGTCATCAACTACTTCAAAAAAGAGTTCCAACAAACCAAAACCACCAGAACATGTTGCCATTGATTGGGAAGTAAGACCTGGAGGTATGCTTGTACAAAAGAGACTTGTCGGGTCGGATCCCGGTTGTGACACTGCCCCACTCATCAACATTAAAGTCTCTCATGATTCTTATCACCATCATCTCTCTCTACCCTCAACCACAACTTTTGGTAATCAACTCTTCTTCATCTTTCTTCATATATGGATACTGAAATTTGTTTTTTTTTTTTTTTGGGAATAAAGATATTGGATTATCATCTTGAATGAATTTTGAATTAGGGTTGCTGATGTTAGTGCTATGATCATGATGGATCTTTAATGTTGTTTTTTGAATTAATAAATGCCCATCTTTAAAGAATCCTGAACAAGGGTTGTTGATGTTGGTTTTTGATCATTAATCATTTAGCCAGTTTTCTACGCTTTGATGTTTAGTTGACTTTTCCATATTTGACTTATAATTGGGAATGATTGTAATGGCTGTACAGTACAAATATCTCATGCACTGTTTGCTGTAACCCTAGAGCCTGCAAGCTTTCATGAATATGCAGAGGTTAACCCAGAATCTTGATTATGTATTTATGCAACAGGTTACTAGTTAATTCTTAGTGGGTGATGTTTTATTATTAGATTGCAACTTGCTTCATACATATTTATGCTACAGATAACTTCATCTAAATAAACACATTCATTATACATTGGTCTTTTGTACATCTAAAGTTCAAATTCCGATATATCTAGTTTCAGTTTGAAATGATCTTTACATAATTATATTGCATTCATTCATTAGATGATCATATGAATATTTGGATATATAGTAAGTGTATTAATGCAATTATATTAAAGGTGATCTCAAAAAGATTCTTGCCCGTGACACGAATTTAGAAGCCAAGGATCAAAGACTGTTATTTAGAGGGAAAGAGAAGTGTGACGATGAACGTCTAGACATGGCTGGTGTAAAGGAGATGTCAAAAGTAATCCTGTTAGAGGATCCTGCTAGCAAAGAGAGAAAGCTTGTTGACAAGAGCAAGAACAATACTAATGTACAAGCGTACGATGCAGTCTTGAAAGTCAGAGCTGAGGTGGATAAGCTATCACATAAGGTTCGTGTGACATACTTGACTTTATTCACGCATACAGAACAGACAGCAAGATTAAATTCAGGTTTGCTTAACCTTTTTATGGATATAGGTTCTATCTGGATTGAAAAGTGTGTGGGTATCGATTCTGTTTGGATAAAGTGGTAAATGAAGATTGTTATTTGCTAAATGAGTACATAACTCTAGTGACTTATCAATTGGCTTATTAATCAAGTCCCATATAAAACACTTGTATACTATATACTGAATAAGTCACCTAGTTCTATAAATCCTAATTAAACATTGTCTGTGGCTGCATGCTTCTTTAGGTTGCAGCCTTGGAGACATCTCCTAAAAAAGGTTTCAAGATTGTGAAGAAAGAAGTTGACGTTTTGACTGAGCTACTCATGAAGGAGTTGCTCAAACTGGACGGGATTGAGGCCGATGGAGAAGCAAAAGCACAGAGGAGAATCGAGGTTAATTGTCTATCTAGAAACAAAACTACTTTTCGTGTTCAAAGTAGTGACCTTTTATACATACTCGTATGATGATTTTTGGCACGCAGGTCCTTCGTGTCCAGGGTCTTGTGGACGTTCTTGACAGTCTAAAGTTGAACATGAGCACAGATCATTTTGACCAAAGAGTTGTGCCTGCTGTTTCAGTAACGATGAAATGGGAAACCTTTGACTCAGGAGTTGGGAGCCTAAACGCACCAAGTCACGTTCAAACTTCCACAAAAATTACTAGTGACTGGGAGCAGTTTGAATGACAGGTAAGCTGTTTTGCTTACAAGCACAAAATTTTCTATCCGGGATACAGTGCCTGGTTACCGTAGGAGGATGTACAAAGTATTCTATACGTCTCAGGGCTGATATTGTTGGAATAAAGGTTGCCGAACTTCATTTATCGTTCGTTGATGCTCGTTTCGGGAGGTTCTGCCTCTAACATAAATGCTTAGGGTTTGATAGATGGAAAAAAAAAAGTGTGGATTTGGTTGGTGTAGTAAAATCTATGGAGGACTTCATGAATGTGAATGTTGTGAGAACAAGTATTCCTTCCTTGTAAAAATGCTACATGCAACTTTTAATTTTGTGCATAGTTTATGAACCTCGCGTGATTATTAGTTGGATTTCATGTGCTTGAACAAAATGAAGGAATCAAGGGTAACGAGGGACGGACAGAGATTTCATTTTTCACTCTCATCTTAATCATCTTTTCCACCCCTGACATCATCCCCGCCAGGGAATGAGTTTATTATCTCGTCCCCGTCCCAATCAGGATCTCCATCGGGGTATCGGGTTTTGCAACTTTTTAAAAGATTTAACAACTTTAAACTATCAATAGTAGTTTAGCAGAAATTATATGATTAATATTTAATATGGTTAAGTTATGAGTAGATACAATGGATCTCTGTTTTAACCAGAAAATAAATTATACGTGTGGCCAATAAAGAACCTGGTTTTTGTAGGCACTTGCCGGTGTTAAAAAGAACTCCAAAAAATAAAAATGACAGCTGTGGGATTTGAACCCACGCCCTTTCGGACCAGAGCCTAAATCTGGCGCCTTAGACCACTCGGCCAAACTGTCTTATTGATCACAAACTCGTCTTCTTTTATATAATCATTCCTTTGCTTACGTCATCTTATAAAGAATTTTAAAGTCCTATAAATTTAAAAGTTTCAAAATACTTTCATTTCTTCATTTTTTAAATTCCTTTATTATAATAAATCCCCAAAAACTTTTGAAATACGGTAAACCCAACCCAACAGCATCTTATTGTCTATAATTTCTAAAACAACCTTTTTCTTTGTTTTTTTTTTATGTATCTTTATTTAATGATTTTACAACCATTTCCTCTCTTTTTTTTTATCTTCATTTTCTGATCTTAGGGGCTGTTTGATTACATTTTTCGTTAAGTGCTGTCTGGATTTAGAGAGCTGTCTGGATTAAGTAATGCTGACTTACTAAATTTTATTGGAAAATATAAAATGGGGTAATATTGAAAAATAAATGGTCTGAACGGGGAACACATAGGGTCTCTTGGCTTATTAATTGGGCTGACCGAATTTGAGTTCTGATTTTAATAAGTCATTATCAAACAAAGCTTATTTCAAATGGACTGACCGGATTTTTTTAGATTAATCCTAATAAGTTGTTATCAAACAGCCCCTTAGTTGTTTAATAGAAGTGAACAAAAGGAAAAAACAAATTTATATAAAACATTGTATCATTAAGTTAAAAAGGGGAGGCCACATGGGCTACCGTCCCAGACATCATACCAAGAAAAAAAATTTTCAGTCCGATAAGTAATATAATAGACTTACACGTGTATTTTTTTTAACTTTCCATCCCAATAAATAAAAAAGATTCCTTTAAAAAATTGTATGTTGTATTGTTAAAAAGACATTATTATATATCTTGGCCAAACCTATTTAAAAAAATAGTATGTTGCATTTTAAAAAAAATGTTTGAATCAAAATATAAAGGACCAGCGCTGATGATAATAAACAATCAAAGATTTAAATTTAAAGGTCATGATTGAGTATATTAAAATCGTTTATTTTATTTTATGTATACTTAAAACCATACTTGATTATTAGGGTGCGTTTAGTTAACGAAAACTAGTCATTTTTCAATTTCAGTTTTCAAGTTATATTTTTTAGGAAAAACAAGGGTTTCTATGAAAAATGAAAACTTGTTTAGATGATGAACTTTTAGTTTTAAGAAAAATAAGATGAGTGATTATAAAATAAAAAAATATGATATGTGATGGAAAAGTAAGAGAGAGAAATAGAGTATTATAAAGAAATAGGGTAGGTAGTTGAAAAGTAAGAGAGAGAATATGAAAAGTGGTATTTTAAAAAGTGAAATGAAAATTTATGAAATTGTTGTTAAGTAAACAAGTTTTCATTTTTGTTGAAAATTGAGATGGAAATTTTGAAAATTTTCGAGAACTAAACGCACCTTAATGTCGTGTAGATATGCATGATTAATATATATTTATGCTTGTATATGCATTTTGACAATAGAAGTAGATGTTATATTTTATTGTCTCGACATAAAATATATAGATTGCCTAACCGAAAGATTTTGTTTAACCCTTCTTTTACCTTCTTATTTGACAAGATTTTACATTTGATATTTAAGGATACATTTATAAACTTTAGCATCAAATAAGAATAATCATCAAAACACACTCAAAATTAGATTATAAGTTTTTATTGTTACATTACAAGCTAGTTTATGATCCATGTATTACGTAGATATTTTTAATAATATTTATTTATATAAAATGTATATAAGTAAAATAAAAACATACAACTATTAATTATTTAAAATAATATAAGATTATTTTTCTATTATTATTCTAACTATTACCTTTCTAACTTTATAAATTAATATAGATAATAACTGTTTTTTATGATTTTTGAACTATTTATTTTAAATTAATATATTTTAATTGATATAAATAGATATTTTAGTTTATATATGATATAATACTTATATATTTAATTACAAATTAATATTTATAGACTAAAAATAATAATGTGTATTTGACTTTTATTTAAAAAAAATAATTGTTTTTTCTTCTAATATTTATAGATTAAAAAATAATTGAAATGTATTGATTTTATTAATAATAAATTAACTTCTTCAGTATATAGATATAGATTATTACTTTTCCATTTCCAATTATATTTAGATTTGAAACCCTTGTCAACCCATTTTCTCATTACTATGCGTCAGCCGCCATCGTTATTGGTTACCGTTGTTACTTCTTAGGCCACAGGGAGTGGTCGGCGAGAATGCCAAGCAAATCTGCAGCCAAGTCAGCGCCACATCAGCTTTGCCATCCTTTGCCAATTTGATGTCATTTTGAGGGTGTAGATACCAACTTGCCATTGTTTTTTTTATATTCAACTAGGTTATTACCCATGTATTACATGGGTTAACTTTAGAAATTGATATTTATATATATGTATAATATAATAATTATATGAATAATAAAATTTGCTTAATTTTAGTTAGTTAGTTATTAAATTAATCCATATTAGATTTACATAGATTTGATTTGCTTTAAAATTTAAAAATAAATTCAGTAAATGACGTGGCAAAAGGAGATAGCGACATGTGGCAAATTAAATGAGAGGATGCCATGTGGCAAATTAAATGAGAGCTTGCCATGTGGCATTTAGTTACTCTTTTAATAGTATAGATAGATAGATTTAAATTTAAAATAAAAACATTGAAATAAAAAGTAAATTAATGATATTAAAATTAAACATTAAATGATGAACATTAAATTAAAAAATAAAATAAGAACATTAAAATTTAAAATTAAAATAAAATAAGAACATTAAATTTTAAAAATCAAAGTAAAAACATAAAAATGAAAACTAAACACGTGAAGTCTTGGTTCGAACATTTGTTATCAAAATTATCAACCGGATCAACGTTGAGATCAATTTTTTGAACACCCCAAATATATTCAATGTTTTTTTTAGAATTTGAAATGATAAAAATGAAAGAATTTATATAATATGTTGGTTGTGTTTAGTTGAGAAATATGAAATAATATGTTTGTGTATATAAAAAGTATTGATATATATATATATATCACACACATGTATATATACATCAATATTTAAATGGAGATAGAGAAGAATTGTGTCTCGGCATTCAAATGCCGATGCCGAGATTTTTTTTGCCAATGCCATGGCCAAGGGGTGGTGTTCAAGCTTGGTACCATGGCAATGCCATGCAATACCGAGACCACTCCCTGTGGCCTCAGTATCATGATCGATACCAATTAATGAGCATAGATATCATATCCCCAAGTATCAATCAACTCCACAAATGATGCTAAATTTCACACAAGAATCTAGTTACTTCATAGTTTGAGGCCAAAAGATTACAAATTTTTTTATTCAGATACTAAAAACATCAACCCATCAACTTCCAAAATATACTCTAATAATCTGTCTGTCTTTTAGCATGCCCAACAGATTCTGCTAACAAAGCAACACTTTGTTCCCATCCCCAATTGAATTTTGAAAAAACAAAAAACAATTTTTTACGTCAATAAAGACAACATAGGACCATACCATAATTCACTAATTCCAAACTAAACTTAAATTTTGAAGAAATCAATAAGGGAAACTCAAAATGGGTGATGCTGGTACTACTACAGATGAAGTCTTACCACAAGTACCTGCAATGGCTCCAATTTATTGTGCTCGTCTTTCACGTGATCGGCGTTATGCTGTTAATGGAGAGATCATGGCGCTTGTTGTCATTACCGTCTTCTCAATCTTCATCTATTCCTCGTTGTTGCCCCTCGTGTCATGTTGCTAAGAACGAGTAGCAGAAATTCTGCACCAGTCGATCAGAATGTAGGTCATGGGTATCAAAGGAACTGCAATAACCAAGACATCCCTTGATTTTTTAAGACATAAATACAGAACACACACACACACACACATAGGAGACCTTTTCTTGTGTTCTTCATGTTCCGTACTTGCAAGATGTAATAGACACTCTCACTTATTTTGTAATCTAGTAAGTAGTACACAAAATATATATTTCCTTTCCAACAATTTCAACCACACTTCTTATGTTATTACTTACTTTTTTTTATATCAGGTATATTTGCAAACTTTTCATTAACATAGTTAATATAACATTCAGCGGTAAAGAAATTATAGATAAACATGCAGAGTGTAGGAACATGGTGTCCTTGGCTGCATCGCATGCCTGACATTGAATAGTTAAAGTCAGAATCAATGAAGAAAAAAGGAGTGAGAACCTGAAAGCAAGGAGATCCTGCATCATAAGTAAGGTTTAGGATCACTTGATGATCAAAGAGTTTTCGTTAAAAGTAATAAAGTACACGAGGAAAATGAACATACGTCAAGGTATCAAAAGACTAAAGCTCCCAACAGCAGAGATGTAAGTGGCACCATGAGGTTGTCATCAAATTTGGTGCTTATAGGATGGGATTCAACCAATGCACTAGCAACCGAAACAACCAAGAAGCCGAGGATCATTTGCCAACTTTCTTCAAAATAGCCAAACATGGAGAAATAATGCATGTACCTATCACCAGACATTCTATCAGAACATGCTTATGCATAAACGTAAGGGGTGTCTTACAATAACTGTATTGACTTTTCAAACTCAACTTCACGCTTGCAGACAACGCGTTGAGCACAATGGTTTTCGGATTAATATATTCACAATCTACTTAAAGTTGCTCGTTCTAACAAAGCAGCGTGTTCCCATACTTCCATAAAAATATTGATTCTTAAATAGTTTGAAGGAGAAGTGTGATATGATGTTTGAAAGAGTCAAAAAAATCCCAAAAGTATCCAACTGAAAATTACCCGACTGACACAATGAAACCGGCAGCCACCATGGCAATGCTCCCCGCATAAGATTTGTCTTTGTTATAAGGGATCTTTTTGGTTCCAAATCGCCTTCCAACAATGTCTGCTATACCTGGAGCAAGGTTTTTTTCAGAGCGTTATGCTACTCCAAAATAAAGAATAAATGTCATTTTAATATTATAAGAGGATTAGTACCATCTCCAGCACATAGATTACAAATTGCGGCGATTGCAATGGGGGACGTTCGCCAATAGATTACCGAAGACAAAGCGATGGTAGAAGCATAGTACAATGGTCCCTTAATAAGTTCTCTAATGCACAGAGAAACAACATAAAGGTGATCGATCAGAACACCACAAGTAGGTTACATCATTTAATATCTATTCAAAAATGAAATTGGATGCTTATGACATCAAAAAGGAGAAGCATGAGATTCATTGTATTCAATGATAGCATTCGATAATTCAATGTGGTCATAAGATGTATCAAGGGTTTCCAAAAATGTTTCTTTTATATTAGGATAACTTTTTATTTAGAACGATAGAACTTCCTCATTGCCCCACAAAAATTGCAGACAGATATATTTTGAATATGCGATGATTTATCACTGGGAATATCTTATGACAGAGTATGCATATGTTCAAATAAAACATAAATGACAACCTTATATTGCTTAAATTAGAATTGTCACCCTCACATGCATCATTATTCTTAACATCAACTTTTAAATTTAATTTATCCCTGTTTCTATCATATGTTTTAACAAAAACTTCATTCGAATCCTCAATAAACAGCTCAGCGAATTAATATTTGAGCTAATTGTTTAATCTAGTCAACAGAAGTGGAAGCATAGAATGTGAAGATGAACTCATAAACTAGTGAATTTTGCCTCTGGTGCAAAAAAACCATCATTCATGGATAAGATACTAGAAAAAACACACAATACTCGGGAAGAACAAGCTAATCAAGGAAAAATGTAGTGTCCCTTTTTGCCATTTCTGAAGAATGCCCTGTTCCCATTGAAAACCAAGTATGAACTACAAAGGTGGGAGAAGTCAACATTAAAATGTAAATAGTCTTAAATGCTCAACTGCCAATGGGGTAAAAGTTCACCCGTTATCTGCAGACTCAGAAGGACAAGATATATAATTTGACACCAAGAAAAAGAAACAAAGATGTTCCAGTGACTACTTAAATGTCAGCTAATTTCTAATTGCTTAGCCATAGCATATGTTGAGAAGCCTAAACAAACCTGTAGTCTCCATATCTGCTCATAGATTTCACAGTCGCATCATCTTTCCATATCCCAAGTCCTATGAGAAGCACTTTTACTATGTTGACAACAGGAATAAGAGCTGCTAAAAATGCTCCTTGACGACCTGAACTGTAAAAGTTTGAAGGTAACTTGATCATCATGCATAAAATTACAAAGATGCCCCTTTTGATGTAATCCATATTTACCTGAAGAGAGGCCAGCATAACATGAACGCCAGCCCAATTGTTGTATGTACAAGCTTCCTATTTAGTTTCTGAAGAGAGGAAATATGTTTTCAAAAGCACTGATTTTATAGAAGAATAGCTTTATGACTATTAGACTTTACACATATAACCAAAGTTGAATGAATATTAGCAATTCAAGCCAATCTCTTTTCTTGGAATTTTACCTCTTCATAATCTCCATGGAATCCATCCTTCGGCCAACACAAACTGGTCTGGGATAAACAGCAAAATAATATTTGTTTCTGCTCACTCCCAATAGGGTTTCTTAATGTTTACCACTTGTATAGCAGAATATTTTCTCCAATCCAAAATTAGGGCCAATTGGCGAATGGCTAATTCTAAATTAGAGAAAGAAAATTGATTGCTTAGAACACATGCAACTAGAACTACTAGAAATTGCCTTAAAGAATGACTAATTGGTAACTACCATCAGTAGTTCAATAACATTTAAATGCTAGTGCTACAAAACGAGATCTTTTCTCAGTCAAGCCAGGCCAGGTGACACAATCCAGAATAGTCGCCAATCCCAGATGAAGTCGCAAGCCATATTGGAATGAAAAGAAAGTATTAGCATCCACAAGTTCAAATGTGTTTAACTTGGACGAAAGAGCATACAGCTTGAGCTATTGTTTTGTTGGATTTTATAAGAAATAGATGCTCAAGACCATATATGCCTTTGGAGCTGTGCCAAAGTCTTCTTATGACTAGTTATGAACACTTTTTTCACAAAGAAGGGATCCAGCAGCTGTGGAAGATACCAGAATTAGGAGGCCAGAGATATCAGAGAATTACCCAGGTCTTTGGAGTTCTAGATGCACTAAGGCCGCAGGAACTATTTCTTTATTTGTATAAACTTGAATATGTAAACGTGTGTGTGAATCTCTAGATATGCCTACATCTTTTCTAATTCTTCTTTCCCAGTTAACCTGTTTTCCTTTTCATCATCAAAATTAACTCCCTTATTGCCAATCTGTAAACTGTTTTACCCTATTTAGGTAGCCCGTATATATGTTCAACCTCACAAAGTTCTCTTTTTTAACACTCAAATCCATTGAAAAACAATGTTCAACCTCAGAAGTTCTACCTACCATTGCAAGTTTGCAACTCGAGCATGTTGTCTATAAAATTAAAATCCTTCATTCCATGTTACACGTTCCTTAAAAAACAGAAGCTGTAGATGTTATGTCTATTATGCCACCAAATTGATGATTAAATGAACATTCCTCGATCCCAAAAAGGCAAAAACTTGCATTTTTAAAAGCAACAAGATTGATCCTATGAGATGATGATCCCACTACCCACACCTTATATTTGGAAGCAATTAGAAAAATGGCTCATGTTGGAGAATTATACCAAATCTAAGCCATTGATCAATCACATTCCAAATTTCCAATCAAGACTTATTTCTTTCACTATAATTTGAAATTTAGAAACATTCCCAGGACATTGGTGATGCCTTAGAATTCTTTCTTTATAAATTGATCTAGTAACCGACACTTTTCTTAGTTTAGTTAAAGCATTTATACAACCTAAACTGGAATTTCTCCCTTTGGCTAAATAACAAGCTACATCTTCATTTTTACGCCAAAATCATCATCTTTCAAATGCTAAATTGATTATAGATTAGTTTCAAAGGAACCATGAAATTTATTGTAAATGCAGCCATGTAAATGCCTTTCTCGAAATGTTTTGTTTTTTTTTTCTGGATAGTGAAAGAAAAGTAACAGATTGCCCTAAAGAAGAGAACGCTTTTAATAAGCTAATTCAGTTTCCTGTTTCTCACTATGATGACAAAAGTGAATAATATATAACATTACAACATAGCTGAGCTCAACAAATGAGGCAAAATCCAGAGAATTTGAAAGGTATTCACCTGGTCAAAAACCCCTCTCCTTGCAGTTTCTTCAAAAATTCGAAGTATAGAGAGTGCAAAGCAGCCGGAGAACACCATAGCGCATATATCTCCGACAAGCGGATTCTCGGGGAAGAACATCGGTCCAGCAGCTACCGCTGACCTTATTCGCCGAGTAACGACGTGAGGTGTTAACTTCCTAAGAGAGAAACCGAAGCTAATTCGACCATTTATTAGAGAAGTAGAAGAAGCATTAGGAATGGCAGGAGAAGCAGGAGTGAAATGTGTGGGTTTAAAACGGGAATACGGTGGCCGGAATCTCGGGTCACGAAAAGAAGACGGCGACAAAGGATGGGTTGCGCAAATAGAGGAAGTCATCGTCACTGAATCGAGTGTTACGAGTTGCGTAAACTACAAATTATCATACAATACGAACTTTGTATGAGATTTCCACTGTTGGCTTCGAAGCTCGCGTTCAATGAGGGGAATAGCATTAACCTAAAGCTACAGACCATAGATTTTTAATTTCTTCATGTTAGATCAATCACGGCTACTGCAAATTACGGATGTAAATTGGTTCTGGATTTGGATCATCAACAATGAATTACTTGATAAAAAGGGAAAGGGATCGTACAGATTTTGTCGATACTTCCAGATAACTTCAATGAGCGGCTGAGCGCCATAACTCTCAGGCAGCATACCCAAATTACATCTTTCTTGCCCGTATAAAACCAGACAACAAACATGCAATGGAAAAATAGGGCAAAATGCTTAAAATAGCAACCAACCAGCAACAATTGTTTTATTATAACATTGAACTCAATTTTTTTTTCTAAAATAACAACTCACTACCACAATATTTCTTAAGTAACCATCAAACTCAAAACAATTGATCTAAAATAGCATTACGTGATGGCTAGACGTTGACTTCGCATCCATGTAGATCGTCACGTCAGCACCGGTGGATGACTGGGTATCTATAAAATGACAATGTACTTGTAATAGCAACATACTTATCATTTTTTATTATTTTTTATTTTAGTCTTAAATTTAATACAATATTAATATTATTATTATATTTAAAAAACCAAAACATATTAAAATTTATGGTACCCATTACCCAGTCAAAATCACTCCACCATCATCTTCCTTTGACACAATTCACCAACCACTCTCTCTCATGTTCATATATGCTTTTACCACCAGTCACCACCACACCGTTATACTTCCCCTAAAAAAACACCACCGCTCACCACATTGCACCAGAAGAACAAAGAAGGACAGACCAGAAGAATGAAGATCTGGAACGAAGAGAACAAGAATGAAGATCTGGAACTCTACACATTGTCATCTTCTCCTCCTAATATCATCTGTTTTTTTCATTTTCCATTTTAGGGTTCCTTCGGATGGGGTGAAGATCTGGAACCCTACACCCCGCCGTCTTCTCCTCCTAATATCATATGTGTTTCCCACCCCCCCCCCCCATTTTACGGTTTCTTCGATTAGGTTAGATTTTCAAATCTGGATATTTATATGGTTTCGAATGGTTTCGTATTGTGGATTTCAAATGGCATTAAGGTTGTGTTCCTCAGGTCTTTAATGGGTTTTCGAGTTTGTTCTTGAGACTTTAGGTTTGGATTTTTGATTTTCATTTTGATAGGCTGTAGTATGTAGGTTTCAGATCTAAGGTATCTGTTGGTTTCATATATAAAGCTTAGGGTTTAGCACGGAGGTGGCTAATGGCTTGCACGGTGGTGTTTATTAGTCATAATGGTTTTGTATGTGGTGGTGGCTGGTGATGGTTTCGGGCGGTGGGTGGTGCTGTGATGGTGGAACTTGAAGAATGTTCATAAATCCATGAAGAACATCTAAGAACAAATATGAAAATAAAATCTTCTTTAGAATGTGTCTTAAAGTATTTGTAATCATCCCTAATAAATGTATTAAATTTAAGATTAAAATAAAAAAATATATAATAAAGTATAATGATATTATAAGTACGTTGTTATTGCATGAAGATCAGGTCATCAACCGGTGCTGATGTGGCGATCTATGTGGACGTGAAATCAGCATCTAGTCATCACATAATGTTATTTTAGATAAATTATTTTGAGTATGATGCTTAACTAGGGAAAAGTTTGATGGTATCATGCTATTTTAGAAAAAAAAAATTGAGTTCAATGTTATAATAAAACAATTGTTGATAGTTGGTTGCTATTTTAAGCATTTTGCCCTAAAAAATATACATATTTTTAGAAATCGCACGTTATGGTTTTTATTCATTAGGCAACTAATTTTAGTTAATAAGTGCAATTTTTTTATAAGTTTAAATCATAAATCATTATTTATTCGGTCAACATATTTTACCTACTTGTTAACACTTATTCTAAACATAAAAACAACTTCCCTCCCTCCTTAGAAGTCACACCCGTCACTCACCGCCACCACTCAGTCACTCACCACTTATTTTGCTAGTTGTTTTTACATACATATTTACATGTTTGTTTTCTTTAATTTTTAACTGTTATATATACATACATATTAAAAGGGCCCTTTATAAGCTTTTGTTCTGATCCCAAAAACGACCTGCTCATCCCCACCCCGTCAGCAGCCAAACCCTAAAGACTGCCTCCGTCGCCACCGTTTTTCTCGGTCTCCACTCTCTTCTCTGGCATCCTGTGGGTACACTTTCTAGGGGACGATCTCTTATCCCTTCTTTCTTTTTTATTTTAAATATTTTACTACTTTCAGATTTTTTTTCTTGCTTATATGTTAAAGAAAGTTAAAATATAATGTTATATTTATTTACAAACTTGATTATTCAGATTTATGTATGTTTATATGTTAAAGAAAGTTGATATAAGTATAATATTCTTGTGTTTAAGTTTTGTTCTTGGATTTATATATATATATATATATATATATATATATATATATATATATATATATATATATATATATATATATATATATATATATATATATATATATATATATATAGGGGTGGGTTCAATGGAAAACCACTATGCACGTGAAAACCATGGAAACCTACGCAAACCGTCCGATTTGGTGCATTTCATGAAAAACGTGGTGGCATGATTGTAAATAAGGTGATGCATCACGCGGGATTTTGATGCATCACGCGGAAAATTTGATGCATCGTGCGAGATTTTGATGCATCGCGCGGGGAATTTGATGCATTTGTGGTGGTGCAGTGTGGTTTTCACAAGTTTTTAGGTGCATGGTGGTTTTCCATTGAACCTCCTATATATATATATATATATATATACATATATATATATATATATATATATATATATATATATATATATATAAAATACAGATTCAACATACAAAAAAATATCAGCCTTATAAATTCAGTATTCGGTAATCAGCGTAGTCACTTATCTATCAGCACTGCAATCAGTTTTCAATCACTTATCACTTACGCAAAAAAAAAAAAAAAAAAACACCTTAGGCTATATTCGATAATCATAATCCCATTTGCCTTGGAGAAAAAGATGGAATTGACAAAAAATAGAGGAAGAAAATGGGTGAAAATGTAATTGATTTTAACCATCTTTTATCCCTTTCAAGAGCGAGAAGAAATGGATGAAATGTTTGATTATTCATTCCAATCTATGTCATCCTCTTCCTCTTCATTTCATCCCCTTTTTTTTATATATTATGGAACACATCCTTAATACAATTAGACATATTACTTACGTTTGAAATCTACATACGTCTAATATATTATCTATGCGTTAATCTTCAAACTAAAATTTAGTTTAGAAAGTGTATATTAAAATAAAATTCATAAGAAAAAAACTATTTTTTGTATATGATAAAATAAGATTATTAAAGTACATCCTTTTACCATCAAATAATACACAAACTTCAATATGCAAACCATTAATTATATTACGTGAAATGCATAACTTTTAGGGAAAATGACATCAAATAACTCTGAACTTTCGACTTTGTACACATTTATGTAGTGAACTTTTTTTGTGCACATTTGGTAGTCGAAGTTTCAAAATTGTTCTAATTTGGTAGTTGGCGTACCTTTTAACCGGTTGCTTCCGGTTTCGATGCCTACATGAACAATTTTTTATGACGTAGCTACCCTTTTTTATATTATACCCGGTTTTATCTACGTGACAACCCGTTTTTTCAAATCACCCGGGTTTATAAAAGCCGTATGAAATTAATAAATCACCCGGGTTTATAACGTCGTTTTTTAAAAAACCCGGTTATAAACCCAGGTGATTTTAAAAAACGGGCTGCCACGTAGAAAAACCGGGCATAATATAAAAACGGGTAGCCACGTCATTAAAAAATTGTCAACGTAGGCATCGAAACCGGTTAAAAGGTACGCCAACTACCAAATTGAAACAATTTTGAAACCTTGACTACCAAATGTGCACAAAAAAAGTTCACTACATAAATGTGTACAAAGTCAAAAGTTCAGAGCTATTTGATGTCATTTTCCCTAACTTTTAATAATAACTTTTTCAACTAATAAATATGCATTCAAGCAAAAGAAGTTGTCATTAAAAAAACTTAATAAATTAGTATTGAAGACATATAGTTGTCCAATACCCACATTTCATTAGCCGAAAATTCATTTAAATCATTATACAGTCGTATTTTTACATCGTTTTATGATTATTAATGATGTTTATTGTTTTATTCATAATAAGTTGAAAAAAAATTACATGTTAATTTTGAAAATTAAATACATAAATAACACAAAATTATGATAAACTTTTAATATAAATAACATATCAAGACGACGTAATTTTTAGGGGTGTGCACGGTTTAGTTTGGTTAGTAGTTAACATGTGAACCGTGTTTTCGTTTTCGGTTACCCGGTCTTCGGTTACCCGTTAGAAGCCGATTACCCGCGGTTCGGTCCACGGTTACCCGTTATATGCTTAAAAGTTACACTTAATTTATTTTATAAAACAATTAAAATAAAAAATTCATGTAAAAATCTAATATTTAATGTATTAGTATGTCTAAATTAAATTATAATTAGATACTACTAACTTGTATATATATAATCGGTTCGATTAACCACGGGTTTCTAAAAATGAAAACCTAAACCGCCCCGTGATGTTTCGGTTTCGGTTTTTTCGGTTTCGGATCAAGCGGTTCAGCTCAGTTTTCCGGTTTTGTTAAAACACCCCTTGTAATTTTCAATGTTTGAATAATGATTTGGTCAACAGATACATTATTCTTAGTTTAGGTTTTGAATTTCTTCTAGTAGGATCATGATTTTCCTTATCGTCTTCAAATAACACATGGATAATGATAATTTAAAAAAAAAACTTAAAAAAATACAATTTTAATATGTGAATTAACACCATAAAGGATTAAAAAAAAAAACTATAGTAATCCAACTAATAAACAAGTTTTGTGTAGTGATACATATTAAAATGAAGGACTTTTGGTGTCATAATATTTTCCCACGCAAAATGGTAGTTTCAATAAAACCATAGAGATGACTAATTACATAATTTACTCAAAAAATGCAAGTAGTGTATTATTTGTTCATAAAATATATTTTGTTTGGATTAGATTTTTTATATATAAAACGGGTTCTCAATTATTGTACATATAGAATTATAGATAATATTATATTAAATACAATTCATTAATTCATGATATTTAAGTATCAAAGTAATTAATGCAATTTATGATTATTAATAATACAAAATTTTAAAATCAAAGACTTCTAACCTAACATCAATCCTGAATTTTAATAATAATGTTAGTTGATTGATTTGGTCGATAAAAATCGTATATATATTTCGTAAATGTTATAATGTTGGACTATTTTTACATCGTTTAAGAAATTAATTGATTATTTGTTTAACGTGAATATTATTTAGGGTTTATTATGAAAAAAAAAAAGTAACATGTTTTTTATGGTTTTTGTGTTTTCGTCCATCGATATTTTTTTTTTTTCGATAAAGTCCTCAATTATTTTTTTTCTTTTTGGTTTAGAGAAATTTGACTATTAAAACCTGATTTATCAGTTTTAAAAAAACACAGTTTACCAATTTAACATGACTATAATAGTCAAATTCAACAAAACTAAAAAAATTTAACTTACGGATTTTTCTTGGAAAAAACAGTGTTAAGGGACGAAAACGCAAAAATCATAAAAACATGATGATCATGATTAATAGCGATGCATCACGAACTTGTATAGATTTTGTATAGATAAGGCCGAATGGATCACCAATTGAACGATGAACATGATGAAGACCATCAATATCTACATCATCTTTTTTGAATTTGTGTAATTTTTGTTAAATTTGGAAGTGTATCAATTGAATTTATTTAACATTTGTTATTTAATTATTAGTTTAAATATTAAATTTAATGAGGTTTGCACATTCCCAAAAATACCATTCATTGTTTGATCTTGCAATGCACAAGATGCATAAAATTGTCAAATTATTACTCTTTTGCCATTAATCTAATTCATACAATTTTTTGATTTAATGGATGATATAGGTTCTTTTGTACATCAATACACAAAAATTAATGTTATACACATAATATATGAATTTTACATACATCCACACTTTGTACGTCCTTAAAAATTATGTGAATGTTCAATGCATATTTATGTGAATGGTCATCCAAGTGAATGATCATTCACACCATTCACATTATCTTTTTTTTGGGTAAATTACAAATTTCGTCCCTGTGGTTTATTTGAAATTATGGATTTGGTCCTTTAACTTTAAAAATTACACTGACAGTCCTTGTGGTTGAAGTTTTGTTACGGTTTTGGTCTTTTGGCCATTTCAAATGACCATTTTACCCTTACTAGTTTAATAAGTATTATTAATGTTGTTATTATTATTATTTTTATTATTATAAAATAATAAAATAATTTGAAATAATTTTAAAAACTAGTATAATTAATTTAGTGTAGAACACATGAAAATAAATAATGAATTATTTTTAAAGACATACCAATAATTGTTATTATTAATTAAAAACTAAAAATTAATGTTTGAGTTTAGATTTTTTAAAATAAAATGTAAACCTTTTGAAAATCATAAAATAAATTATTTTTATTAAGTATTCATTTTTTATCATTTTGACGTTAAATGATTTTTATTAATGATTAAAACATCTATAAAAACATATAATTATTATATCATCATTTTGATAATTAAAACTAAAAGTAAAATAGTCTTTTAACTTTAGGTTTCCTTTTTATTTTTTGTTGAAAAAATTAAACGTACATCATTTTGATAATCAGTTTTTTCAACGAAAAAACTAATATTTTTAATTTTTAATTCATGTAAACGTTTAATTTTTTTTAACAAAAAAATAAAAAGGAAATCTAAAGTTAAAAGACTATTTTACTTTTAGTTTTAATTATCAAAATGTTGAAATAACAATTTATATGTTTTTATAGATATTTTAATCATTATTAAAAATCATTTAACGTAAAAAGGATAAAAAATGAATCTTAATAAAAATAATTTATTTTATGATTTTCAAAAGTTTTACATTTTTTTAAAAAAATCTAAACTCAAACGTTAATTTCTAGTTTTTAATTAATAATATAATTATTTGTATGTCTTTAAAAATAATTCATTATTTATTTTCATGTGTTCTACACTAAATTAATTATACTAGTTTTCAAAATTATTTTGAATTATTTTATTATTTTATAATAGTAAAAATAATAATAATAACAACATTAATAATACTTATTAAACTAGTAAGGGTAAAATGGTCACTTGAAATGGCCAAAAGACTAAAATCGTAACAAAACTTCAACCACAAGGACTGCCAGTGTAATTTTTAAAGTTAAAGGATCAAATCCATAATTTATAATGAACCACAGGGACGAAATTTGTAATTTACCCTTTTTTTTTACCATTCACAAGATTTATGATGTTGCTCCTTTTGAAAAAAAATCTTATAATGTTGGCTTATGCATGTCTGTTCATAAAAAATATATGTGAATGATCATTCACATTAGGGTACGCTGGAATCTCATAGGTACGCTGATGAATCTGATTCTATATATATAAAACCTATATGCATCGGAAAATCCGGCAAACACTTTATAGCCATTGGATCAGGTGATGCATCACGCAGAAAATCGATGCATCAGGTGGGAATTTGATGCATCACGCGGGGAATTTGATGCATCGCGCAGAAATTGTGATGCATTTGTGGTGGTGCATGGAATTTTTCCAAGGTTTTTCGATGCATGTTGATTTTCCATTGAATCCCCCCCTCTCTCTCTATATATACACACACACACCATTTGATATAATATCTACATTAAATGATAAAACAATATGCAAATTACATTAAATGATTAAAAACTGAAATATGATGTATTAAATACTACAAACAAAGAAATATATAAAAAATTGATAAAAATTTAAAATGTATTATATTATCGACAAAATACATACAGTATGCATCTTGCCTAATTTCAAAAAGCGGTCCGTATTAAAACACAATGTAACTTTATATTTTATTAATTTGGTTGTTCTAATTTTTTTAATTTATTTTAACCATATACTTTTTATGTCTTATTTATTGTAGTCCCTCTAACACTTATTTTACAGGATAAAAAGACCACATGAATATCGTAAAAGGTGTGTGTGTATATAAAACTAAAGTAAGAGGAAAATAACAAATATGTCAAATTAATAAAAACATAAAAGTATGTATTCTTATATATAAATTCAATAAAAGGACAATTCGTTTATGATTTAAAGGGTTGCCTTTGACATATAATAATTATTTAAAATATTAAGTAATGATCTGAAGTTAGAAAAAATATTAAGCAATCATGAAATAATAAGGTGAATTGTATATCAATGTTAATGACACTAATATATTACAATTCATAAAACATGCATATAAATTGAACAACTTTAATATTATATTTATAATTAAAAATATTCATAAATATTTCTCTCTCTCTCTCTCTGCTTTTCTCTCTCTTTTTTCATCTCGTACACTCTCTATCTCTCTCCTTTTCTCTCTCTCTCTAGTGTTACAAAAAATAACACCCGTATTATAGTAATATTTTTCTTAATTTATTTTGTTTAAAAATCATATACCATTATTTTTTTAATTGAAATTGTTATTTTTTTCTTTAAATGTTACCATTATTTAGATTTCAAAAAGTTATAGAATGTTTCCCCCCATAAACTCAATCCACATATATTTTGTACGCTACTATTAATATTGCCCTTCAAACTTTTTAAAACTTCTTACCATACATATTACTAGACATTTAACTAATAATAAATATTTGTAATAATATTTATACTTAGTCGTAACTACATTAATTTTAAAACAAAGAGTATATCACATTGAACACATAAAGACAAATAACCAATTTCTTACATCCATTTGTCATTATAAATAGAAGGAATAACAGAATATTAGAAAACACTAGAAAAATATTATTGTTGAAGAAATGGAAACCCCATATGAGTTGAACGTTCATGGTTCCGAACCAACATATGACTCTGACACCATTAACAATGTGTTTCAGATACCACCACTGCCGTCAAGTCACGCCAACAATATTGGTTCAATGCCCATCAGTTCGAAAAAAAGATCAGCCGATCTTGACGTAGCAGTTAAACATGAACTAGAAATGGGTACATTAGACCCCAACATGGATGAGAAATCCATGAGAAAGTAAGAGAATCTAAATAATCATTGTTAGCATCCTTATAAAGTTTTTGTGTTAATATTGTACACAATTTAGATTTTATTTGATGCATGTATTTAATTTGATTCATGTAGGGTTCTTTCAAACCGTTATGCTGCGAAGAAATGTCATGCGAAAAAGGTTAACAACATGATTGAGTCGGAGAAATCCCAAAAGAAGTTGGAGGTAATTTTCTTGTTTTGTTAATAATTAATTTTATAGATTGATTCATTGAATGAGTAAATGGTCATAGTTAGGGATTTTTAAATATAAAACCTTCAAGTTGATTTAGGCTTTTGGATTTACCCTGTTTGGGTTTAAATTATTGATTTATTTTTTATTTCATCCGAAATCGTTTTGTTTTTAAAAAGATTACTGGAAATGTGGTGGTAACCGGTTGCAGGTCACATTTTTCAAGAAAATCATTATTGATAAGTTTTAGGCGGTTCGGAATTTTTTATGACAACAAAAATAATTGGGGATTTCAATCGCAAAATATCCAATTTAGAGTTTTTTTATTTTCATAAAAGTCCCTTATAATTTTGTCTTATGAATGTCTCGATGTATAGAATGATGTTATTTTACCAAACGGAGGTGATTTGTACAGAACAAGAATTTGTCGTACAAAACAATTTTATATAAAATGGCTAATTTATCCTTACAAATATTCTATCATCTTTATATTTTTTCTCATTCATTAATGATAAATTAGTCGGTATCCAACATTGTTGTGTAACTTAGGGTATGTTTAACAAAACTAGCTGTAGCTTTGTGTTTTTAATAGAGGTAGAGCTTTTAGTAGCTGAATCTTTTGAGAGCTGAAGCTTGTTAAAAGAGCTAGAGCTTTTAGTTTTATAAATGTGTTTGGTAAAAGTAGTTGTAGCTGTAGTTTTTAGTATTAAATTACTTAAAAGGGCATTAATATTAATTAAAGGTGATAGTTTTAATTAATAGAAGGGTAAAAAGGTAATATGTTTGACAAAAATCTCCGGAGCTTTTGAAAAGCTACTTCTACTAGCTTTTTATAAAAGAGCTTATTTTTGAGAAAATGAAAGCTCTATGTATCATTTCAAACAAAGCTTTTATTTTTTAGTAGAGCTTATTCAAAATAAAAGCTTCTAAAAGCTCTTAAAAGCTTTTAGAAGCTCTCTACCAAACATGGCCTTAGGCGGGGACATTGTTAATGATGGAATCACCATTTAATTTGCAGCGCTTCTGGATTGTCTTTTTAAGGAAAGGTGAATGTGAATTCATTCATCATAAATATTAATTATCCAAACCATTTTAAGGAAACTTAGTAAAAGTCTACATACGTAGGTATGTGTATCTTTAGTGCTATAAATTCCAACAAAATATAATAAAATATAACATAATAAAATAGGAATATAACACTATAAGGGCAAAAAACTAGACCAAAACAAAGAATCAGACGATATGATACCGGTTGGGTTCAAACTCGTTCTTAGAAATAAAAAAATACGAATTTTAATCGAGTCATAAAATCAGGGATCATTTAATACTTATTCTGGTATAACTATAAAAAAAAAAAAAAAACAAACAAACAAAACTAAGACTTAGTTTTATTCATCTAGTGACACAACCACGTTATCCCTTGGGTAGGTCATGGCCATCCCTCACATTTTACCTTTTATATTTGTATATATAATCTTGACCCACCCAAAACAAATTTTAACATATTATGTTTCTAACTAGAGTTTTGTTGTATTTCTTCTGTTCATATTTGATTTCTATAATCACATATTGAATGTTGAACCTAATAATGCTTAACGTAACGGCTATCGTTTGTTATTATCTGTTTAACGGTCATCTATTATCTATTTTTCTCTTTTTCTTTTTATTAAATATTACACACACATACCAGCTAGGCACGTTGTGAGAGGAGAATAATTAAACAAAATCTATTGCGTAATTCTAGTAAAAGTGAACATCTTGCTAATCAAAATTATCATCACGAGCAGTAGCTGAAACTGCTAGTCGATCCACCGGATCCACTAAAATTAGATGATTTGTGATCGAGTTATAATAGTTTGAGACTTTTATTTTAAAGTTAAAAATTTATATAGTTTAACCTAACATATATATTTTGGTTTTAGTACTAAATCCGCTAATAATGAAATAGTGAACGTTATCGCGATGTAGCATATAAGTAGCTCGTAGTTATCGTCCACGTACTATATATTCGCTATCAACAACTATGCAGTTATGCAACATATTAGTATATATATTTGTTAATTGATTTTATGGATGTAAAACGTTACATACAATTAAAATATTATAAATGAAGACAATTATTGTAAATATATATTTTTTTATTCTGCTGACTAAATTTTAATTAACTTATGAAATTGTATGGATATATAATACAACGATAAAGATTATAATTTTTATTGTAATAAATAAACCGGACAAATACGGATAAACCGGTTGTCTTCCCCATTCTTCTCCTGGCAAGTGCTAACAATTATTTTGAAGTTAACAAAACTAAAATCATCCCAAAAACCATCAGTGTCCAAATTATATCCGTTACTTTTACCCTTTGTTTTGGTTATTTTTTTTTCTTCTTTCAACTATATTTTCTATTGCCACGAAAGTTAGGGGGCGTTTGGTTCGCTGGAATCTGATGAAAAGGAATGAATTTTCCATTCTGATGGGTTGTTTGGTAGCCAAAGGAATGGAATGACCATTCCAAATTTTAACAAAAAATCATCCCTTTTGAAGGAATGAACATTCCATGGCAAAAGGTAAGGAATTTAAATTCCATTCCCAAACCTTTCCTTTTAACAACCGCTTTTCTCATCCTCAACCCTAGCAGCCACAAACTATAGTATTTGGATTCCGACAGATTCCATTCCTTCCAGATTCCATTCCTTTGACAGATTCCATTCCGTCAGATTCCTGCGAACCAAACGCCTCTTTATTATTCAATAGAATTTGTAGCGTACGAATATATAGAAAAACTTTTTTAACCGGCTAGCTAACAGTAATAATAAATGCGAATATAATAACTATTTATTTAAATTTTATACTTAATGTTATAATATCTTTCTTTTAATTATCTGTGTTATAATAAAACAAAACATTATTTGTCATACGTATTTTTTATTTTTCATATTTTAACATCATTATAATCTAAATATTGAATTTAAATCTAAATACCTTTTTTTAAAACTTACTAAATGTGTTTATAATTTTTTTATTATCATCAGTCTAATCAATTTTCTTTTTAAATATGATTTGCATATTTATATATTTATAAATGTATTAAAGTATATTAAAAGTAAATATGAATTATATAACAAAATAATTAAAAGATTTCAAAATAAGAAGCACACATTATATATTTCATATGTTTAAAAAACAAAAATAATTAAATGTCTACAAAAAGGTATTTTATAATACTTTTTTTTTTAAGAATAATATATAAACATTATATTGTATATAGATATTACGTATACAATTCTTTATTAGAATAACTTTATTATATATGTGTCAATATAATAAAATATAAAAACATTTTATTGTATATAGATTTTACGAATACAATTCTTTATTAGAATAACTTTATTATATATGTGTCAATATAAAAACATTATATTGTATATAGATTTTGCGAATACAATTCTTTATTAAAATATCTTTATTATATATGTGTCAACAAACTAGAATTATAATAAAAGAACTGTAACGTTACGTAAATTTTTTAAGGTTTAATAACCCAAAGTAAAACTTATAAACTCTTAACCATACCACATATAGAAATTAATTAAGAAATGTACAACGGGACCAAACCATTTTTGGGTATTGGTTGTGTAACTGCACAGAAATTAGTTTGATTGTACTAAACCGTAACAAAAGATTCAAACAAAAATAAAATTGGAAAACTAATAGACGATAGCTAGTTCTAGTTCGAAAAGTTGGCTTTATGGTATCATAAAAACTTTTACATAGAAAGTATACAAAAATCGGACCATAACCAGGTATCAGTATCATATGCTTTTAAAGAGCTGACTTAGAAACGGTATCCGATTTTTGATGAGCTATCAAATTGGAAACAACTTTAAAAGCATGATGCCTAAATATGTCCGATAAAAATACACAACCTAAATTGACAAGCTTTTGAAAGTGCACGACCTAAATAAAGACAGTTACAAAGTATATGTCAGCCTTCCACCGGTAGTGCCTGATTTCTTGATAATTAATTACCAAATCAGAACCCTTTGAAAAAAAAACACATAACCTAAATATGAATTTTAAAAAAATACACAACTTATACCGAAACAAACGTGAAAATACTAAACACGTCATTTCCTGCTGTGATCAATGATCAAGTTAGTAACTAAGCGATACATTGAAAGAATAATGATGACCGATGACTATCGATGATCTATATATAAAGGCAACATATATAGGAACCCATAATTATCTTTTATTTACACAGATCGAGTATAAGATACATCGATCCAATCAACATATATATAACTATCTTAACCTAATTATAAGCTAGCAATAATTATCTGATCCGACGACATACCCAATAAGTGCACATATATATAATATGCGTTTGTGAGCAAAAACATCTCTTGGTAGCTTATAATTAATCTCATGTATATATAAATTAAATGACAAGAACCCATACAATTGTGTTAAATTATGTCAATCTTTGTGCTTAATTTTGTTACAGGACGACATAATTGCTCTCCACCATAAGATAGAACAGGAAAAACAACTCATATCTCGTCTCACTGTAGAGAACGAGATGTTAACTCAGCAACTACAAATTCGTACTGATTTAGACAGTGTGAAAGAAGGTATTCAATTCAATCATTCATATATCCATCTCTTATTATTATATATTAACTCGTTACTTACTACGTACGTAAATTCTGAAAATTATTAATATAAATTGCTTGTTTAATTAACTAATTAATGTTGTAGCTGAAATTGCTGAGAAGACAATGGAGAGACAATACTTGCAGGAGTTGCTTGGCATGTATGCACAACAATTTGGCAACTAAAACTTGAGTCTAATCGAGAGAGAGATCGATCATCGAGATGTTGAATAATTTAGCCATAGACGATATGGATCCTATATATGTAAATCTATTTTAATGGTTATGTTATGGCATGTACTGGATTTTGTGGCTGTTTTTCTATGGGCAATTTAGTACTTTCCCAAATATTATTTTACTTTGTTTTATCTTCTAATTGATGTTATTAAATGCTTGTGAGGTTTTAATGCTTTGTTTATTAGGGTTTTGAGTAACTTGCGATTTATATTCAACCGGACGATAAATTTTATATAAGAATTATGCATGATAAACATGTTTATTGGCTATTCTTTTGATGCTCAATAATTGTACATGCAATGTTACCTGATTGATAAAGATTTTAAGATTTGAGTTAAATAGCAACTTACGGGTATTATTTTTTTAACTGTTTAGGCCTGATCATGAATCTAGTGACCAAAACATGCCTTAATCGTCTTATTCATGAGCTTTGATGTTTTTAAGTATTAATCACGTGGTTTCAATCATGTTTTATGTTTAAAATCCTTTAACTATTATTGTGTATTGTAGTATCAATGAAATATCTAGGTCTTGTATATTTTAAATGTGAGAGTCCGAGACTTGTGATCATGGGCAGAGACCAAAGCCTTTGAGGCCTAGACTTTAAGTCTCGGGGTCATATCCCCACCATTAGCACACACCGAGACTTCAAGTCTCCTTATGCTCACCATACCGAGACTCTAAGTCTTTCAATTGGTACCCAAACTTAAATTCTTGGAGATTTCATGAGCTAAAAGCCAATCTGAAACTCAAAGACTCGGACCAATACCAAGGCCGAGACTACAGCTCTCGGGGCCTTACCTAGGTTGAGACTTGGTCTCTCGGGCCAAGGTCCACCACTTCATGGTCTCTTCATTTTCTTGTCAAATTAACTTGCTTTAATCCATTAAACCTGTATAAAAGGTTGGAATAGTATGTTTATGATAAGTATTGAGCGTCATTTTAGTTTTTTTTTTTTTTTGTTGAAGATTTACACCCATTTGAACACTGTGTTTATGTCCAGTGTCGAACACACACACACAGAATGACTATTTTGATGAATTCAACATGAAATTACTTAAATTAATTTTGAATCTTCTTAGTGATATTGTTTGATCACTTCTACATTTTTTCTTGAGATGTGTTGCTCCAATTGTGAGAATTTGTAGAAAGAAGTACAAATTTCTAAATAAAGGACTAAATGTGTGTGTTTAAGGTGTTCTTGAGGTCGGAAGCAGAATATGAGAATGATTTAATTAGCAGATGAAATGAAACGTGCAATATTATCAACACTTTGACTTGATTGCAGTTTGCATCACCTAACCTTAACTTTAAACAATTATCATACATAACCCTTAAATTTAAAGTAAATTCTATTAATTAAAAGTATATTGCTCAACTAAAAAAAAGTTACATTAAGGAGTTAAATACGACTAATCTAATCTAACTAAGGGCATGCAAATGCAGTTTATGGATGAAAGGTAGTTACCATTTTTAAAAGATATAAGCTTAAGCTCTTAGAGGTTGCACATCAAACAAACCCAATATATGTTACTTTAGTAGGATCTTTTGATTCCAATATTATATTATCATCTAGGTCTTGTGAAAACAAAAATAATCATAGATAGAATTGACAATGTCAATGTTTTATTAACATATGTTGCTAATTCTACAATATAAATATATTTATTAACATATTATTTTCATTTGTGTCAATTAAATATCATGCTTTTTATATACCATATAAATCTACTTTAAAAACTCATTCTTTTTACGTTCAATTTTACTTGATATTTTAGTTAAACTTTTATTCTTTTCAATAACAATTTAATAAGTTGTTTCCAATAGTGACCAATTTGATACAGTTTATAAAAAATACAATGACTTGGTCAGTACCGAAAAAATGTCTTTATCTAGATGATGAGACAAATAAAATATATTTCAGAAATCTGGGTAAGATTTTAATATTTTTATTAAATGTTATGTTTAGTCATAACTACATTCATCTTAATTAAACATTATATCACATTTAAGTATTTAATTACAAAATGTGACACCACACATATTTATTATTGTCATTATAAATATTTAAATAAAAAAAGCATGTTCGAAAGATGGAAAACAAATACGAGTTGACTTGTAACTGTGTCCAGCCAACAAATGGTTACGGCGATACCAACATGGACGGGAAATCTATGAGGCGGTAAGAAATAAAAATGGATATCATTCTTTTTTGTTGTTATCGACATTTATATGTGTAACGTGACATTTTTCTGGTTTCTCTGTTTCGATCTTTGTAGGATTGCTTCGTACCGTTATGCTACAAGGAAAGCTGCCAAAAAAGATGAAACAAATGTCTGAGTTAATCGGAGGAAAATCAAAAGGATTTGGAGGTAATCGATCTGTTATACACAAGGTGTCGAGGCAATGTTATAGATTATCGACTTACATGTAGTCATGAATTAATGTTATTAAACTTGGGTAAATATGATTATGAAAATTCTTAATGTGTCGACAGTGGTAGTTGCTAAAGGATATCATTTCATTTATAATGTGTTTATTTCACATGAATCAAATCATTAAAATGAGATATTAAAAGATGTTTCCTTATCTAATGAATTGCTAATTATATTCTTGTATTAAGTATATTTATTATTTTGCGCTCACACACACGGACTAATTTAAGGATCCTTTGAGCATCATTTAATAGTTAAACACCGTGTGTACCAATCGAAATAAGATTTTAGACATAATTTTTATATATACAAGCTTTGAACCATATAAAATTAAATTTTCAGTAAGTTCATTGCATTCATGATTCATACGCTTTAATATACATTAGATTCTTTAGATTGATTACATTCACATGCTTTTATATATACAAACATCATTGGACTTATCACATTCATAGCCTTCATTAAATTGATTACATTCAAACTATAAAAATAAGTCATTTGTGACATGTAAAGGTTTTAATGACGCTGATGTATAAGGAAAAAGATTTAGTATAAGTCTAAGCATAAAAAATGAACCAAAGAAAAGAAGGCAAGTAATTAAGCAACAACTACTCAATAGTTTCTGATAAAAATAAATGTAACAAGGGTGGTATTGGAAATAGAAAAACCAATTAAATTCCAATTTATTCTCTAAATATAGGGATACATAAGAAAGCAGGGGAGAATAATTTGAATTTAAAGCAAATAAGCATCATGTGGTTGAAATGTTGAATGAAATGAAATGGTGAATGCAAGGAACGTTAATTTGTTGGTTGAGAATTCAATATGGATCTAAACCTTAATGGGGACGAACACAACACCGACATATCTATATATATATTCCGAACATTCAGATATGCATGCATGGTTTTCTCTAACTGTCAATATGATAACCATGCCGACACAATAGCGGTGGGGAGTAGGCTTTGATCTAGGGCAGAAATTTTGTATGAGGCATAAAAAATTTTAAGTTCATGTTATAAGATTAGGCCCAATAACTAAAAAAAACCTGATTTGTTTCACTTAGATGGGCTAATGGGCTTGCAGCTTGCTCTTTATCAATATCCGCTCTTTTTTCTTGAAGACATGAGGCGGGCAGCATCTCTAAGA
Organism: Centrapalus pauciflorus; assembly: GCA_020465985.1. Lineage (NCBI taxonomy): Eukaryota > Viridiplantae > Streptophyta > Magnoliopsida > Asterales > Asteraceae > Centrapalus > Centrapalus pauciflorus. Next base: position 34,140 of record JAANYP010006319.1, on the reverse strand, counting down.
ACTACTCTCGACAACTTAGAAGTGTGGGATTGTGGAAGGATTGATGCTAGGGAATTGCATTCAGCAATCAATGGAAGATTTTCGTCCTTTCAATCTTCAAGGAGTTTCAAACTCTTGGACAATTGGACCGATCGACTGATGACCAGCATTGGCATATTGCTAACAGCGAGGGTGAGGGAATTGCATATATCCACGAATCTAACCATAAAACCAAAGTCTTCAAATCTTGTGTATTTTCATCGATCTCATTCTCACATAGATAGTCTATGGGACGAAATGCCCTTAATAATTTAGTTATTAATATTGCTTAGTTGTCAAAATGTTAATGGTTCATTTGGTGCTTATCAAATAAAGGATGCTTAATAGATATGTCTAATCGCACTTATGTAGGCCACATTTTCACTATTAACGTAGCTCGAGGAGAATAAAATCATGAGATACAAAATATATAAACGGAAGGCCCAATTTCTTGAGATTATACTAAGCAAAAAACATCTTTTAAGCCAACCAGAAACTTACTATGGACCATTTCTTGAGAGGCCCAATTTTCACATCACTCACTCAACTCAACTCAATCATAGTTTATTTTGGGTTTCAAGGTTGCATTTGGTAGAACTGTAGAAGACATCAAGAAGAAAAGAATGGAATAAAATCAATATTTTTTAGATCTTGAAATTTGAAAATACAATAACCACATGGTTATTATAATTATTTTTCTTCAATTTTAGCCTCTATTTAATTCTCTATTATTAGTAGAGAATTAAAAGAATTGAATTTTAACCTATACATTGACACAACTTGAGAATTCATAGAGAATTTATATATACAATTCAAATTTTCGAACTAATAATTTGTCTTCATTTTTTTTTTTTACTTTTCAATTCTCTCTACCATTGATCTTTGGTTGATGCAGACAATATACTTTGTATAAATGTTAACCCGTAATCATTGATATGGGAAGATGCCGCTGCTTTTTGCATCAAATATTAGGGTTGTATATGCAATTCACAAACAAACTTGTTTATATATATAGATGGTTCAACTCTTTAGTGTCACCAATCCTTATTTACAAAGAGGTACATGCTAACCCATGACTTGTCATGTCGGTTAACTGCAAGCTCACGGGAGGCAAACATGTAAAAAAGGTAAAACTCAGGCTAACCCATGACTTGATACGGCTCAAATGAGCTTTCAGAGTTTCAGTCGTATTCGATAATAATAATTGAATAAAAAGTTAAAGATAATATGCCATTAATACCCCTTGTTTGTTGAATTGCTGTTAACAAATAATATAAAAGGATATGTATGGGTTTCAAATGAGAAAAGGGTTTCATTTCATGTCTTTTATACTTGCATCATCATCGAATTGGCACATGGGGTATCAGGGAATTTCACATGTTACATGTGATTAATTTAATAAACCAATATTTGACCGGTCTAACTTGGATTGCACCCCAATGGACCCCATCATCATCACAAATAATAATAATAATAATAATAATAATAATAATAATAATAATAATAATAATAATAATAATAATGGTTTTTGTAACAAATTGTGTGCTGTAACAAACTGTAATTAGCTTGTATATGATTATTATATTTGTAATAAAAGTATAAACTTATTCATTCATATGCATTCACACGTTCACATTTCATATTGGTTAGATTTTATCTTATCTATTATTAACGCCAAATATCAATCAATCTCGTTGACTAGATACATATTCAATTGAGATGTTACTTTCACTATAATTATAGAAACGTCCATGTTCTCATGAAATTACTATTAAACCCTAGAAGATTTTGTATATATTCATTACTACATAAAAGTTAATAATTTTCATATTATTCTCTTTCGAATTCCAATAAAAGCAAACATTATTTTATGAATTTTCTTGACGTATAGATAATACCTTTGTCTTCAAATATTGATCACCTAAACTAAATAGAATCAACCTAAAAAAAATAAACATACTCTTAATTATATTCCAAATGATATAATTTAAGAGTATAAATATTTGCCATGTAGGATGAAAATATTTGCCTTAAGTTATCAAGTGATATAAATATGACAAATTAACCAAGCTATTTGCCATGTAGGATGAAAACAATATTTATTTAAATTTTAAATTATGTTAAGGGAAAATTATACAAAAAACTAAGGTACTTTTGATATTTTTCGATTAAGTTCCTGTACCAAAAATTTTTCCATAAAAGTCATATCAATTTGAAATTTTTTAAGAACTGTGTTGTTTTATGAAATTTTTTAAGGATTTTTCAAAAAATTTCATAAGATTTTGTTAAGTTAAAGATTTTTATGGAAACATTTTATGTGTAGTGATTTTTACGAAAACATTTTTAAGTTGAAAGAATTTTGTAAAACCGTTTTAGGTACAATGACTTATTTGAAAAATACTAAAAGTGTGTTTGTTTTTACATTATTCTTCCTTACGTTGAATATATGTTTAATAAAACGATAGTAATGTTTAATGACCGCCATTATATATATGTGCCAAACAAAACATATAAACCCTATGAATAATATTTTTTTTCTAAAAGTAAAGGCAAAATTGTGAGACGACAAAAACAAATGGCCAATTTCTTTTAATAACTTGTCTCTAATGGTCATTAAGAAGAAAATAAACCCTCTCTCTAATCTTGAATTATGTCCCTAACATTGAAAGCAAGACATTCATTCATGTTGCGATCTAACGGCCCAAACAAGACGGGCACCTGATCAAACCATTCTCATTGCACAAAGTACAACTCCTAAAGCCACCTTTGTCCGTGTAGCACTTATGGCTTCCGCTGCACTCGTCGCAGAGGATAAATCTGAAGTCGCCGCAAACCTTGCAGACGCCGGGAGTAACCGCCGGCAAACCTTCGATGAACTTCTTTAACTCACCCGTCTCGTGCAGCTGCCGTACCTCCTCCGCACCTCCGATGTACCTACCGGCAATGAAAACCCTAGGTAGGGTTAGTTTATTCTTTTCGATCTCATCGGCACCGCCTTCTTCCGCCATGATGTTCTGCAACTCGTCTAAGAATCTGGAGTCCATCGACAAATCTCGTTCGTCGATCGAGACACGAAATCCACGTAAGATGGATTGGACGGTGCGGCAAGCCTCGAACGTTGGCCGGACTACACGTAAGCTCGTCGTGTACACCACGACTCGCTTTTCCGCTCCCGGAATTGAAATCAGGCGATCAGATTTCCCCAATTTCTCGGCCGTGGCGGCATTGTTTGACTTGGGTGTAGATTTGTCCAAATTGGGGGTTTGCTTGGTTGAGAAGGCACGCGCAAATTGATTAGCGAGGTGAACTCGATGGAAGATGGATAGTCTTCTGGCGGTGGTTGAGCAAGGAAGCGGTTGATCCAGGGTTTTATTGAAACCGTTAGTATCATCTTCAGCGAACAGATTCTCTACATCCTTAAAGGATTGATGAACGAACTTGAGATTTGAAGACGATCTACGGATTGAACAATCAATATTATCATTATCACGGCTAGATTTTCGCCGTGATTTCCACATCTCAGGTCGGTTTTCAATCTTCAAAATCACAAGGAATAAAAAACGCCCAAAGAGAGAGAACGAGAGAGAAGCTTAATTATACAAGTCGATCCGAATTGAATTGAATTGGATTGAATGCACAACAGCTGGTAATGAAGGATTTGATCAAAGGAGGGTTTTGGAAATGTAAAAAAAAGATGGGTTTTTTTCCTTCTCAACAGTGAATAGTAATTTATATATGAGTGAGTGAATTGGGTTTGCGGGTCGGGGCATTAGTTGTGTGTTAGATACTTATCTATGAATTATGATATTGTAATTGTTTGATATATCTGATTTTGATTATGGCACTATATATGTATGGTTTGAAATACATATGTATCAATCTGACATTATTATAGCTTTGGTTTTAGAAGATTATGAAAGATAATTTAACAAACATGAATGAATGTTTAAGGTAAATGTAAACATTTGTACTACATTAACCTTTAATGATAATATTGCATTTAAATTAGATGATTTTTATTATTCCATGTTGTCCAAACTACGTCATACTTCAAGGTTGTCTTTAAATATTTTTTATAACATTACGTAGTCATCTATGATTGATTATTCACTGATTTATCATTTTAGTAAGGGTTTAAATATGAATAATAACCAACATGTTTTTACAATTTAATCCCTTCATGTTTGCTCTTTTTTTCAACCAAACATGATATGTAAATATTTTTAAATATAAATCTTAATTGAGGTCTTCAAACCAAACACACCCTAAATATGGTTACGTGTACCAAGGTTTTGTCATATTGTTATAATTTTTTTTAAAACTAATTTATTTACCCACGTATTACGTGGATAAATTTTAATAAATAATTTGTTATATAAAGTTTATGTAAACATAAAATTAAAACATATAAATCTTAAATGTTATTAAAAAAATACAATAATAGTATTGTATTTCATATTTGTCATAATTAATATTTAATAGTAGTTATCTTTTAACAATTTTTAAAATATATTTTATTTTTAAATTTATATGTATTTATTCTATATAAAAATTAAAGTTTCAGTTTTACATAAAACTTAATGTTTATATATGTTTTATTACAATAAATAAAAGGTTATACATATGATTTTATTTATATTGTATTATGTTTACGTTTTACTTATATCTAATATTGTTTTGTTTGTATTCTTTATCTATGTTTAATATATTTAAAATTTTTAAAACACAATATAGGGTTTTTAATTAGACATAATAAATTGTATTGATCTTTTCTAGATGTTATTAATAATATTGAGTTTCTTTCATTTATAAAAAAAAATCTTATTTATTTTAATATTTTATTTGAAATTTATAAATAAATTATATAATTTAAGAATTTTTTTAAGTTTATATTTAAATTAGCTAAAAATTATCAAATATCAAATAAATAATGATGATAAATAACATGATTAGATAATGTAAAATAATGGATAAAATTAATTATTTGTTAATATTTTTCTAATTTTATAGAAATTATGAATAGTAGCTACTTTTATATTTGTAAAATTATAATTTAATTGAAATAAATTGATATTTTAATTTACATAAAAAATATTAATTATTTATCTATCACAAGAATAAAAATGATATAAAGTATGTTGTTACAATTATCTTTAGTAAAATATTTAATAATTTTGTATAATATGTATTTATCTTAAGATATTTTATAATAATTAGATATATACATAAGTATAGATAATATAATATTTTGATTTATTACGTTTTAATAAATTAATGTCTAAATAAATATATGGATATTAAAATCTTGACTTGATTTTAAACTTATGAGTTGTATTTATCTTTTATTTTAAAAATAAAACTTTGTATTTATATTTTGTGGTGTAACGGAGCTAACACGTATGCATTTGATTACAATTATCTTTTGTTAAATATTTAATAATTTTGTATAATATGTATTTATCTTAAGATATTTTATAATAATTAGATATATACATAAGTATAGATAATATAAGATTTTGATTTTGATTTATATCGTTTTAATAAATTAATGTCTAAATAAATACATGTATATTAAAATCTTGATTTGATTTTAAACTTATTAGTTGTATTTATTTTTTATTTTAAAAATAAAAAGTTGTATTTATCTTTTGTGGTGTAATGTGGAGCCAACACGTATACATTTGATGTTCTCTTATTATTATTATTATTATTATTATTATTATTATTATTATTATTATTATTATTATTATTATTATTATTATTATTATTATAGAGAGAGAGAGATATATATTTTTTAGGATCTTAATTCGATTGATCGATGGGTTTAGAATCGAGAACGAGTTAATGTTTTAGTAAGAATCATTGACTTAATGGTTTATAGTGTACGAAAAAGAAAAGATCAGCATGACTTGTCGAATGCCGGAAACAATAGATGGTTATGGTTCTATTTTAACTTTTCATTTTGAATTTGAAAAAATGAATAGTAAACTAAAAGGCGTCATATTTAGATTTATAATTATCCTATTAGCTTGTTGATACACACAAATGCAATTACAAAATTTGAATTTTGTAATAGATTAAGTAACTTACCATGTTTAAACAATAAACATAAATATAATGTTTTAAGAAGTTTAACAACAATTATTTTATGCACCATCTTATGATCTTATCACATAAAAGATGCATTTTTAGCATGTTGTAAGATGAATGCTTACCATTTATTTTCACATGACTCAAATTCTCAAAGTATTTATTGTTGTACTCGTTATTAAATGAACATGTGGAATTAATTAAATTCCTTAATTTTCTTCAATGCAACAACTTAACTTTAACTTTAAAGGATAATATTAATATGATAGCTTCAACCGTATATATGTATTAAAAACTGTACTTATTTTAATTAATGTATTAATTTATATATACCTAAAAAGAATAAAGAGTTACATAACTAACAAGTAAATACTCTTTCTATTTAATGAAATTTAATATTTCTTAAATAATTTTTTAAATAGACCGGATTTTGTTCTACTTGTAAATATTATAAAATAGAAGTGAGACTAATATGTCACTATAAATATTTTTAATACGTAAGCAGTAGCGGATCCATAAAATTTTTTTATAAGGGTCGGAATTTATCACGTGTGACAGTACGAGTGTTTGTGGTTCTATAAAAAAATTTTACACCTCAAAAGTTCGGGTCGGTTCATCTTGATTACATAGTAAAATAAATGCATAAGTGATACAACTCATTAATTGTTACAAATTAAAAGAAATTAGATACCACAGTTTTCCTCTACACTACAAGAAAAGTGTCATTTTGTGACACTTGGTTTTAGTGACACAAAAAAAAGTGTCACTAATCTTACTATTAGTGACACTTATGAAAAAGAGTAGGTATAGAGCAATCTTTTACCCACACTTATTCTAAATTAGTGACACAAACACATACATTATTAGTCACTATATCTCTATACCCACTCTACTTTTACCCACTCTTTTTGTTTTCAAAAAAGTGTCACTATAGGTATTAAAATCATTTACCTACACAATAAAAAGAGTGGGTAAAAGTAGAGTGGATATAGATATATAGTGACTAATAATGTATGTGTTTGTGTCACTAATTTAGAAAAAGTGTGGGTAAAAGATTGCTCTATACCTACTTTTTTTATAAGTGTCACTAAAAGTAAGATATAGTGACACTTTTTTTTTTGTGTCACTAAATGACACTTTTCTTGTAGTGCTATGACTTTTCAACTTTTGAAAACAAGTTAATAGTTCTTATACCATTATTTGAAATATTGAGTAATTTTTTTATATGGTGCAAATACAACAGTCACTCAACCATTCATCAATTGAATTGAGCAATTACTTATGGAATTTGTGGAAAAACATTAAAAGCTCTTTAACTGGATAAAAATTCAGATTTTGGTAATTTTTTTCTAATTGATTCATATTGTTTAACGAACTAAAACAATTAAAAAATGTAATTTAATGTTAATTGTTAAACACTGAAAGTCCCAAACAAATAATAATCTAAATATCTAATACACTAAAACAACAAAGAACATTTTTTACAAACACCAAACAACTAACAAGTAGCAATAAAACTAATAATATATTACTAGTTCAAGCCCAAATGTGAAATGTCAAACATTGAATTAACTTAATAGATGAATATCCAATACACATGTATTTTTAAATTATTTGTTAAATGGGTAACAAACTATTAGGTTTTGATATATACTCTTAGATTTTGTAACAAACTTTTTTATATGTGTAAAATTTCTAAACACTAACAAGGATACCGGGGTCGAACTTAAAAAATCATAGGGGTCAATTTTTTTGATTATACATATAACACGTAAAATAAAAAAGTTATCGGGGTCGTTTGACCCCCAAAACTATAACATGTGTCCGCCCCTGTATGTAAGTATACTAATTTGTTGAACCACTTATTACGTGAATGTTTTTAACAGAAAAATATGTACATAAAATGTAAATAAACTAAAATCTAAAACATAGAAACATTAATTATTTAAAAATATATAAACGTAGTATTGTTATTTATCATAATTATTTTTTAATATGAATAGTAGGCTAGTAGCTACTTTTTATTATTTTATTAAAACTTATATTTATAATTATATATTTTCTAATTGATATAGTTTGAGATTCTAATTTATATATCCATATACTTAATTACTTATATATAACATAATGATTATGCATTTTATTATAAAAATTCAAAAAGTTTCAAAATATGATTTTAATGATACTTTGTACTCGTCAAACGTTAAATATTTGTGTATAACGTGGATTTATTTCTAAAGATATTTTAAAACATTTATAAACATATAAAATAGTTTTTTATTACATATATTAATAATTTATATTTATTTTTTTTAGTGAAAATAGAAGTGACATGTAGCCATCCAATGTTCTCATTTATCATATAAATAGATGGATTCATATTACACTGATAATGTTTTAGTAAGAACTATAACAAAAATATTAAAAGTTTGTAAGTTGAGTACTTTCTACCTATTATTGAAAGTTTCATTTGTCATAATTAATATCAATACAAGTGATGTAATTAGTGGGTAAACTAAAATCGACCATCATCCATGATTTTGATCGAATAACTATTGCATTTAACAAATGTATATACATGACCATACAAACCGACACTAAAGAGTAATTAACGAATTTATGGTAATTTAGATATATTAGAAAAGTATAATCAATGGCGGAAACCATTCATTATAATTAGTCCAAAAATAACATAATTTGACGCTCAAGATCGACCACACAAAAGTTGTTATTAAAAGTATGTTATTTGGTTTTTCATTTTATCATATCAATTAAGTAAACAAAAAGGTTGGTTATTCTTTTAGAAAAAAACGACGCCAAATAGCTTATATACTTTTGAGTTTGTACACATTTATGTAGTGTACTTTTTTGTACACATTTGTTAGTCAAACTTTTTAAAATTTTCAGTTAGGTTGGGTGACTTAGAAACCGGTTTTGGTTGATGATAAATATAAGGCATAGATGACTCTAGAAGTTCCCAATGGATATATATATATAGGATATTAAATATGAATTAAAGTAGTTTAAAATATAATAGATATATAAGAATTAGTTAAAAATGAAGGCTTATAATCTTATTAGTTTGGTTTGGGTGGGTGGGTGGAGTCACATGGAATGAAGATGGGTGTAGTATTCTGACATTGACAGTTACGTCACTTACTTCTTCTTCTTCATCTTCAATTAAGCTTTGCTTGCAAAACATACTTATGTTTATGGACCTCCTCCCCCTCCCCTTTTTCTTTTACCTTTTTTTAAATTATATTATTATTATCCTTCTTCTATTTTAAATTCTCTAAAAACTTACTTGTATATTCTTCAAATCATTTTCTTTTGAATTTGTCAGTAAGATTCACAAATTAGATGGGTCGGATAGACAATACACTGAAATAGGTTTGGGTCTAAATAGTTTTTGCCATTTCTTTAAAACTTACTTAAACTAATCAATTTATCCATTATATGATTTTTTTTTAAATATTTTTATATACTATATGAAATTCGTTAATGTAATATAAGTTTTTTAAAACTTGGTTGTATGCATTTAATTACACCTTGAATGAATTTTATACCGACTAAATCATTCACTCATTCAACCTTAATATATTTCTTTTATTAATATTTACACATTCGACCCGTTAAAAACTAAAATACCATGCAAATTAATATTGTTAAGTAAACGTTATGTTTTTAACTTTTTACGTACCGAAAAAGTACATTACTTTCTATTCTAGGTCGTCGAAAAACATATATTTTTAACTTATTATTCATCACTACTTATACTTAGCAACTCTAATTTCATATATGATTGTTTTTACCATTTTGTTTTATTGCGTAAGAATTTTAGATATTTAATCAGTGGATATATTATATTTTTATAAGACTACATGTGAAATGATTTACTGAAACTTTTTAGATAGGGGATTTTTTTAAAAAAATTGTCATTATAGTTTTTTAATAAATACAATAAGTTTACTGCTAAAGTATAACCACTTGTATTTTAATGCCATATAACCTCAAAAGACAAGTAAATGTAGAGTTTTTTATATCTTGTTTATAAATCGAAAGTTCTTTGCTTCGATTATTCTATTGAGTGCTATTGATTCATATGACGGGACATGCTATGCCCAATGTTATCAAGATGGGGATCTTGATTGTAAGATAAAACAATTTTATGATCCTACCTCCCGGAAAAATACAGAATTAATTTAGGATTGACCACACCATGGGATCGTAGGATCATTTTGCTCTCCAATCCAACCATTCCCCCTTAATTGAAATCTCTTTAAATTACACATTAAAATCCCTAAAGTCTAAAATTTGCTCGACTAAGAAACCATATCGATATCTGTAATTGATGCTCACGTCTCGATCAGTTCGTTAAAAAGTTGGATGATTTAAAAATAAAATTGAATTTGGATATTTCATTAAGTTGCTATATAATTAGTTTATGATATAAATTATACTACCTCTAACAAAATACTAAATTTTTTAATAAGAACTTACAATTCCAATCTTGAATATACGAACAGATCAATAACCATCTCAATTTTTTTGTGTCGTGGTGTCCCAAACATTTCTTTTTGTAACCATAATGTATATCTAGGTTAAGAAAATGCACATGATTATGAAGAAATTAAGAAATAATTGATAATATATTTGTTTTTTTGGTTAAATTGGCATGAAAGAAAACAAGTGAATGGTAAAAGCAAAAGCTAAAGACAGGAATAGTTGGTTTCTGAAAAAGCTTCATGTGTTGGTAATGGAAATCATAAGAGAATATGGTTATATCATATGGGGGGGACCAAATGCTTTCTTCTTTATAAGAATAAAAACAAATAGCAAAATGGGCTTAGTTATAATGGCCCACTGGCCCAAATTGGTTTTTGTAGGCCAAGATTTGGTGGGTTAATAACTCCGGTGATGAATATCAACACATGTAGTAGTAGTACTATAACGAGTTATTGACACTCGCGCGTTGCTGCGGGGTTTAAAATATTAATTACAGAAATAAATAAAGAAAAATATTTTTCAAACAATTCAAACAAAAAGTGAATTTGGAAAGCTGATATTTCAAAAAGAAAGACATATAATACAGTTAGTTGGTTCTTATGATTGACTTTCTAGATTTTGCAATGCTAAGATTACAAACAATGTCTTATTAAATCGGATCATAACCAGAATTAACTAATTAAATATCCATAACCATAATATAAAATTTTGACATTGATTAGATTTAATCGTCATTTTAATTTGTTGGTTTTACGATCAAATCAAAAAACTTTATAATGGTAATGTCTCTAATACATCGATTAGGGTTTGTCAACGTTATAATAGTAATTTTCAATGTTATACATGATCATATTTGATAAAAAATGTAAATATTAAATAGTTACATTTTAATTATAAAACAATTGCATTAGAATCTGTATCGTGCATTTGAATAATAAAGTCTTTTTCATACAATTAAACATAACATAGTATTTTCAAAAGACAACTCAAAAAATAAGTACAATTAAAATCATAATTTTAAGTGTGTAAGAGAATGTTGTAATAATAAATGTTAAAAGAGTACTAAACGAAAATTTATTAAAATAAAATATAACACTAAGATAATGGTGTGTATGAAAATTTTAAATTTAAAATAACAAAAAAAAAAAAGAAAAAATGTGGTTGGTTGATCCCAACCGTTACAAATTTTTTTGATTTGGTTGGAAAACCAACAAATTAAATTGACGATTCAATGTCAAATTTTCATATTATGGTTATGAATATTTAATTAGTTTATTATGGTTCTGATTCGATTTAATAAGACATTGTTTGTAATTTTAGCATTGCAAAATCTAGAAAACCAATCATAAGACAATATCATTTGTCTTGTTTTTTGAAATATCAGCTTTCCAATTTTACTCTTTGTTTGAATTGTTTGAACGTTCAATGCGATACATGATCATATTTACTAAAAAAAATTTAAATGCTAAATAGTTCCATTTTAACTATAAAACAATTGCATTAGAATTTTGCATCGTGCATTTGAATTAATAAAGATTTTTTCATACAATTAAACATAACATAATAGTTTCAAATGAGAACTCCAAACATAAGTACAATTAAAATCGTAAATTTAAGTGCGCAAAAAAATGTTGTAATAATAAATGTTAAAAGAGCACTAAACAAAAATTTATTAATAAAATGGCTAAATAAAATATAACACTAAGATAATGGTGTGTTATGAAAAATTTAAATATAAAAAAATGTGGTTGGTTGATCCTATTTGATAAATGTATATATACAAGTTGTTAAATACTCGCGCGTTACTGCGGAATCAAAAATATTAATTACAAAAATAAATATAAAAAATAATTGAATAAATATTTTTCAAACAATTCAAATACGAAACCCAAATAAATCAGAATCAAAGAGTGAAATTGGAAAGCTGATATAGTGATATATATATTCGAGAAGCAAGCCAAATGATACTATTAGTTAATTCCTGTAATTGGTTTGCTAGATTTTGCAATGCTAAAATTACAAAGCATGCCTTATTAAATCGGATCGGAACCGGAATTGAATAATTAAATATTCATAATCATATTTCGAAATTCTGACATTGATTAAGTTTAATCGCCAATTTAATTTGTTAGTTTTACGACAAAATCAAATAAAGTTATAATGATAATGTCTCCAATACATCAATTAGGACTTACCAACGTTATAATAGTAATGTTCAATGTTAAACATGATCATATTTAATACAAAATCTGAATGTTAGTTAGTTACATTTTAATTATAAAGCAATTTCAATAAAATCATGTATTCTGCATTTGAATAATAAAGTCTTTTTTATATAATTAAACAAAACATAATAGTTTCAAAAGATAACTTCAAACATATGCATAAATAAAATCATAACTTTAAATGCGTAAGAAAATTTTGTAATAATAAATGTTAAAAAAGGACTAAACAAAATTTTATTAAAATAATGGAATTAAACAAAATATAACACAAAAAAATGATGCATTATGAAAAGTTTAAAATTAATAAAAAAAAGTAAAAAATATTAGTTTCAAAAGATCACTTTAAACATATGTGTAAATAAAATCATAATTTTAAATGTGTAAGAAAATTTAGTAATGATAAATGTTAAGAGGATTAAACAAAAATTTATTAAAATAAAGACATTAAATAAAAGATAACACAAAGATAAAAGTGTATTATAAAAAGTTTAAAATTAAAAGGAAAAAAAACCAATCATGGTCGGTCATGTTTCAACAAAATCTGAATATTAATTAGTTATATTTTGATTATAAAGCAATTTCATTGGAATTTTGTATTGTGCATTTTAATAATAAATTCTTTTTCATACAATTAAACATAACATTATAGTTTCAAAAGATAACTTCAAACATATGTATAATTATAAACATAATTTTAAATGTGTAATAAAATATTGTAATAATAAATGTTAAAAGAGGAGTAAAATTCTTTTTATTAAAATAAAAGCGTTAATTAAAAGATAACACAAAAATAAGAGTGTATTATGAAAAGTTTAAAATTTTAAAAAAATGAAAATCTTAAAATTAAAAAAAAACAAAATAAAAAAGAATAAAAATATTATGAAAACTTTTTAAATTAAAAAATAAAAACCAAAATAAAAAAAAGAATTAGGAAAATTGTAAATTAAAAAAAAGAAAAAAGAAAAGCCCACCAACCAATGATGGATGGCATAGTGGGAGGCTTTCATTGGTTTAGGAGATATGGAAAATGTATGTATATATAATGCCCTGCCCGGGTCAGAGGTAACACCAATTTCAACCAAGACAGCATGTGCTGTGTACCCAATTTGATGTGTGTTAATGTTTATTACATTAATATTTATAAGGCATAAATAATTATTATGTACATAAATCATTTATTATATTTTAATTAATTTATTAATTATAAAATGCATAAATAATTATTATGTACATAAAATTTATGGGTTTATTGTGAAAAAAAGTAACATGTTTTAACGTTTTTTTGCGTTTGTGTCATTCCATGTTTTTTTCAAAAAAGTCTCCAAGTTAATTGTTTTCTTTTTGATTTAGTGAAGTATGACTATTCAAACCCTCAAGTTCGACCATTCTTGTGATTAAAATCACGAATCATTTTTCATTGCACAAAAAACTTACAACCGGTAAAATCTTATGGAATTGGGATATTACCGATTGAAAAACGTAGGCCGCCGTCGACAAGTCATTAGTGACCACCGGAATTTCATCGAAAAAGTAACTTACAACAAAAAACCACAGATTTTAAAAAAGAACCAACGAGAAATGTGAACTTAAATCATAAACACTGACAATTAAGTTCGCTGAAAAGAAGATCTGTCGGTGACGGATAGTTGGTCGGCAGATTGCAACCGGTTTATGAAGTTGTAAGTCCTTTTTTTTTTTTTTTGAAAAAAAACATCATTTTGATAAGTTTTATTCAGTTCGAGGTTTTTTATGCAATGAAAAATGATCATAAAAATGAAGATTTTATTTCACAAATGTCCCTATAAAAAAGCGTTTAAATTGAGAAGTTGTAACTTGAATGTAATGTTTAATCATATTAATGTTTGAATCACTATATTATTATATACAACCTTATGTTTATATGGTAGAATAACAAGGTGAATTTCATGCCTCGTCTTAGCCATGCTCTCAAAATCCGTCCGATGATGTCACATGTCAAATTTAAACTTAGATCATACATAAAATAATCAATAAATGATAGGTCAATCAAATATAAATATATTGATATTAAAATAATCATTGCTTAAAAATATTGGTGAGATAAAGACCATATGTATATAGATTATATATAAATCTAGTGATGATAAAACAAATAAAATAAAATGTTCGTAGAAAATCAATCAATCAATCATTTCCAACTGCAATTCTTAGATTAGACAGGTGATCTGGTAATATAGAAGGAAGGGCTCAATTGTATCATCTATAAATATGGAAATTTGTATGTATGGTGATCCAAGAAACCAGAGGAGAAAAGTTTTGAACACTTGAGTTGATACAACATTTTTTAGCCATCCCCACAAATGCAAATGAACCGCCAACTGCCAATCATACGCTCGTCCTCGCTTTAACAGAATACAACAACAAACCTCGCTTTAACGGAAGTATACAGATACCTGAGGGATGTCAATGTCGTTCTCCTCCTCGTCTTCACAAGCCACCATCAAATCCAAGTGACGCCGATACGACGGAATCTCCATCTTAGCCACATCCCTAGCCAAATCCACCACCTTTTTATCCATGCGATCCTTGTGCCTAGGGAACATGCTGTTGTACAGCAGGCAGCTTCCACACGAAATGCTATACGCCTCAAGTCCCTTGTCTGCAAGCCATTTGATTAGTTCCCTTAGCGTAGGGTTGCCTTTGATCGTCCACCTGTCCCACACTGTCCACCTCATGTCCTGATGCTTCATCACCTTTGCTGGGACCGGCTCCGCCATCGAGAAGAGAGGGAGTGCCAGGTTGGCGAATGTGTTACGATAGTCTTCAACCTTGTGGCCTCCGTCAATTACCTTATACAGCTCCAGGCAGACTAAACCAGTCGCCATTGCAGTGGACGTGGCGATTGCAGGGATGATTCTTCCAGCTATGAATTTCGCTCTCAGCTTGTCCACTTCAGGGATGCTGTAATTCCTCGCTCTCATGTTAGCAAGTCCCGCGATCAAGTCCATGTGGTAATTTGTGTCGTCATCCTGCATATTTCAATAAACGTCAATACAAATAAATTTTAAAAAGGATTTCTTCAAGAGAAAATATGCATGCAAACAAGTAAAAGTGGGAACCTTCTCAAACTGAATAGGTTTCATAACATAGCCAGATGGAAGACTCTTTCGACGCTGTTCTAGCTTCTTGATTAGCTCATCGATAACTGCACCATCATCGATAGATGCAGACGACAGACTGGTAGCATTCTCATCGGTCTCTATTCTGACACCTTGCTTTGGTTGAAAGTCGGGGACAATCACCTGATCAACAGCTTCAGCCAGTTTCTTGGGATTCTTAGCCCAATCAGGAATGGGAATGCCGAATGTCTCGGCACGAAGAATGGAGCCGGCCAATACAAAATGAAGATGACTTGGGTCAGAAACAGAGAACTCCAGTGGACGTGGGAAGCGCTTTGGAGCTGACCAAAACGGGGCTCCAGTGCTGGTTACCGCATCTTCCGGGAACGTAAAAATCAATTGCTTCATACGGTTAGCAAAGTAATCTTCAAACCTAGAAATAGATACATCAAAGCCAAACAAACATAAGAACAAAGCTTTATACAGTCAGTACGAATAAATATGGATATGAAAATACACACACACACACACACACGTAATGCAAGAAAAAGAAGCGAATATGTGTGAGAAAGGGTATTACTTTAGACGAGCCCAAGTGATGCAATCTTGGAATGTTTCACATCTTTCCGTATCGAGGCACTCAAGAACTCGTTCTAAATTATCCCTGGCCTGGGCATCACCCGCATTCCTCATTGCAGATGTATATTCACCAGGATTTGAGAGATAAGCATTAACTTCCGATGGCGTTTTCTCAAGTAAACCTTCGAACTCTGAGCGAGCCCATGTCAGGCAGTGATCAATGTTGTGAGGGAAGGAATGCACGGTACACATTGGCGCTTGCTTCTCTGGCGGGTCCCTAGAGGCACCATAGTTTTCAGTCAGGTGGGGAATGACCATCTGTGTATTGCATTTAGCACCCAGTGTACCAGACTCGAGAAGCGGTTTCTGGAAATATAAGCATCTTTGGTCAACGTAAAGCCTGGCATTCACATTGTCTAAAGCGTTAACAACAACATCCAAGTTCTCCCAGAATGTATCATCGAATACGTTCTCGGTCTCTGGGCCCACACGGTTCTGCAAAGCTTCGATTTGAAGACGAGAATTAATCAATGCAGCCGCAGAAGCAGCGACTGTGGATTTGGCCTGCCCAATGTTCCAGTCACGGAACAAAAATTGCCTGCTGAGATTGCTCTTCTCAATTACATCGTCGTCGGTGACGGTCAGTTTCCCTTGAGTTCCACATGAAACACCCATCAAGGCTAAATTCTTTAAGAATTCACATCCCAGTGCACCAGATCCTACAACGAAAGACCGGGTATCTTCCAATTTCTTCTGGAACTTAGCTCCAAATACTGAAATCTGGGCATCGTAACGGGTATTCAAAGGCTTATAGTCGCCCGGTTCCAATGGCTTCGTCGGAAGTGACTCAACCGAATCAAAGTAAAAGAACTGTAGAATAATTAAAAACATAACGTTAAAAACCAGACCAGCCCAGAGTCTAGTGAGCGTGATATAGTACAGTAACGGTGATAATAGACAATTGGCACATGTAAACAGACCTGATGAAGCGGATGGAACTTCCCAGAGCATGCTTTCACAACCTCTTGACCAACTATGCCACCAAACATGGCAGCCATGGGATTAAGCACTGCCCGGGCCCCAAAAGCAAAATGCCGCAAAAGTTTTGGATTAAGATCTTCCAATTTTCCATCTCCTGAAAGGTTGTTAATGTTGCTGGCAACCGATATCAACTTCTGTGCATCATCTTCAGAACCAGCAACAGGGAAGCGTCCCGATTCACATACAAACTTATCAAGTGCCTGGAACGCTAGATGCAAAAGAGGAGGACGGTCAAACTTAGAGAAGTCGCTCAGCAGAAACTCGCCTGGAGCTCCAAGTGCCTCTCTTAAAGGCTTAAATTTCAAGACCTTTGGCTGTTTTACTTGAGTCACTATACCACCTTTAACATATGTGCCAAAGTTTGTGGTGTCTTCTTCAAGAAAGAACGAATAGGGTCTGCAGCTTTTAACCTTTCTTGGCTTTCCATCATTAAGTTCTGTCATCCCATGGATTTCAGAAAATACCACAAGATCACCATCCTGGAATTCCAACCTCTCATCATCGACACAAGTTATGAGGGCAGGGTTATCATTACTGATGGATGCAATGATGCCAGTATGTGGTTCCTCGCCATCAACATCAACTACAGTAAACTCAGGGCCAAAATCGCAGAAGATGTTACCAAAAAGTCCTCTGACTTCTGTCTTGATGAAAGCGATGGGAGGCTGATGTTTGTGGCAGTAATCGTCATACTCAATGGCTGTTTTCAAGTCAATATCAGTAAATACCACAGCCTGAAATGTCATATGAACATAAATCATTAGTTTAGATTTTTTTTAAACAGTGCAATTGTTGTAATTGAAAGTTACTAAAACACCAAACTGACATATTATTAATGAAACAGATATACTAGGCATCATACCTCGATAATGAAAAAAAATGCAGCATCAGATTTATCAACTCAGTTCAAACAACAAAATTCTATGGAATCTGTGAATGGATATATTAATCTCAACCAGAAGCACCCCCCCCCCCCCAACACACACACACACACACACATCTACCTGATTCCCCATGCAGCTGACCCGACTTCTCTCCCTATGTGGAGATAAATAATGCTAGGCTACTGATGATCAGCAACAATGTATCAAATCAACAAAACAAAGCTGGAACAGGTTTGAAATGAAACAGAACCTGTTGCCAATGGAATCGACAGTTCTGTGGAAAATCGTGTACAGATTCCATAAGGAGATTGCATGATTAGTTAGGTATTCTGGGGGCTCACTTAAAACTACAATTATACTCCTAAGTTCCCGATTACGGAATCTGCTTTGCAGTTCACATTCTTAGATTTCATGATTGTTGTAATATTGTAAGATTCAGATTGGAATAATAACTCTTCTCAATTCCCCCCTTTGGAAATCTTTGTGATACTTCTTGTGGCTTAATTGGAGTACATTTTGAGAACCTTTGTAGCATTCTTTGCCACTTGATAACCTGTACTTTCTCTTACAAAAGACACACAGGATTTGTTTAGTCTGCTTGAAAACTCCTTTTGGCCTTCATTAAGTATCTCTTAAATCATGCTAAAGATGTCATAATATTCATCAAGAGTGATTCCTCATCCCACCATTAAGAACTCCAATGAGTTGGATGGAACTATGAAAGAACCACCTGAACTTTCATCATCTATTGATTAATGGATCTCATACACAACCATTCATCAAGTCTATGACCCATTTAATGAGTATTTCTTCACCCTACACTCCATGTCCAAGTAATAGGAAATATCAACAGCCCATTGATCGTTGATCTAGCAAGTCTAGAACATGATGTCCTTCAGGTTCCAAAATTGTCCACAAAACCAGTCTCGACTCTCGATACAAAATCTCACTCGTAACTAGGTTGCAATCAGATTTTTTGTTACAGTATTCAATATCCATAAAGGATGATTACACATGCTAGATAAGGGAATGACATATACTATAAATGAAGATAATCATGAGCAGATTACCCTTTCCTTACCATCAAAGCTTGGTCAATATTAGAAGTATTTCACCATCCCCAACTTCGTCACCTGCCATCTATATTAGAATCATGTTTCCTCTTTTAATGATCTCATCGTGAATACTTTCAATGTAAGGTGTATGAACTTGTTAACACAAGTGTCTACCTTTCCCAGGAGGTTATAGAAAGCTCTGACGACTGCACTCAAGCTAGTTTTCTGCTTAAAAACAACTCTGATGGTGTAAAATTGGGTTCCAAATTTTTGTTCCATGATCAAAATAAAGCGTTGGGAATAATATTGAAAAGTTTAGGTCAAGGACTATTTCAATCAAATTTTAACCATTACAGTACATGACTATTTTGCATTATAATTCTCCAATGAAACAAAATGGTAGAATGCCTGCCTCCTTGGAAAACCCAGAGCCTCGTTTCAAGAAAATGTTTGTCAAAGCTTTATTTAAAGAAGTGGTTCCATCAATCACTCATCTCATTAATCTTTTACCTTAAAAGAGTAGGATTTTAGAAGTCTTGTATGCAAATCTCCAACAGTTTACCTAGATTCAAAGACTAAAGAGGACCATGAGTGGCTGAGTGTGCTATTTGTCCATGTGCGTACTCAAAACATGGGTGGAAGCGGAATACATGGGTTTCAAATGTGTCTTCGCAGGCTATTCTTTGACCCA
Organism: Centrapalus pauciflorus; assembly: GCA_020465985.1. NCBI lineage: Eukaryota > Viridiplantae > Streptophyta > Magnoliopsida > Asterales > Asteraceae > Centrapalus > Centrapalus pauciflorus. The sequence continues at coordinate 13,953 of JAANYP010006319.1, read as the reverse complement.
TAAATGAAGTCCTTTTAACGCCCTTGAACTATACCAAGGAGCTTTTACACCTTGAAGAATGTCACGTTCTTTGAAGGAAATCTTATTTCACTAATTTTTATCTTCAGTGGGAAATTCTACTAATAAAGATGAGGTAGATTTTGCTTGATTCATCATTGATTCCCAATTCTAAAACCCAACAACCATTACTTGCAAATAGGGATGTGTGGAATGACCGGAAAACCGAAACGAAACCGAAACCAAACCGGAACCGGAACCGATTGGAACCGATTTTTAGTATTCGGTTCGGGTATCGGTTCTTATAATTTTTACTTTTCGGTTATCGGTTATTCGGTTAACGGTTCTGCGGGTTTCGGTTATATCGGGTATGGAACCAGGAATTCGAAAAGTCCATGGCATGGATACCAAGAAAATTTAAAAACCCATGATGGGAATTGTGAAAAACAAAATATTATTTGATGGTTGTCTTCCTCAATCTTCACCATACCTAACACTTGGAAGAATTAATTGCATCGATCAAATCCACTTTATTCTAAAAACAAGCAATTTTTAAAATACAATCAATAATTAAGAATATATCATATTGTTAAAGAAGTAATTCAGAATGATATTTTATCAAGATTTACATTCAATAAAACGTTAACCAAAAGCAATCTAGATTTGAAAATCCATTAGGAATTGTTCAGGTTGAAAATCCATACTTTACGTTGACATTCATAAGAAAAGTACATTTTTTGCAAAAGTATAATAAAACGTTAATCGTGTTTTTTTGTTTATATCTTGTTATAATATATATATATATATATATATATATATATATATATATATAAGTATATATATATTTTTTGCAAATTTTGGTTCTAGTCGGTTCCATACCCGAAATACCCGTACCATAACCGAACCGGAACCGTGTTACAATTATTGGTTCGGTTATCGGTTCTTACAATCTTCAATTTTCGGTTTCGGTTAAATCGGTTCCGGTTCGGTTCGGTCCGGTCCGGTCCGGTTCCGGAACTGTTTACATCCCTACTTGCAAATTCTTATTTATCTTGTCCCAACCATGTACGTAAGGGTCTTCTCAGATTGAATTCACATCCATAACTAAACCCGGTCCCTAAAACACTAAATGAATCACAATAAGTCAATAATAGACTAAATCTATGCTTGTAACATTTGGCAATGAGAGCAAGGAAGAAGATGGTTGCCATGTCAAAAGTACAACTCATACATTTTGAATGAAGCAACACCTTTCAACCACCCATTTCAAGTTAAAATTAAATCTCATGTAGATAATGACATTCAATACCTCTCTATGACCACTTAAAATGTCTAAAATTGCATGAACACCCAGTTGTACCCTTATGCACATTTTTGCCATTTAAGATATTTTCACCGTCTAGTATAGCCTTTCTTATGAGCATAAATACATCACCATTCCCACTACCTTCTTGAGGCTTTGGCTAATGAAAAATGGGAAATAACAAGACTTTGTTAGGGTGCATTTGGCACGATGAATTCAAGAGAATGGAACCACGTGAGGTTCACAAGCCTTTTTATCATGTGATGACTGATGAGAGCTTTAATTCTCAATGGAAAGAATTAAAAAAAAAAAAAAGGAAAAGGGAATGGAGTTTTATAGATTTTCTTTCATTTCCTATGTCAATCTTTATTTATGTGTAATGATCATTGGTTAAAGAAGCTTATAAATTTTAAATGATTTCATTCCTTACGAATCCGTCGTATCAAACGTCCCCTTAGTGAATTTACCAACAAGAAAAAAAAGGGTGTAAGTGGGTGTATATCGTGAAATGTAAGGAAAATTGGTCAGATGAAATATAGAGGATATAGCTGATAGCAAAGGATGTATTAAGTGTAAGGCAAATTGATACCAAAGGATGTATTGCAAATACGTGTTGGGAAATCCCTTGTTTTCAACGAAAATTTTTGCCGAAAACACCTCACTAAACAGGGCCTAAGACGTTTGTACCATCTTATAATTTAAAAAAACTAACAATTTTCTTTTTTGCAGCTTGAAGATCTTGGTACCATCTTTTCTTTTGAAGACATGGAAAAAGATCTTCTATTATAACATCTTAAAAAAACAGCACCTCAGTTTCACTTTTTATATAGCTGACAGTTCCTATCATCTCATCGGTGATCAACCAGCCATCCAAACACATGTTTATAAGAAATGCCAGGTGTCAAGAATCATCTAAGTCATCTCATCCCAATTAACATCTAGAAGTCATTTCCAGCTGTAAAATGTGCATATATCAACGTCCCATAACATTTCTTTCTTCCTAGTAAACAATTATGTTTATTTCCATATTAGGGTGATACCTAGAAAAAAAAAAGTTTCTTCCATTTTTAAGCAGAATGATTAATCATTATGAAGCAAGGCAACTTTCTCCATTTGTAGGCAGTTACCACTTATCAGTCGTCCAGTCGACATTTACAGTCTTGTTAACGAAGATGGCAACTGTTGCAGCATGTATGTCAGGTCATAAAAATTGAAGGAACCAATGCATAACACCATGATGTGCAGAGCTAAGGTTAGAACTTCTATATCTTTTTCCATTAGGTTGATGGGATTTACGTGAATCGCTAATGCATCATTAGAAGTAAACGAGTACCTGAAAGTTGGAAAGTTGTTCTTTAGTCAATTTTGTAGGCAAGGCAGAAACCAACACAGCATTATTGAGCTCCTGTAGCTTCTGGACAGAAGTTAGAGCCCTGTTCTTGCCAACATCGTTCTCTGAAAAAATAAAATTACTGGACAAATCCCACAGTTCCACTGTCCCTTCATCATGCAATGTCACAGACTTGACCCCAGCAAGTATAAGGTTTTTTGCTGCAAGGAACGGTTTAATTGCATAAAGACGGCATATTTTATCTCAAAATGAATCATTTCAAATTTTAGACACACCGTGTTACAAGCATAGAAATCAATTTCTTTAACATCAAACCCCTATATATAGATAGGAGTCATATCAGATGATGGATATTTCACCTTGTTCGTATTTTTTTAGTCATGATGTCCATTAAACACAAATATTAAGTAATCTCTAACTGAATGCAGCTATAATGCATTTGCATTGATAACCAAAATGTAATATAAACAAAGAAGCTATAATAACAATTTTTTGCAACTTATGAAATGCATAAAGGAAATAATAAGTAAGCAATAGCAGCTGAAGCAACTGCAATAAAAAATCAAACCATCAGAGATATTAATGGAATTCCCTTCTATAATAATTCATATTAGATGTGCGCGAAACTAAATACCGGCTGAAGGCCTGCATTAGAGAAATGGAAGATTACTTATAGTTTGTAAGGAAAAGAAAGACAAAGGGGTTTACCTATCTCAGCACCAAGTCCTTGCATCCCAGAAATGAGCACATTAGATGCAAAGAGGCGCCTCATAGTCTCGCGACCATAAACAGCAAGCTGTCTGCTGTGGAGATCCTCATCAATATCATGCATATTACCATCTTCTAGCCCCATATTCGTCTCCACAACAGTACTGGTATCGTCGGATGGTATTATGGTGTTGTTATTAGATTCCCCACCACCGCTGTTGTTTCTGGAGGAACAAGAAGAGATCAAACAACCAAGTCGAGGTTTTTTACGCAAATTATGAGTATTATTATCACTACTATTGCTATCATCCTCAACAGGTCGCTTCTTAGGTCGCATATAGAGTAAAAAATTGCTGAAAGCGGCACAAAACCTCATGGAAACCAAAATGAAATGGCAAAAAAGAAGATGGGCAAAGAAACCCTAATCTTGATCCTAATCCTAAACGTAGGAAGTAAAGAAAAGAGCATAATAATAAGATTATGATTGGATCTGAGAGAACTGCAAGAAAAGAAAGAGATAAAAAAAAACTTACCGATTGAAGAAGGTAGGAGATTCTTGAGAAATTGATTGGATTGTTCTTTGCTTCGTGGGAGTGGGTTTAGAGAATTGTGAACAGTGGAGAAGGAGATGGAGATGGAGATGATGATGGGTTGTAATAAGGTTCCATTTTTATTGTTAAAGAATGGAAGGAAGGAAGGCGGTGGAAAAACAGTCTTTGGCCGTCACTTGAAGAACGATATTAACTAAATACGATTTTGTCCTCCTTCTGCTTCTGCTTCTGCTTCTGCTTCGCTTCGTGTTTTTTTCTTTTTTGCTTGTAACATTTCAAGATTGACGACATTAATTCATTGTTGTCGGCGGTAAAAAAAAAAAAGATTACCAAAAACGACTCTCCGATCCAAATTCCCATCAGAAGTCAAAAGTCAATACCAACTTTTAATTGTCGATTCCATTTTGGTTTGTGTGCGAGTATATATATAATAAGAAAACCACTTGGAGTTTCTGGACCATTGAATGGAAATAAATCAATGGTCCAGATTAATGACAACTCATAATTATTTATGAAATGTCTCTTATACCCTTAACTAAAATAAATAATTACATTTATGCCATATATTAATTTTTAGAAGTTACCAAATTCAACTCATAATTATTTATGAAGTTACCAAATTCAACTCATTACCTATATATGGATTATTAGGGTTATATTTTTTTCTCCAATGGGTCAAATGAGTATATTATAAAAAATTAAATTACAATTGAAACTGGTTGAAGTCACATAAAGTGTGTTCAAGTGCATATAATATAATTTGCCAATAATAGGCATAGATATTTTATGATGTTCAAGTCCTATCTGTATTAGTGACAATTAGTGCCACAAAAATATCAAATTGACACATGACGTAAAATTAGTGACAATTAGTGCCACAAAAATATCAAAATGATAAAAACATTGTAAAATATAATTTTACAAGTAGGGTCTATCCGAAAAAATTATTGTAACATTAATGAAGTAACTTAATTTAATTTACCCACGTGTTCGTGGGTCATAATCTAGTTAATTCTTATTATTTTAAATCGTATGTATTTATATAGTTATTTACGATTTGGACAATACCAAGTTTAAAATATAAATATCTTTTATATATTTATTATTAATAACAATAAGATATAGTTTTCCCAACGTATATAATATTAATTATAGAGGTAATGATCATTCTTAAATTTAAGAATAAAAGAAGTTATTCAATAAATATCATAACAACTTTTAAAATGATTTTTAAACGTTTTTTCATACAAACAACAGTTAATAACAATTTTAATAAATTAAAATTAAACATCTTGCATCTAAATAATTTATTGATGTAGTTTATTCTATTTCAAACATTGTATGTCATTTATTTACTTGCTAGATTATTAGATCATGTTACCTAAACATAATAGAAGGTCCTGGCAAATATACATGTCAAAAACAAAAGTTGACAATAACATATAAAAATATTACTCGTTATAATGTTGTTACATGTGGACTTTAAATAAATATAATATTTAAAAACATTTGTAATAAATTAAAATAATCTAACTAGGAGATAGTGGTGGGGATCGAAGTGGGATCTGTCGGCATTTGGGCCTAGACGATAACCACCACACCTGAAACACCCATACAACAATAATACATATTTCAGTGTAATTAACAATAGTTTATACATCAATACTTGCGGAATTAGGGTAGAATTAAAACTTTTACATCTAATGCATCATAAGTGATGCATCCGAATAACAACTATTGAATCTACAAGGTTACAGGTCATGATCCTGCAAACGAATAGTCAAGGCCAAGAGGTCGACTAACCCAAACCCAACACAATCACCAAAGCATACTGTTAGTCTCGAGTCTACACTTTGAATAATGAGGAAGAATATACTCTTCCCGGTCGATAGCTCAAACCTGCAAAAGGTTAACAACTAAAGGGGTAAACAACAAAAGTTGTTTAGTGAATTCTAAGATTAATATAAATAACAATTTCATGATAACCATGTATATCCAACACATAATTTCAATCAGCTAAAGATACAGGGGTCAAGGATGGTCAATGCCAAGTTAGAATGGGATCACCTCATCCTCGTTGAGGACTATCGGTGTCCCACATCAATTATTTACCTATTCGAATTCACAACAAGATATCTCATCTCCCTAAGGACTATTAGCATTCACGACATTTATCAATGTCACATATTCCACCATCACCGCCCGGCCTAGCCGAGTCAAGGTGAGGACCAACTCAACTCTTGGAATCCACTACACCGCTAGACATAGTCGAGCCAAAGTGGGGATTCCGACGCGGGTCATAGTAGCACGTTGTAACGCTTTTACAAAGCTGTCTTACCAAATCGGCACGTTACATTACCACAGTACATACTACTATTGACTCCAATTCAAAGGTGAGAACAAACATGCTTGCGGCCCAACGTGTCATAATCATCGCCACGAAGGCGGCCCGTTGCCGTCCTCACATGATGTCAACACCGCCACTAGGATATAACTCATGCTTGCAGCCCAACGTGTCATAATCATCGCCCGCAGGCGGCCCGTTGCTGTCCTCACACGAGATAATCCCATCCAAATCCAAATACCACATACCCCATGGTCGTCTAGGGTTCCCTGTCAAAGTCGGGAGTGGTATTGCCTCTAGCAAGTACGAGGCTGTCCTTAGCAAGTACGAGACTTCCGACAGTGCAAGTACGTCGGCATCTGGCATCCAAAGGGGCCAGGAATATTCCATGGATATCCAAAGGGGTCCAAAACGCATTCTACAACAATTTAGGGTTCAATATGACTCATGAGAGTCTATAACGGTCCATAAGACCAATTAAAAGAAACCATCTATGTGGTTCTACTAATCATTCCGCAACAATGGTTCTAACATATCAACGGGGTCGTTTAACATTACTAATAAGCCTACCGGTTGAATAGTCCTTTATGCCAAATCATAATCAATTAGATTTCCATGAATGCGACCCAATATACAACTTAAAGGACCATGCATATATCCCAGCTATTTTTAATCAATCACAAAAGTGAATAGTCCAACCTACTAGGTTAACCAACACGAATTGCCATCTTCCAATCATTGTTATCCATACAAATAAGTAGTTAAGCATACTATATGAGATGCACGACAAACCAATCCACAACAATATCAACTAGCATGGCAATTCATCTTCAATTCATGATGCATGACAACATGTTCAATAAGGCTACAATGAATCCATCTATAACATGTGAATATGCATGATCAAGTAGCATGTTATCAACAAATGCATAAACAACAATTAACATGTAATCATTCATCTACATTAGTCCTAGAACTCACAGTGATTGGTTTAGAAGATTTCAAAGCCTTCCAAAAAGCCACAATAGCCCGGAGAACGGCTAAAGCTTGCAATCAAGCTCCTTTCGACCCAATTCACCTAAAAGCATTCATAACGCGTACACGTAAGCCCCCGATCACAAGATAAGCCCCTAAGAGTGGGCTAAGGGTATTGGGTTATCAAACCGAAAGTACTAAGTTCATATGAGGCCTTAGGAGTTCCGGAATGGATCAAAGGCCCTCAAACCCTTTAAACACTTAATTTAGAGGTGCAACGAACGTATAAGACCCAAGCATCGACCCACGACCAAGCAAACTCAACTTTTGGGGCAGAAACATCGTCATGGCGCGACCTCAAGGGTAGTCGCGTCGCTACCCCTGCAGGTCCAGCCTGCCTGCTCCTTTTCAAGTCCTAAATGCACACAAAACCCCCCAAAACCTTCATAAACGTTTTCGTAACTTTGGAGGGACTTTACCAACAATATTTATAGCATATTAAGGTTAATTTAACAGCTATAAACATAATAGAATGATTTCATAACATCCCATGATTCTATGGAGCTCATACGGACTCCGAACGAGTCCGAAAATGACCGAAAGCTCCAACCGACAACACCAAGCTCCATTTGAGCTCATTTTCAATTCTAATCAATTCCATAGCAATAATTGACATATTTAGGCTATTATTAGGTATTCATAATATATTCAAACATGTAATTCAACCCGACAATGATTAGGAACTCATTAGGGCATTTCACCGAACACTTGGCGTGCGGTTTCGACTTAAAACACCAATTTGAGTTCTTGCACATACTTTGCGTTTTCCAACTCATGCAAACACTTTAATAACATAATTTGAACACTTACCAAACATATTATACTATAACATAGCATTTTATTGCTTCATGGAGTTCATACGAACTCCAAATGGGTTTCAAATGACTAAAACCCAAACTAAGCCTTCAAAACTTCAAATGAGTTCCTACTAGCTTCTATTTGATTCCATTGTTATAAATAATATATTTGGACTATTTTATACCATTCCCACACATTTAAATCATAAAAGATTGCCAATTGGTTCATATGAACTCTTTTGAGTTCACAAATGGGTTAAAACCCAAACCACCTCTTCAAAGCTCCATATGAGCTTCCACTAACTTCCATTCGATTCCATATCAACATTTAACATATATGGACCAAGATTGAGCATATTTATCTTACCAAAACAACAAACTCAAATCCATAACCCATTGAAGCTCATTTGAGCCCTAGATTGGGTTCAAATCAAAACTAACTCAAACTACCAATGTAGTTGCATATTATGGCTCCATTTTGATCATATAACAACATATTAAAAGATTGGAGCCATTACAAAACATTTTAATATAAACCCATTTAGGGTTTCATCTCCAAAAATGAAGAAATATAGAGAAAATGAAGAACAAGAATCAAGGAGGTGATTATACCTTCAATGTTAGCACCAAATGAGGATTTCTAGCCTTAATCTCCAACTTTGATCAAGAACCCAAACCCTAGCTCCCTTTTCTTCCCTCTTCTCTTCAAATATGCAAAATGAAATGTGGAGTGTGTGTGTATGTGTGTTTGGACGGTTTCAAGGGGGAGAAAAAGGGGAGTTTTGGCCTTTGGCCAACTCCACCCTCCTACTTTCACTAAATTTCCAATCACACCCCTCCTACACATTCTTTCATTTAATAACTACAAAAGTATATTGCTAGATTTATCATTAACTTACATTAGACATAAATGCAAGTACTACTTTCAATAATATGGTTTATTTGATACCCAATTAATTAAATTTCCATAATTCCATAATTATACAAATCAAACGTTATTAAAGATATTTGATTGCCTTTTAATTATTTGGGGTGTTACAACACCAGCCGTTCAAAAAAAAGTTAAATACTTGCCTTTTTAAAGAAGTATACCATGCCATAAGTATCGCATACATCATTAATTTATAATTCATTATTTATGTTAATTAACTAGGTTTATATTCATGTATTACATGGATTTATATAAAAAAAACTAGTTATAAATTAAATATTTATAAAGAGGTGGAATCCCTTAAAAAGTTTTATTATTTTTTAAAATTAATATACAATGAAAACCAATAAAAAGATGACATACAAGCAAAATCAATGAGTCAATGTTAAGAAATGATGACTCTAAGTCGACATTTAGTTCACAGAATGTTTACCCATAGATAAATCTATCAAATGAATGAAATTCTGGAAGAAATGAAATCTGTCTGAATCCAAATATTGTAGCTTGTTTTGTTGACAGGAAAGTAATGAAATTCAAATTCAATTTATTTGTTGTTTTATGTTTGGTTTATAAATTTGTCAAAGGAATTGAAGTATGATCAACCAAAATATAATACTAATACTTAAAATTTTTTGAATGATAAAAATATTTTAAAAGTATGTAGGGTAGGGTGGGATGAGATGGATAATATATAGGTAAGGTAGATAGGATTAGGTTGATATGATAACTATGAGTGAATAGAAATAGGGTTGAGCGACGGAGCCGATTTTCCAAACCCGGACATGTACCAAATTAATATATTTGATCCAGTACTCGGATTTTGAATTAGTTAAAAATTGGATTCGGTACTCACGGTTTCGGTACCATATTTATACCAAATATCTTATTTCGGTTTCGGTATCATATTTATACCGAACCGGCACCATATAAAATTAATTGATTCGGTTGGTTCTTCTACATCTCTTATTTCGGTTTCGGTACCGGTTCGGTCCGGTCCTGATACAAAGCTCACCCCTAAATAAAAACATGAAAATGTAATATTCATCCATTTAGTGAAAAAGAAATGTTTTGATCGAAAGTAATTGTCATTCGAATGAAATGTTGTTAATGGTACGCTTTTCCTTCGTAACCTTTTCTTTTTTTGGCCAAAAGAAAGTTACAAGCTACAAAGCACAAACGCCGTTTCTATTTATTATTATTTATTTATATTTATATTTATTTGGGTAGAGAAAATAGATCTCGTTCTTCTCCTTGATCGATCCTCTTCGTCGTCGGAGTTAATTCCAAATCCGCTTTTGATTCAGATGCTATATGCCCTTAAATATTGGAGTCACTCGAGTCTTAGTTAACTACCCCAGACCCCTCCCCTGAATTAGGTCAATCAATTTCTATCAAACCTTTTATTTCCCTCTTGTTTTCTTATACCCTTTATTCATCACAACCAATTTTCTATTCATCCACTTACTTTTCTGCTTTACATGCTCAAGTCTTAATCCTTCTTGTTAACTGCACTTGGTTTTACGTAAGTTTCTGTCCAACATTTGGATTAATCTTGTTGTTTTTATTTATTATTATTATTTCATAATTTATCGAAAGTATGTGGTTTGATATCTTCTTGATCTTGATTTTGATTCAGGTTCTTTTCTGTTTTACATGTTGGAGTTTTAATCTACTAATTCCAACATCTGCGATTGGTTTCATCAAATTGTCATTTTCTATCGGTCGCTTGTGTTTTGATATTTTTACTGTGAGTATGACATTTGGAATTTTCTTGATTCTGATTCAGATGCTATATATCTGTACGTGTTGGAGTGTTAAATCTACTAATTCAAATCGCTACTGCATGGGGTTCCATGAATCAGGTGAAAATTATTGAACAATGATGTTAATTTCAATGTTTAGATGTACGTGATTTGGAGTTCTCTTGAATTTGATTGAAAAGAATCTTTGTTGATGCATTTGTGTTGATATTAGGCATCTAATGGCATCATCAGGCAAAAAAGGGCATACGATGGAAGACGAGGGAGAAGAAGAGGTACGGATGGCCTCAATCTTCACCTTTTCTTGCTTCCATCCTATCTTCTCTTCTTTCACAGCCGTGGTTTTACATTCCTCCACTCAGACCGGTGATTAACTTGGCCATTTTTCATCTCTAAAATTCTTGGTGATGATGCAGTTATTAGAAAGAAACATCAAGCCTTACAGAAAGTATCTGTTTGACATGCATATCAAAGCATAACTCATTTTTGAACAATTAAATTGGTTGTGGCTAAAGAAGAACATCATCTTATGTCAAACTGTCTGTTCAAATTTATGCTTTGTATTAGGTTTGTACGGAGTCTCTTCCCTTCACAAGAAGTTCTCTGGTTACGATGTCATTTTTCTATGATATGGAACTACAACAGAAGCCCTTTTTAATATTAATTCAGGCCAACCGCCAACGTACATGATCAACTAATTGTTTCATGGTCATTTATTACCATGCAGTTAACATTTTGATGACTTTACCATAGCCTCTTCATGGGAAAGGCAGTGTTATTAAAGGCGAGCCAGGCGCTCGACTAGTCCCTAAGTCGAGGCGATTTTTGCCTAAGCGCTTTAGCTGAGTTCAGGCGATGCGAGAAGGAGAGGCGCTCGACTAGGCCGACTAGGCGATAGGCGACCAGTGCGTGAAGCGCTGGACTCTTTCCATTAGCGTGTATAGGGTCAAAATTGACATACCTGTATCCCTGGTGTGGTTGATTGCTCATCCCTGTTGTGGTCGCTTGCTAAATTCTATATTCCTAGCATCGTGGATTGCTCAATTTTGCATCCCTGTTTGGCCAATTGCTTGATACTGCAGTTTTCAAACCTAACGAGCTCTCTTCATGATACTGGGCTTCTGTATGTTATATACTTTTATCTTTTAAGAAGCCCATTTATAACCCACTAATAACATCATTTAATTTTAGCTTTTTTGATAGCCTTCTAGATATCAATTTTTATAAACAATTATTGATAATACATTAAAGTAAAAACATTATTATATGGAATATAAAAATAAATGTTATAAATTAATTTTAAGTAATACAATTAGGATAATTATTAATTAGGATTTATGATATATGCTTTATTATAGCATTGATATTCTTTTATTTTATGTTTTTATGTTAAACTATGTCATATGTATATTTGCTAGTTTCTAAATATATTAGTACACTCGGGCCCTCGCCTTTTTGCGCCTCTCGACTTAGTCCCTAATCAAGGCATGTCGCCTCCGGTGCGCCTTTCGCCTTTAATAACATGGAAAGGTATTATATATCTCTGCTAATACTCTTAATGCATGTTCGTATGCAATAGACTTTGCTAAGTACGTATGTTCTGGATCATTTGTCAATTTGAACCGAGTATTTTAATTTTGTGAAATTGTTTGTGTAGGTTCACAACTGAAATCGAGGCTGTTTGTCGACAATGGTTAGCAAGTGGTCCCAAAAACTTGTTGGTATGCTTGATGTAACAGGATACTCCAGTATGCTTATATGTTTTACTAATCGATGAAGACTTTATACAAATCGTATTCACTAAAAACTTCAATTGTTTGTTATTTTTCTTTTTCTCTTTGGAAATTTATTGATTAATTAAGCTACAGGGAATGGGAAACGTCAATTGCAGCATCTAAATTAGCTTGGAGTCTGACCAACTGATATACCTTTCGGCGTTAGGGTAGATATAAGTAGGGACAGATTTCTTCTGACCTCTCTGCCACTTACTGTCCTGTCCCATCTGTTAATATGATATAATTGAATCTTTCTAATTATTAAGGAAACTATTTGTATGTGTTCCCTTGCCTTCATTTGTTGTCTCTTGTTTGTTTGGTTGTTGCCATGCTTTTCTATTGTTGTTGTGGTTGTCGTTGGTCTTCTTCTTCTTATTATTATTATTATTATTATTATTATTATTATTATCATTATTATTATTATTATTATTATTATTATTATTATTATTCATTCATTCATTCAGTTTGCTTTTGTTTTATCTGCATGTTTGTTACTTTGTATAATTACCATAGTTTCTTTGAGTTGTCTTGAAAGCTTAGCTTGGGTAATTTCATCCCGATATGCATTATATATTAATGATAATGGGTCAAAGTGGTGAGATATAAGAAATTAGCTGAAAAAGCAACAGGACAAATGATTTAATAATCACACAAGGTATACTCATGTGTTACATTTCTCCATAATTGCTTCAGTTTGGATCATTATTTTAATAATAGTTTTGTAATCACATTAATATGTTAAGTATTCACAAAATTCTTTGAAAAGGAGAAAAAGTGTTGCCAAGCGAAACAGCCCAAACCAACCCATTTGACCTGCTTTAAGAACTTACCTCTTTTCACTTCTCAGCCGTACGTAGTACCAAACCCATCTGGTCTAACATTTGTCACTTAGTAAGAAATCTTACTGCTATAACACTAGGCATACAAAGTTTTGGATATCTTTTGTTTCTACTTTTGATGGCTGAGTACATAGTGCAGATAGGTTTTGTGCCCTGATGATTTCTAAGCAAGAACTTATTATTGATCTAAACTTTCTGTAGGAAAAGGAAGCTGTTCCATTGGGGGAGCCGAAGAACTTGTATAAAGTCAAATCGGAGCTGAAATATGGTATGAAAAACTATTCCATGGAGTACTACTTTGAAATTAGTAATGCTGGTATATTTGAAACTCCTCTTCAGGTTTTGCTGTTTTGGTTTCAGTTTCAGTTTCAACAGGCACCCCTTTTTGCTAATGTTAACATATTGTTGGTGCATTATTTTGATCAGGAAAGGCTGTAGATTGGAATTCCACTTTACATGAACTGCAATTGTCTTTTGGTGTGAAAGAATTCATGGTATCTGTCGGTTCATCATCTTAGCTTTTTATATGTTACTGTCGAATAATTAAATACGGGGGCACTTA